>CM052202.1:7575934-7601857 GCA_028455805.1 Lasioglossum figueresi | reverse complement strand
ACATCAACTGCGAGGTATAGGAACCAAACAGTTCTTCCTCTCTTTGATCGTTCAAGTAAGTCATTTTTGTTTGAGGTTGCTTATTAGATACCCTGTCGAACCGAATGGTGAAGCAGCCGCGTATCAAAACTGCTGTAATGTTACGATCTGTTTGTTCTGGTGTCGAACTCTGCCCATCGATCCGTTATTTCGTTCATTTACACCGATGCCCGTGGCTATCCGGACCAGATGTTTGCGTATTTCCGGATTTTGCGTAATTATCATACGAATGTGGTTTGCTGCGGATCTTTATGAAAAATAACAATTTTGTACATCAACTGCGAGGTATAGGAACCAAACAGTTCTTCCTCTCTTTGATCGTTCAAGTAAGTCATTTTTGTTTGAGGTTGCTTATTAGACATCCTGTCGAACGGAACGGTGAAGCAGCCGCGTGTCAAAACTGCTGTAATGTTACGATCTGTTTGTTCTGGCATCGAACTCTGCCGATCGATCCGTTATTCCGTTCATTTGCATCGACGTGGCTATCCGGACCAGATTCTTTCCTAGTTTCGGATTTTCCGTAATTATCGTTCAAATGCTGATCTTTATGTAAAATAACAATCTTCTGTATCGAACCAAACATTTCTTCCTCTTCTTTAATCATTCAAATAAGTCTTTTCGAAGAGAACGGTTGACTTTAGACCTGTAGTTCCTGTGACATTTCTGTTCTCCGCAATGAGTACTATAGGATACAATGAAAAAAATGTTTAATCTTGTAAAAGAGTCAAGGTCGTTATACTAATTTAATTTTTTCAACAAATCTTCGCTAACAATCAGAGGTGCAGAAACACGCCATAGTGTTCGCAACATACAATTTTTAAACGCCCTGTACTCTAGATAATTAAAAACCGGATAAAATCGGATAAAGTTGCAACGTCAATAACAGTTGGTCATTGCCAGCAATAAAACTCCCGGCCGATGTTTGCCAATCTGTGACACGTGATTTTAACACAAACGTCAAATTCGAGAATCTAACAATGGATCGCTGTTGCTTGTTTGATCAGACTCATAGCCGATTGGGATCTTGCTCTATAATAGATGACTAGCCAGATCCGAGTAAACGTATCGGTGAGCAAACAGCGTGTAAGCGAAACGGATAGGTAACAAACACGATGATCCACTGTGTTTACTAGTACCGATGTATCGAAAATCGGAGAAAAATTGTGTTCTTTGAGAAATACACTGTAGCTTACAGCAAACAATCCTATATTGATAGAACACACCAGATAAAATGTTAGCCAAATTTCTAAAATTATTGATTTCGCCCGAAACATGTGATTGAACTCGATCTCCGAAACTGGATCACCAAAATTGTAATTAAATTGCATGTGTAAATAATTGAAAAAAAACTTTCGAAGCTATTCGAGAAATGTAGAGAACGACTAAAGTATATTAAGAACAATTGCATTTTTATGAAACGTTGTTATATCATTACACAGGATTGAACAAATATAAATCGTGAAAGCCCTCGATCGGATAATAAAGAAATTTTAATTAAATCACTATTTTGCACGCGTTATTCGTTTCGACCAATTTCGCTAGCAGCACGAAATTCCCGTATATTAAAAACTGCCGGTGAAGTATTCCCGTGCAAAACAAGTTCAAAATATTTAACTTTGTGAAAACAATCTCGCCACTGCGTCCATGTAACCCAAAGTTTGCCGGTTAATATGCAAAGTACATCAAATATTTGAGAAGATCGAATATGCATACACGAGCCTCGATCTGCTGGATCAGCTGCGCGGAAACGTGTCCGGCAAATACCGGACGTTCCGAAATCATGGAACATTCCCTGAAACTTTACTTTCAATTACAAAAGTACGTCGAACCGTACTTGTACCTAATTCAAAAAATAAACAAGCTTTAAAGCGTAGTATTTGACATCTGAGAAAATGTTGAATTTCGATTCCATTATTAAACTTCACCTTACGGAACCACGAATTGTGGACTTTTTAAAAACATAGTCCGGTAAATTTTTGCGAGAAAATGCCGACAATCCAAGTTTCAATGTTAGGAATCCACTGGTTCAAAAGTTACGTGTGGTTAAAGTTGAGCGATTTTCAGCGTTTTGGTATAAACTTATTCGGACACCTAGCATTTAATTTCTCCGACGGACAGGATCAATATTTCTGCAGAGACACGTTTGTTCTCGAAGGGGGACTAGAATATGGATGGTCCTTGTTTGTTCTATGGCCGGCAGGTGTCAAATAAAATGATTGACAGTCAAGCGGACAGCCGCGAATCGGCGAGGAGAGGCGAAAAAAATGTTGACGAGGTGTCGTACAAAAACGGGCCGCGTCGCTGGGAAATTCGTAGTCCAAACAAGAAAACCGCGACTTGAAACCGGAATTCTAAAGCTGCTGAAACGCGGCGCCGCGCCGTTGCAACAGGATTTGCAAGCTGGAAAATACTTTCAAACGAACCACGCCGCAACGAAAAGTGAAACGACGAAATCGCGGTGAAAAGCGCATCGGGTTCGTCGCTAAATGAGAAACTATGCTGCGCGGTGTTTAATATTGTTTTTGAAAACATCGTCTGAATCGTAACCCTGGTAGCATTTATGGTTGGCCAACGGTAGTTTTGTCTATAAATCCTCAACATAGGGCCTGCGACAAAAATTTATAACAATTTGCGAACGCATATCCAATGTTGGGCCTTCAATTATTATAGTTGGTTGATTAACAAGACATTTACGTATGACAATACTACTTAGTCCAACCAATGTTTACCAACATTTAAATGTCGCGCGTCTTACAGACGGTAGAAACACTGCTTACCAACATGGCGGCACTCTTACTTGTCAAAAACACTGAAAATTGCTCAACTTTAAACACTCATAACTATTGAATCATTGATCTTCTAGGAGTGAAACTTAGATTTTTGGCATTTTCTCGCCGAAATCTATTGAATGACGCAAGGAAAAGGCAAACATTTTTGGTCACGCAATGAAGAGTGGAGCCAAAATCTGAATTCAAGGCGCCGGAACAGCGAGCACCTAAAATTGGACCAGCAAACGTTAGGCATCCTGTAGTTCGCTGCAACACCATTAGCATAACGAGGCCTCGGGCTCAAACGAGGTGAATCGTAAAAGAATCGCGACAAGCTCGATTAAATCCGATGCGAGCCGAACGAAACCGATTTCCAAGGCAAACGTGATTCGGGGAATGATTGTTGCTATAAAAAGTCGATGTCCCGTTTCTACTTATCCGTGTTCGCGACTCGAGATACGAGCGGGTAAGTGGTGTCCCTTAGACAAGGGGACACTTGGGATCGGAAAAACGTTGACGAACTGTCGGCCATAACCGCGAGGTCACTCCCAGGGGAGTGAGTATGCGAAGCGTTACCGATATGGGAACAAACACCGTACGAAATGTCGTAACAGAGGCGAGGGTTGCACCGTTGCCATCCACTTTCCACGCGCCAGAGAGACCGGGATTCCGAGGCGGTTTATAAATAAAACTGGATGCGAAACGGAGGAGATGTCAGAGAAATATGGCCGGTCGTATATCTTTCGCGAAAGTAAGTAAAGGAACGTGCGACTTGCGGATCACGGGCAAAAAAGACACAACCGTCGACCTATAAGTCGATCCACCACGTCACGGCCGAGTATCAATGAACCACACGTTGCCTGTGAATACTTGAGGGATCGTCAGCACCGGGTTATCGTAACGATGAACGATATACGTACCGATATGTATATGCGATTCCTCCGAGCCGGTGGAACCTGTAACTAATGGCGCAGACAGCCGATCTTGCAAAATAGCTCCATTGAAAATGATATACTCGCGTCGGGAGATTGTAACGTTCCTTGTAACGTCGTTCAATCCATTGCTCACTTAATGGATCGATGAAGAAGAGCGAGGTCTCGTGTCGTAAACTCGAATACCGAGGAAAAAATCAGTGCACGGTGAAACGATAATCACCTCGAAACGCGAGGAGGATATCTTAATTTCCATACCGTACAGGGTGTTTCAGAATTATATTATATGTCGTGGTTCTGCATCTTTGAATAGGCGGAGATTGTGGAAATCAATAAAAACCGAATTTTTTCGAAGTTTCTCCTGCGAGAAGGGAAGTTACGCTTGTTGAGGTTCTTCATTTTTCACGAGCACAGTTTGCAACCAAAAGATCTGAAAAAATTCTGTAAAATGCGCCTTAGAATCCGAAATACATCACATTTTTTCAGAATTTTAGAACGCATCGGAGAACAGAAAATTTACCTTTGTATCTTCCATCACGGGCAAGATGGAGAGCTGAAATTTTAATGGTTCGATAGCCATTGAAAAACCTCTAAGGGCAGTTTCGATCATCTCAGTCGACTAGGCCCTTTGACCCTGATCTCTTTTTCATGGTCAAACTTATTTTTCATTGCATCCGATAGTGCTCGTCGCGAAGAACGGAAGTCAATAGTTCTCTTAAAAAACAACTTAGCGTGTCCATTAGTGTTGTCGAGTTCGATGAAATTCGTCGACTGATACATTAAAATGTGTTTGATTAGGTTTAAATGAGCAAGCACAGGTGGTAAACAATGTTATCCTAAATCCATTCGAATATTAATTGCAATATGTTTTGGTATTGCAGTTGCGTCGATAGCCGGGCAAATTGTATATCCTACAGAACCTAATCCAAATTAAACAGGTGTCAGCGCGTGCATAGGATCGCAAATAGCAATTGTTTAGAGTACTGATTTAATGACGAATCTATTTAATATGTTCGGGTAATAAATTGACGTATCAGCAATCAGGTGAAATTCAATATACACGGCAGAATAAAACCAGTCGCAGTAATGCTATCCGATATGCTATCAGTCAATTTTACTGACTGTCCGTGTAATTTTTTATTTGTTATTTCTATAAAATGTCTTCGTTCAAATACATATACAGGGTGGGGCGTTGTAAACAGGTCATCTGAATAACACGCTTGCTTTCGAAAATAGAAGAAAATGCATCGAAAAAAAAATTACTTCGTATCGAGGCGCTCGTATTCTGATGTTACTATTTTTATATTTATAGGTGGAGGCGTCAAGGAGATATGGAGGTCAACTCCATTTTTTTAATGGAACGGTATGGTTTTTTATTTATAGTCTGACAGTGTGCTTCGATACGACTGCAATGACTTATTGTGAAGGTCATTCAAGGCCACTCAAGGTCAACTGCAATAGAAAATAAATTACCAATACATATACGTATGTACGTAATGTGTATCCGTAAGAAAAAAGGGATAAATTTAATTTTTCATATTGTTGCTAGAGACTCTTCTTCTACCTTTATGCTTGTTAATTTCCGTGTACAGGTTGTGCCAAGTTTTCGTTAAGGTGTTCATTACCGCGAGTTCAATTGACGTAAAACAGTGGACGTCACAATATATGGAATATCCGGGATGTTCGTCACGCGCGAAGGAATAAGGAACGGTAGCAATTTACGGCTGAAATATTAGCGATTCAATTACAGATAACATTTTGTCACGGGCCATGGAAGTCGGTGTAATAAAAGCAGCAAGGTAAGGGCACGTTCTTTCTCGCTGCTTCAACGTCCCGAACACGTGCCAGGAGGAACGCTCAAACGAAGTCCCTTGACTTTTAGCGTTCTCGTGTAGAGCTTCCGGATCCGCTTTCTCGCGGCCGTTCAGCCGAGATGAGCCGCACCCGCGCGCTCTCTCTCTCTCTCTCTCTCTCTCTCTCTCTCTCTCTCTCTCTCTCTCTCTCTCTCTCTCTCTCTCTCTCTCTCTCTCTCTCTCTCTACTCGATATATCGATATTCGATACGTCCGTGCGCACAAATTGCACCACGATCGAGTAAATACATAATTCTTAGTGATATTTATCCCGTGGCGATGAAAAATCGTCCGCCAGTCGAACGATATCGCGATGTATATTCGATTTCGAGGACGTCGGTGGTTTGATACGTGACTTCCGTTTCCTCGACTCGATACAGTCAGTCAGAAGAATCTCCATGCGTATTTTCAAACGGAATAACATTTTTAAATTGAGTTTCTTTTAGATGGTAAACGTGATGCATGCGAATACCTTCGAATAAATTACACCGAAATGACAAAAGAGAAATAAAACTTTCTCTTCATTTGCAGTTCGGTTAGGAAACGGTGAACAATCGATACAAAAATAACTTTCAATCGAATTGGAAAACTCAAAACGAGACCACACTTTTTTAAACAACAGAAACTCGAACGATAAATACTGCCCTTTTCGCGTGGTTATAATATGCTCTCGTTCCGATATTTCCACGGCTGGCGTTTATCGACAAAACAAATACTCGGACCGCTTTAAAAAACTGTTATTGCCTAGGATAAATTCGAAAATCCTCGACTGCAGGTTCTCGCAGCCACGAACACCACACCCGGAGAAAACTATAATTACTGGTCTATGTGTCTCGTTAGCGACCATTAAGTCAACCGCGGCCACTCCATTGTTACGGCGCTGCGTCTGTGCTGGGTTGCGGCCGTAGAAAAAAGAATAACGAAATAACCACCGTATGCCGTTCGCGTAAACGAAAGTTCGCGAATAATGGCGGCCATTAACCACTCGAAACGCGGCACCGTAATTATGAATGAAACTTAATGTTACGCGTACAATGCGATTTCGAGTACTATTCACGTCAGCCCGGCGAGAGGACGGGTTCAAGTAGACGGCCGCGTCGATAAATGTCCGCCGTAATTGCGGGTGGCTCGCAGTCCGTATTTACTTCCGGTTAAATCCGTTCGCTCGTTGTGTATGCCGGCAATTAAAAGTTTATCGAATAATGACGAGACTCGGATCGGAATGAGTCAGACGTCGTTATCCGTCTAAACGGAATAAAAGAACAGGTCGCTGAAGAAGAGGGTGCAGGGGGGGCCGACGACGTTAGGTACATCCGAAGCGGGCGCGGAATCAAACTTTTAATGAATTTGCTCGAATAAGAAGTCACTTGCTAGCCGTGCGATCTCTTGGCTTCATGGCCAGCAGCACACCGTGTACAAAATCCACGCTATATCTTTTTCTTTCAACCACCCCCTTCGTTCCACCTTCTTCTTCGTACCTGGGATTACTTTTCCTATTAATCTCACTTTGGCCGAGCTCAATGAAATTTAAAACTGAATACGAAACTTGAGAAGTTTCGTCCCGCCAGGCTATATTGAAGAATATTTCCGTTGAAACGGGCATGGAAAAGAATTATTACTCTCCACCGCGTACCGTTCGATTCCTTGCATTGTCCCCCGTCGAACAGTCCGAGATATTTCTAGAAAAATTGTCGATGCTACGAATATCGCTAATGAATAAGTGCTTCGGCGGAATGTCGCTATGAAATTGTTCGCCTCGGCAAACGCGTTCCGTGTACAACAGTACGGTGAATCCGAAACGACTGAAACGGATCGAAAGTCTGCTAATATTGAGAAATGAGATAAATGTAATTGCCTAGTGTCGTAGAACGATAATAGTAAATTGAACAAATTTCCAGTTCGTTACTCCACCGTGCTGTAAATAAAAAAATTATTTTTCCGGATATCATACGAGAAACAATGATATTTGAAACGTCACGGTTCCCCACCTATTAACAAATTAGGAAAATTGCCATCACGTTTGTTCGACAAACGGAAATTTCCAGTTTGTTGCTCCATCGTCATGGCGCTAATATTGACCGATCCTATACACATAGAACGAGTATCGGGTGCCACAAATCGAACAAGCCGCAAACATAAAACACCAGCGACTGTCTAGAATAAAAAAATTAACGTAATACGATGAAAAATAAAACCGTAAATTTGCAGGGCAAAGGGTGAAAACGATATGAAAGATTATACGATTTGTATCGGTATTATTGCAGCTTCTGGTGCATAAATCGGAGAAATATCTCATTACGAGGTCAGAGTGTCGCTATGAAAACTTGCACCGCCGTTTACGAAACCAAAGACCGCAAGTCGGTGAAATATTTAATTCTTGATACGCTAACAAATCACTGGTAGACGAGTTCTTTCCAGTTTGTTGCTCCATCGTCATGGCGCTAATATTTGGGTCCCATGGAAATCACCCACACAGGTTTCATCGACACAGTTTTCACCGATAACATTTCACCGACTCCAGATTTTCCGACAATAACTTTGGTCGACAACGATTTTGACCGTCGACAAATTTAGCCGACAACCATTTTCGTTGACCACAGTATTATCCGATAGTAACATCGTTCTAAAGATGGTGCTGATATTTTTTTTCTTTAACTATTCTACACTGACACTTTTACTTTTGTATAAAAATATAATTATTACACTATAAGAAGAATTAGATGTAGTCGGCTAACGTTGTTGTCAAACGATGTTAATATCGAATAATACTGTCGCGGACTAAAGTCATTGTCGGTCAGAATCGTTATCGGTGAAATATTGTCGGTGAAAACTGTATCGACGAAACCTGTGTCGGTGATTTCCATGTGACCCCTAATATTTACCGATCCTATACACATAAAACGAGTATCGGGTGCCACAAATTGAACAAGCCGCAAACATAAAACACCAGCGACTGACTAGAATAAAAAGATTAACGTAATACGATGAAAAATAAAACCGGAAATTTGCAGGGCAAAGGGTGAAAACGATATGAAAGATTACACGATTTGTATCCGTATTATTGCAGCTACTGGTGCATAAATCGGAGAAAGATCTCATTACGAGGTCAGAGTGTCGCTCTGAAAACTTGCACCGCCGCGCGCCGTCTTGAAACCAAAGACCGCAGGTCGGTGAAATACTTAATTCATGATACGCTAACAAATCACTGGTAGACGAGTTTTTCTACGAAGCGCAATTTTCCGTAAACCTTTTCCCCGCCAAGTTTATTGCCCGGCATTGTCTGCCGTTCCGCTCGACGCCATTCGTATAAATGTCTTCCTGCATTCCACTCCACCTCGATGCCATTAATATTATCGAGTTCCTTTTTCGCGGAACTTTTGCGTAGTAGAAGATGCGGACGAACGAACGAATCGTTTCGTGAAAACCTGGAACCGCCTCTCGAGCCGAAAATCATGGCAAACAGCCCACTGGTTCGATCGGGAGAGCGAAAAACGAGGAAAAAAGGATCTCGGCCAATCTTACGACGAAGTCTTTCCTCCTGCAATCTTTATATCCTCCCAGTTCCATTCTACTCGGTCTACCTCTGAGAAAGCTCCCCTTTCGTAGTATTTAATTCTCCGCGGCCGTGTCTACTTAATTCCCAATTTTTTCTTTAATAGTAGCAGAATGAAATTTTAAAGAACCGCCCGCCGAAGATTTCAAGTCCTGCTTCGATCGAGAAATTTATTCTCGTGCACGGTGCCTCTGCGAAACCATTCGAAGATTATGTTGCCATTAGAAAAATGCATAATTTGCGTACATCATAAATTGTATTTTTGCAATTGTTACAATCTCGTAACTTACTGTATATTCATTTTGTAAATGCCTTGTCCTTGATACATTTTTGCGAAGATTTTATCGATAAGGTGGGCAATATAATTATCCTGTATGGATAAAATAAAATTATTGTACACAGGGTGAGTCGAAGAAGTAAAAGAAAAATTTCAAAGAAGTAAATAGACGAAGACAGTTAACAGTTCATTAAAATTAACCTCACTCGGAGCTATTTTAACGGGAAAATTAAAGATTTCTTCCGATCTATGATATTTCCATTCCCTATGATTAGACTCCGGATTTTGTGGATTTATAACAAAAATGAGCAAGTGCAATTTAAAACAGTGAAAATATTAAAAGACTTTGAGAGTGTTAATATATTATTGTCATCACATTAAAATTATTAATGAAGAACGTAAATTCATATTTAGCTTTTGCCTTATGCAATCGATGCACAAAATTTTTATTTTACATAAACATCCGGAGTTTACCTATGATTTCTGCAATTTTATGGATATGAAATTGGTATAGTACCTCACATAATATATAAATGTTTAGTAACAGATTAGATACCAATATATTTAATAATGTAAATAATATTTTGAACAATGGTACAGCAATTTTTAGCGGTGCCTCAAAGGCGGCAACCGAGTGCACAGAGATTGTGAAAATATCTAACGTTTATTTTTCTGTTGGTACCGTGGAAACTTTTTCACTGCCACCAAGTTGGTATATAAAATGTGCACAAGATGGAAGATGTATAAGAAAGTAAAAGTAAGGATAAAGCATGCGTATGAAATAGTTTATTGTATAAAAGAATCGATCAATTAATATGTAAATGGTAAAAGCCATATTTGTGATAAGGTGTCAATATTAAAAGAAATCATTAGAGAAAGAAGAGGTTAATGCATAGTGGATTCCATATATTGAACACCCGAAATACCCAACAGAGATAATAAGATGCAACCTTATTTTCGACTATGAAACACTGACCAGATTGCTCCCGCTCTTCATCAATAAATAAACAAATTACAATAGTCCTCGTCCACGGACGCGTGTGCAGAAGCGTTCCGCAAAGATGCAATTCGAAGCGTATATTCGGCCGAGGTTAATAAAACAGTTTCGGGAAGGAAACCGCCTGGTACTCAGTTTTTACGGTGAACATGCAACTGCGAGACAGCGAGAGAAATTAAACACACAGAACGCGGCGAAAATGTAAGCGGAGGGGAGTGGGGAAGGGTAAAGAAATTGGACAGCAGGAAGAATGAACTCAAATTACGCGGTGTTCCATCTCGCGAAGCCTCCGAAATGCCTGGGCTACTTCTACCCCCATCGGTTTCCCTTCTCCCGACCTGATTCTTTGCCGTTCACGCGAGATCTGTCTCGTGTGGGCGGAAGAATTACCGTCGCGTCGCCAGGACGAAGAAAGATCGCGCGTCATACGTGAAGGTCCTTTAACTTGCGACGACGGAGGCGCGGAACCGTGCAAACGGCGAGTACATCGCACCGGGTCGTACGTGACAGCCTGAAGATATTGTGTCGACGGACTTAGTCGTCGCGGCTTGTTGTGCTCGTTTATAAAACGAGAATTACTCAATCAGTGTCGAGCGGACTTCTTCAACGAGCTGAACTTCCTCGCCGGATAATTGCGACGCATCAATCATAAGCTGGGTACCGGGATCCAGCGATATTAAAAAAGTAAGTCTAGCACTGTCCAACATATTTTAATCCCTATCGTTCTCTTTACGGTCGCCATAATGAGATCTTCTTTCTTCTGGACAGTTTCTTACTGAATAGAAAACGAAAATCTACATGTACACACTCCAGCTCATAAGTTTTAGGGCAGTGATCGTATTTATGTTCAACTCTGTAAAAATGAAATAACCGTTTAAATAGGTTACACAGGAAAATGATTAATTTCATCATTCTTATCGTGTAATCATTACTGATCATATGAGGATATTTATATTAGATGATTGCATAAATTCGTGCCCGATTTGAAAATAACATTCAATGGTTAAACTTTAAAGAATACAACTTTATTAATCAATTATACATATAGTCGCCATTCTTTTCGAATCGTAAAACACTTAACCGTTGAATTTTATTTTCAAATCGGGCACGAACTTATGCAATCATCTAATATTATGTAGTTAATGCAGTTAAAGGTTCATAATCTACACGAGATACCAGAGTTTTACTAAAAACCAGAGGTGACCTAAGAATTATGAGCGGGAGTGTGCATCTTTACTTCAATGCTTCAACCAGTCAAATTTAGTTTTTCGTTTAATACGAATTATGTTCATTTCCTGGACAGGTCCTCGGTGATCATGACTAATTTCAGTCATTTAATCGGACATGTTAAAAATTTGTAACAAGCTATACTTCCCGATGGTTAAACCATGGTGAATTACTCTCGCCGCGAACGGTTTATTGATCGAGCGAGCGTGTTGATTTATTGTTAGCGGAACGAAAGAAATATTCGCCGACGGGTCATCGGGAAATATGGCGGCTAATGACACATAATTAATACCTCCTGTCGCTGTCTATACAAGCATTAATTACCAATCTTAGTAAAGACAACGGTAGGCAACTCTCAGTGTCAATTATCGTGCCGGGAAACGATACGTCGTCGTTCTTCGTATTACGGCTATTTGTCCCGCGTTGATTTCACGTAACTTGACTCTGCGTTAACTGATAAACTTCCGGGAAAGTTAATCCTACGGACGGACGTATTTCCCGCTGGTGCCCCTTCGCTCGGATAATCTCGTTGAATCTCGATCGAGAATACAGATTGCTGTCCGCTACGACGGATTCCAATTAAAAGTTAAACAGTTCCAATCGGGATCGAATTAACATCGGTATAGGCACTTGATCGACGCATTATCGTGGCCTAATTAGACCGATACAGACGAGCCCGGCTCATTAATTTTTCAATCCCTCGATCGTTTCAGATACACCGAGCGATTTCAACGTCTCGTTTTCGTGGAAAATCTTTCCCTCGAAGCATCTCGACGAGGCAGCTTTAATTTCGTGGTATGAACCGAGCGGAGCAGCAACACCCCCCTCCCTCCCGTCGTCACCTAACATTATCGCGCGCGAATGCGAATCAATAGCATTAATTTTAGGTGGCTGAGACCTAAATTTCGATCGGGTCTGCTCTAATCAAAGCGCAAGCAATTAACGTAAACAGTGGTGATTGAGGACACTAAATCAGATCAGATATTGGGTAATCCATCATTTAACATTAACTACCGCCGCTAATTGTCTCCGATTGGTACCAGCAATTTTGCTTTTGCCGGGCATTCGTTTCCTGGCACAGATACTCTTGTTTCAAATTGCATGTATGTTGCAAGATCGAATTTAGTTACATTAATCGTAATTTTTATAATAAAATGTGTTCGAACGGATAAATTCATTCGATAATTTCCCATGGAAATATCTACGTGATTTCAATAACTGAAAAATAAAATATGTGAAATGTTTAATATTAATTTACTCGTATCAATTTTAATGGTTATTGTCTATATACGATGGTTTCGTTACACTCCACCCTTTATTGTATATTTTCAATCGCGTGGTTACTGCGCCAATTTAATTTTATTTACATTTTTAATGAAAACAGATTCATTTAATGTTTTCTTCATCTCGAATGGAGAGAAGCTTTTGTCTGTACTTTAAAAAATCATAAAAATTTAGACTCCACTTGTGACCGTACGATTACTTATAAATAGGTATTTCTAAAAATACTCGTAAGCCTGTGTGTTTATAAAAAGTGTATTAAAAATCCAGTAATTTATGCCGCCACAAGGACGGGAAATATTTAGAGAATTTTTTAAAGAGAGGTTATATATAATATTCTATCTCTCGTTATCTTTCTCTAGAGTGGCTCAACGGTTACCCAAAACCGCTTCATCTTGATTGCACTCTCCCGGAGCCCTTAAAAACGCGAAATGCAAATTTTTAACGACTCAGCAGCATCCCTCGGACCTTGGAACGCGGTCAAGCTTCCACGCATTTTCGTGTCCTGCTTCGACAAAAACGACGCTTGCATGTAACGCAGCACTATTTATCACGGGGCAATTAAAGTAGCGTTAATGAACGATTGTATCATACAAAATATATCAAACTCCCCCCGGATGGGAAACTGACTTAGTGGAACTTTTAGAATAGCGGCCAAGTTATCTCGGGGATAAAAAGTTAATTTTTCTTCCTGTCGGACGGAATACCCGTTTTCTTTAAGTCCCGAAGAAAATGAAGCATTACAGGTGTCCGATGTTTTCACAGAACCTCGGAGAAATATGATAATCACCGTTCGTTGGGTCGTAGCATGCATTTTCAAACAGTAATTATTTCGAAATTGTTTCGTATCTCGTTGAAAATTTATCATTAAAATAATAAGAAGAGGTGAAGCCTGTGAATTTTACGTGTTTGTAAAAAATGCAAATGAAACAAGCACCGTAAAATGAAGAAAATCATCAGGAATAATGTAGCTTTTTACTGTTCCTGAAAAACTTGATTAAATTCTGGATGTAAAATTCTGAAATTATTATTAAGACTACAAAAAGCCAGATTTCACATAAGTGAGAATATTAAAGAATATTGCGAATATATTATGGGATTGGGTGACTGACAACGAGGCGATGAATATTCTAAATCTGCGGGAAAAGAGTAAGAATAGAATAAAAATAAAATAAATTCGATTCAATTCAACTCAATTTCAACATATGTTTAAATTGTACGTTCACAGTAAGTTTGAATAGAAAAATGCCGGAACCATTTTTGATGCTTCATACGGAAAGTTAGTTCTTGTAAAAGCAATAAAAACCGAACGCCTAGAAAAAGTTGCAGAACGCAAACACAAGAGCGTGCCAACTGTAGTTCTTGCATCGTACATAGTTCTGATTTCATTTCAACAGTGGCTCAGAATCGCCAACATATTGCAGCGCGTGATTGTCCTTTGTTCCAAACCGTGGAATTTCCTTCCAATAAAGATTGGATCGTACTCTACCTCGTTTCAACTAGAAATCCCCTTCGATGAAGAAAGTTAGAGACACCCTATCTCTCGGGGGATTCAGTAAAATGACGCAGACAGTGTTTGCTATTCCGACAAGAAAATTGAAATTGTTGTCAGAGATCATCGAACTACGTCGTACACAAAACTTCATTCCACAGCAACGTGAACAGTTCGATTTAGGTAAAGATTCTTTAATTTACTACAGGATGTGTGGTGAATCTGATTGAACATTTTGAATCTGATTGATCTGAGTGAACATTTTCAAGAATAAATATTGTAAAATAAATATGTTCTAATTTTAACGATTTAGAGACGTTTCAACCAAGATTGTTTGAAATTTAAACTTTGCCATTTTCTGTGTAGCTCTGGTAGACACAAAACTAATTTAAGAATTTGAATCAACATTTTTCGAAGAATAAATATTGCATTGTAATATAAACTTGTTCGCTTTCAGCTATAAATATGATCTAATTTTAACGATTTAGACACGTTTTGTCCAAAATTGTTTGAAATTTAAACCTTGTCATTTTCTGTGTAGTTCTGGCAAAGGCAAAAATAATTTAAAAATTTCGATGAACATTTTCAAGAATAAATACTACATTGTAATATAAATTTTTTTCGCTTGCAAATATAAATACGTTCTAAGTTTAACTAACTTAAGCTTTGCCATTTCCTGTGTGCCTCTGGCAGACGCAACAATAATTTAAGAATCTGATCGAAGATTTTCAAGAATACGTATATTGTAATATAAGTGTGTTCCCTTTGAAAATATAAATGTGTTCTAATTTTAACGATTTAGAGACGCTTTATCCAAAATTGTTTGGAATTTAAACTTCGCCATTTACTGTGTAGTTCTGACAGAGGCAAAAATAATTTACAAATTTGATTGAACATTTTTTCAAGAATAAATACTACATTGTAATATAATTTGTTCGCTTGCAAATATAAATACGTTCTAATTTTAACTAACCTAAGCTTTGCCATTTCCTGTGTGCCTCTGGCAGACGCAACAATAATTTAAGAATCTGATCGAAGATTTTCAAGAATACGTATATTGTAATATAAGTGTGTTCCCTTTGAAAATATAAATGTGTTCTAATTTTAACGATTTAGAGACGTTTTATCTAAAATTGTTTGGAATTTAAACTTCATCTCTCTGAAGGGATTGCAGTTGGGAGACCGCAGTCGTCGAATAAAAATAGCACATTGTGCGTGGGTTGCAGGCTGATAATGGCCGACTTCTCTCCTTTTTACTTCGTCTGCGGAAAGAACGCTGTGAAGAGAACGAAGAGGTATCGTGGGAAAATAGTAGGGACTTTGAAGTACCGGAACGTGCGAGAGGATGAAGGTAAAGGGTCAGTTTATTAACAGAACGGACGACGCCAAGGAATGTAGTTGCGGATAAAAGGAAAATCTTCAAAGTCCAAAGAGCTTTATCAGCTTTATCATCTTGTGACTCTGCATCGGAATTGCATTCGCTCTGCCGATAATAATTAGCGGGGTCGTTCACCGCTCTTAAAAGACGACTTTACCGTTCAGGTAACTGAGTGACTCAATCACTGCATGAAACATTCCGTCGCCCTGTTTCTATCGTCTCACGATCGTTGACCGAAAGCCAACGATCTTCGATGCGGCGAACGGTCGTTTCATTGTTGATACGAACGAATACGCTTGTCGATATCTCCTGGCGTATTTGTCGATTAAATGCCCGTCAAAATCAAAGCGAGAACTGTTGCTGTCCGTTACAAACTCGGAACAATTCCTTCGGTCTACACAAATTGCTTTCCACGAACTGTGGTCGGACACTAACCAGCGATGGTTTATTCATTCAATAGTGGTCACTCGAAGCGTTTCCGCGTTTCATTTCAAATAAGAATAATTTCAAATAAGAATATGCTGTTATCAATTGTTTCGATGATCGGTAGACAGAGGATTTTAATTAAATTTCATCGTAAAACATAGGTATAAAGTATTCAAAATACAGGATACGTTTGCACAATAATGATTAGACTGCGGATCTTTGTGCACTTATGGCAAGATTGAATAGATGAAATTGAAAATTGTTGGAAAATTTTCTCCTCTATTGAAATCATTAAGGGAAGGAATAACATTAGGTTTAGTTTCTATTTCTTGCAATCGATGCAGTCAATTTTTCTCTACTCAATTTTTGTATAATAATCATTTTCACCATTTACAAACAAACCATGTTTACACATATTACCTCCACTAAACGATCTTGAATGACCTTCATAATAGGTTATTGTATTCGTCTTGAAACGCAAATATTCGTCTTATAACATCAAAGCATGAGCGATATCAAGTAAGTTTGCTCTGATTCATTTTCTTCTATCTTGAAAAGCAAGCGAATTCAGGTGACCTGTTTACAACACGCCACCCTGTATAAACTGGTTAACCGAAACGACACGTTGTTCCATGAAGTTGAACATCCCTTGACAACCAATAGCTAAGGAAATGGCGTACAATTCCCATTTAACGAAACGACCCAGCCTCGGCGCATACACTCGAGCAATTCCACGATACCGTCGCGGCCGTTTAAATTCTACTAGCAAAAGCAAATATTCCATTCATCAAGCGGTCCAAGTTAAACCATTTAAGGAGCCGTTCAATTAATTTCCGAGCACGGCTTGAAATATATATACCAGGGAGACAGAGCACGGGGGCGAACTGTCAAAACAGCTGATACCACCTAGGCGACACTTCATTGACCTAGAACAATAATTCTGCCGGTGAACCTAGCGCTCACCTCTGGGAGGAACTGTTTTATCGCGGTGCAAGCTCGCAACTACCGTCGCTGCCAGAACGGCCTACCGCGGAAACGGTCTTCTATCTGTTCTTTTCCACAATGGCGCCGTGGAAGTAGGGGGCGGGCGTCACAATTCGAAGAAATTTATCGCCCGACCTTCCGCCCAGGCCAGCCACCGTCCTCGCAAACCTCCAAGACTCGTTTCCAGGAGCGACTTACTTCGAAGTAGACGACGAGACACCGTAGAAATGAGACCGCGCCCGATACTACGGTCTGCCTCCCTCGTTCCTGCACTTGCCAATGGACTGGATCATCGATCGATTTGCCGAAACCGAGTGAAACATGTGGAAGATCGAACGCTGCAAACGTAGACGGTAGACGCCGAGTATTGAAAAATCGAAACCGTGATAATTTCAATAATAATACAATAATTACACAGCGGATTTTATACATTTATGACAAAAATGAGTAGGTGTAATTTGAAACAGTGAACGAATTAGAAGAATTTAAATGTACTGTACGTTACCATTTATTTTATTTATTTATGCATTTATGTCAAAAATGAGTAGGTATAATTTGAAACAGTGAACAAATTAGAAGAATTTAAATATACTGTTTTTTATTAAGCATATTAAGATTAAGCAAATTTCTATTTCACTGCAGGTGGTTGCAATTGAGGTAGAGAATTTTTATTTTGCATAAAGATCCGCTGTCTGATATTCATTATAGCAATTATTAGACTGCGGATTTTATGCATTTTTGTCAAAAAAGAGTAGGTGTAATTTGATATAGTGAACAAATGAGAAGAATTTATATATATTGTACTTTATATTATTTTTAACCTATTAAACATATTAAGAGAAAATATGTTTCTACTTATTTCATTTAATTATGCATTCATGTCAAAAATGAGTAGGTATAATTTGAAACAGTGAACAAATCAGAAGAATTTGCATATACTGTATTTTATATTACTTTTTACCTATTAAACATATTAAGAGAAAGCAAATTTCTATTTCACTGCAAATGATTGCAATTCAGGTAGAAAATTTTTATTTTGCATAAAGAACCGCTGTCTAATAATAATATTAGCGATAAATAGACTGCGGATCTTTATGAAAAATCAAAATGTTTTGCATCGATTGTGGGAAGCAGGAATAACATAAAAATTCATTTCATCCCTTAACGACTTTGTTACATTAGAAGCGACATTACGACATTTTTAAATTTTTTAAAATATTTTATACTGTTTTATATTCCACCCAACCAATTTCTTCATAAATGCATAAAAATCTAGCAATAAATATCACTCATTTTGAATGTAGAAGTCTCTAGTTTGATAATCATTTTTATTGTAAAATTATTGTCCTCGAATTAGTTCATACACATATAATGGTGGTTTTACTGTATTAGAGAGAGAGGAGAGAGAGAATCGGCAAGATAAAAACGGAAGCGTGAAATTTAAGTACCCACTCTGTTTTCGAATAATTGATATTTAACGAAAAAAAAGTTGCAAATCCAACCGTGAAGAGAGCTTGGGGTAGTTGGAATGGCGGTCATAAGTCGCAGACGGTTTCCCTCTGACCCTTGACCGTCGCGATTCGAAACGGTGGAAGCAGAAAACACACGACTGAAAAAGTAGCGGACGCGGGAATGAAGTGGAGGCTGCAACGGGAACAGATAAACAGAGGAATAAGCAAGCAGAGAGTAAGAGGGTGGAAAAACGAAAGAGAATAATGCATGATGGGAGAAACAGTCACCGGGCGAGAGAAAAATGCCTGTAGATAGCGGGCTCCGAGCGTTATGTTCTGCTGTCGTGCCCCGGAATTATGATTTGGTCGAAGGTATGAGAGCAGATCTTAGCGAGTGGGGGCAAAACATTCGAAGATTTATCGAGTCTGGAAAGAATGTAATTTCGGTTTTTGCAATTTTGTGGGACACTTTTGATATGTGGCAAGCGAAAACCGCTTTTTCTCCATTCTAACGAAGCAATTATATTATTTACAGGAGACTCTACCATTCTCTTCGGAAAATGTATAACTTGGAAAATAATTTTATCCACCTTATATAATTGTTTTAATTACAAATACTCGGTTGGTATCCACGAAATAATTGGGTACTCAATTTTGGAGTTAGCTGCGTAGTTCCTGCTGTTGCTTAGCTTTCGAATGAAAGTAAAAATGCTGTTTCGACAAATATGGAGGTCACACGGGTTTCAATTTTACGGGTTCCACGTAAACTTACATTTTCCCGTTCTAGCGTTATGTTTGCTCGAATGACAAAATAAATAAAATCCGCATGCGAAGATGTTTTCCGTCTCGTTTTAAAACACAGCACACTTGCCACTACCTCCGAGCGGTTATCCTGTAGGATTGGATAAGCAACAGAACGCGGCAGCAGCGACGAAGAAAATTGCGGCCGGCTGTCTGGGCAAACGAAAACTGCGAAAACAGGGCAAACAACGAAATGGCTACATCTAAGACAAGTAGAAAATAACTTGAATATAGCGACCAAGTTTTCGTTCGGAGAATACCTTAATTTCGATCGTCATTATCGGACGAAACTTTTCGAGAAACTCACTTCGAAAACTAAATATTTGTTGGTGAAATGATTGTACAATACTTGTGAACTTTCAAACCTTCTCAGAAACTCGGACATTTCTTTAGTGCAGCTTGCAATGTAAAAAATAAATTATTAACATTCGTGAAATAAATATTAATTTCGTTATATTGATAACCGCACGATGCGAACGTCAAACACGATTCCCTATATTATTTAATTATTCAATTACTGTACAAATAAAATTCTGTTCTCTGCAGTATTTCGATAAATGATCTACCCCTCTCGCAGAAATGAATACGAATTGTGAATATGAAATAAAACATGAACGCTACGACAAAGCGAAATATTTATGAAAAGATTTATCACGTATTTGTTTGTTTAACCACGATCTCCGGAGAGATAAATCAAAATATTATTGTAATACATATATTACTCGTAAACAAATACCTGACCACAGTCGTCTGGTTCGCACAACGTGTTAAATTATCGAACTGCAGAAAAGTGTGTTTGCGTTTGATAAATAAAATAACGTAATTGCTCGATGCAATATTAACAATAGACCTACCATCACCGGTCAGATGATTTCCAGATTATTTATTTCACAATTATTGAAATAATACAAATTATTTCATAAGAAATGAGTGGATAGATAGTTCTAGTAGATCACGTATTATGTACAATAGGAGCCGTGCAAAGTCTAAATAAAATCAAACTTGTCATTTATATAAGGGAGCATCTACCAGTTATTTTTAAGGCTCGGTAGTTTTAGTGTTAAATATATATACATTATCTAACAGGAGGAACTGTATAAGAGTCTGTACATATTGTTTCAAGACGAAGAATTGCGTCGGAGAGACGGAACTGTTTCACGATCGTACACAAACAAACAGCAGAACGCTATATTTCAGCAATTAATCGAGTTCCACGAATATCTCGATAAATATTTTACGACTGGCCGCGTAAGTTATTACAGGATACTTAATTCCGGATGCTCGGCTGGAGTCAGGACGCCGCAAAAGCACACATCCGCGATAAATCAAACGTAACGGTGGTAAGCAGCTTCCTGGAAAAATCTCGGTGCAGCAGGTACATCGAGAAGAACTTTTTTGTCGCTCAGATATATCTTCCAATTTCCGAATGACGTCGCCCTCGCGACGATAAATATTACAGAAACCGCGTTTCTATGTACGGTAGGACCTCGATTAACCGGCTTGATCTGGAGACAAACAGCCCGGACAAATTAACCCCTTCCAGTACTTTGACGAGCCAGACTCGCGATGAAGGTTTTTAACAAAGTCTAACAAATATGAATGTAACGCTCTTCATTTTAGATGAAGTAAAGTTTGATTCGTTTGTAATGAATATTTGAGCATTCAAATAAATGTAGCCATACGAAAAATATACATTTCCTTTTCCCTTCTACGATATTTTTGTGCATGAAAACGCTCTAATCATTGTAAAAGGAACTGTAAAAGGAAAGGTACGGCAAGGGGTTAAGAGTATCAATATATTATTTTCACCAGATTAAAATTATTAATGAAGAATATAAATATATATTTAGCTCCTGCGTCTTGCAATTGATGCTCAAACTTTATATTTTGCATAAACATCCGGAGTCTACTCGTGAATTAAAAAATGCTTTAGATGAAAATTAAAATCCTCAAGAGGAACCTATAAATGTTTTAGTTGTACATTTCTGTGTAAAATTCAGTCTCCTTTAACAATTTAGGTGTACGTTTCCAGGCGTTCTTGCGACCATGCTCGTGTAAACTCGTCTGGCCGAATTTCTGACCGTTTTTTGCCAATTGCAATTCCATCAGAAGCCCGCGAATTCAGTTCCCAGCTAAAAGCTAACTTCATCGCGAGTAAATGCCGGGAATTCCAGCGCGCGTACTTACTTCGTCGGTGAAAATTTTAATCGTTAATGGCTGCGTCGCCAGACGTGCCGGCCGTTAACGAGCCGTTGCGCGAATTCTCACAAGGAATCGTGTTGCCGGTTCCATCGTGGCCGCGTCAACAATGGGGATTCTTGTTGCGTCAGCCAATATTCATGAAATTTTAAACACCCTTACGTCCCCGGCACTTTAATTACAACGGTTTACACTGTTCAATTAACGTAAACTTTTAATTATTGCTGGTCGCGATCCCGACTCTCCCCGCTTTCAGACGGGCCTCGGTGTTTCGTTGGATTCGAATTCCTGAAAATTCCTGTCTGTCCCGAAAGCAATTATTTTCCCTGAAAATAAGAAAAATTCATTTTAATTGATGTGGCGCGCAAAGGCAAATTGCACGCCCACGCCCCCGCCACCGTGCCGCCGCGTTTTTCCGTTTCCCCATTATCTTTTCAAGGTTCCGTAATTTTTAGTGTAACACACGGCCCGAGTAAACAGAGACTCGAACGCAATATTGCTGGACAAATAATTATTTCCGCGGTGCAATGCGGCGCGACCCGGCGAATTCGTAAAATTGTTAATTTGACTTTTCCAGTCGTGCAACGGCCGCATTCAATTTATCAGACCGAGCCGGCCTGACGCGATGCGATGCATTCTCTTTCATTTCAAGTACACGAATTTATATGTCCTGATTTTCCGCCGGTTTGCAATTGAAATTAGTAAATTACCGAAATACGTTTCGCTGCCGGCTCGTTTCCACCATCGCAGATAATTCACTAAGCTGACAGCAGCTGGTCGGGTAGACTAACAGAAGGAAAATCAGCAGTGACATGCAGATCAATACGTCACACATGTAACGTTATTATGAGAATGTGCACTTTATGCAAGTTATTTAACAATATTCCACACATGTATGTAGTCTTTTAAAACAGTTCTTAATGTCGTGTTATGCCGCAGTATTCGAATTGTAAATGCACTTCGTTATCCTGAAAACCACTGAAGATAAAGTAGCTACTTTTATGGACATTAAAGTGGGGCCAGGATATACATATTTACAAACTTCTCCTTGGATCTGAAAAACCATTCGAAACTAAGTTAACATTTCATGGCTCGTTAAATTTGTCTTTCAGTGGCCATCAAACAAACAACTTCTAAGGAAGTTACCCTTAAATTAAGAGCAGGTACAACCAAAAGTTTTCCTCTATAATACTTAACACTTTTCATGATATTCATCGGTCTGATGATCCATTTTCAAATATCTTGGGAAACTTCTGTTTTCGAAACCCGATTAATAGGAAACCCGATTTATAGGAAAACTTTGAAAATTGAAGATGTCGATATATGATTTCCCATGTATTCAAATTATTAAGAAAGGAAATAGCATTCTATTTGGTTTCTACTTCTTGCAATCGACGCAGACAATTTTTAATTTGCATAAAGATCCACAGTCTACCGATTAATAACTCGAAATAATGGAACAAAAACCGATTTGCAACGGTGGTGTTGGAAAGGATAGCTGACCGCGAAGTGAAATGTATTAAATGCAACTAAAAGTTCACCTATACAAAATGTTTCACCGTTTAGCGTACACGAGAAATTATTATGTATCCTTAACACTTTCCAGGATAATCATCGGTCTGATGATCCATTTTCAAATATCATGGGGAACTTTTATTTTCGAAACTCGATTAATAGACTGCAGATCTTTATGCATTAATAGGAAAATTTTGAAAATTGAAGATGTCGATATATGATTTCCCATGTATTCAAATGATTAAGAAAGGAAATAGCATTCTATTTGGTTTCTATTTCTTGCAATCGACGCAGACAATTTTTAATTTGCATATAGATCCGCAGTCTACCGATTAATAACTCGAAATAATGGAACAAAAACCGATTTGCAACGGTGGTGTTGGAGAGGATGGCTGACCGCGAAGTGAAATGAATTAAATGCAACTAGAAGTTCACCTATACAAAAATGTTTCACCGTTTAGCGTACACGAGAAATTATTATGTATCCTTAACACTTTCCAGGATAATCATCGGTCTGATGATCCATTTTCAAATATCTTGGGGAACTTTTATTTTCGAAACTCTATTAATAGACTGCAGATCTTTATGTATTTATAGGAAAATTTTGAAAATTGAAGATGTCGATATATGATTTCCCATGCATTAAAATTATTAAGAAAGGAAATAGCATTCTAATTGGTGTCTATTTCTTGCAATCGACGCAGACAATTTTTAATTTGCATAAAGATCCGTAGTCCACCGATTAATAACTCGAAATAATGGAACAAATACTGATTTGCAACCATGGTGTTGGAAAGGATGGTTGACCGCGAAGTGAAATGAATTAAATGCAACTAAAAGTTCGCCTATACAAAAATGTTTCACCGTTTAGCGTACACGAGAAATTATTATGTATCCTTAACACTTTTCATGATAATCATCGGTCTGATGATCCATTTTCAAATATCTCGGGGAACTTTTGTTTTCGAAACCCGATTAATAGATTGCAGATCTTTATGCATTTATAGGAAAACTTTGAAAATTGAAGATGTCGATATATGATTTCCCATGTATTCAAATGATTAAGAAAGGAAATAGCATTCTATTTGGTTTCTATTTCTTGCAATCGACGCAGACAATTTTTAATTTGCATATAGATCCGCAGTCTACCGATTAATAACTCGAAATAATGGAACAAAAATCGATTTGCAACGGTGGTGTTGGAGAGGGTGGTTCACCGCGAAGTGAAATGAATTAAATGTTTGCAAGTTCGCAGACCACTTCGTGGATGTACAGTGAATTAAGAGGAACACATTACACGCATACATAGAAACGATTCCGAATTGAATTTCCGTTGCCGGTCGTACCGGACCCCGGTTTTAGAATACACTTTTTGGCATTGATATAGGAGGCGAATGGGGACGGGCCACCAATTATTGGCCGGAATTCATTTACGTGTAATGAAAATGGAAATTCCTGGAGCCCAGTCTCGAAACGAGTATCCGCCTTCGAGGTATAACTAGTAATTACATGGGGGAGGCTCGTATGCGCGCGGCAACCGGGCGCAATTCAAGTGCGGATTATACGACACGCCGGTACGCAGAAACATAACGGAATCAAAGTGGAATAGTACCCGGGCTGCCATGCTGAGAAGAAGTAGGTAAAGTGTCTCCTGATTAATTAGAAGTACCGGCGTAAATGACAGGAGACCCAGCTAGACGGGCAAATAAAAAGTGGATCTCGATGTCGGTGACACGATTTCAAAGTTGATGAAAGCCGAAGAGGAACACGACCGACAAGATGATAGAACGCTATGAGGAAATTTGTTGAAGCGGGATATTGAGGAACAAATCAGTATTGGGGAAGAACTGCCTGATGTGCCAGGCTGCGAAAGATACCATTTCAAACTGTCCCCGGTACGCTTTTCATTGCACTTCAAACGATGTGTTTTTCTTCTTTTTTTTATTTCATTTTATACTCCCGGTATGATTTCGTTTTAAATTGAAAGTCTTAGATGATTTGTTTATATTCGGACGTCCATTTTAGATGGAATTACGCTTTTATTTTTACAGTCTGTTGACAGAAGATTATAAAGAATTTATTTTATTTTATAATAGATAAGAACGTATCTTTTTCTGTCGAGAAACACATCCGACTTTTATTTCATTTTATACTCCTGGTATAATTTCGTTTTAAATTGAAAGTCTCAGATGATCTGTTTATATTCAGACGTCCATTTTGATGGAATTACGCTTTTATTTTTATAGTCTGTTGACAGATGATTATAAAGAATTTATTTTATTTTATAATAGATAAGAACGTATCTTTTTCTGTCGAGAAACTTATCCGACTTTTGTTTCGTTTTATACTCCCGGTATGATTTCGTTTTAAATTGCAAGTCTCAAGTGATTTTCATATACTCGTACATATTTAGACGGCCATTGATGGAATTTCGCTTTTATTTTTATAGCCTGCTGTGACAGACGATTAAAGAATTTATTTTATTTTATATAGATAGAACGTATCTTCTTCTGTCGAGAAACACATCCGACTTTTATTTCATTTTATACTCCTGGTATAATTTCGTTTTAAATTGAAAGTCTCAGATGATTTGTTTAAATTCGGACGTCCATTTTAGATGGAATTACGCTTTTATTTTTACAGTCTGTTGACAGAAGATTATAAAGAATTTATTTTATTTTATAATAGATAAGAACGTATCTTTTTCTGTCGAGAAACACATCCGACTTTTATTTCATTTTATACTCCCGG
>CM052202.1:7527629-7567318 GCA_028455805.1 Lasioglossum figueresi | reverse complement strand
TAGATACCGACATATTTAACCCTTTGTACTCGGAGCTATTTTAACTGAAAAATTAAACATTTCTTCCGACCTGAAATATTTCCATTCTCTATGATTTTTTCAATTTTATGGATATGAAATAATATAATATAATACCTCGTACAATACCTAAATGTTTAGTAATTAATTAGATACCGATATATTTAATCATGTAAACAATATTTTGAATAATGGTACCATAATTTTTAGTGGCGCCTCAGAGTCACAATACAAGTGCTAAGGGTTAATATTGTCAAAATCAGACAAATAATAAGAAATCAATTATACAACGTTTACGAAGAGTAAAAGAGTGAAAAAGCAGAAGGGAGAATATTATCGTGAATTTCGATGTTACGATTTCGACAGACGTCCGTCAAATCTTAACAATCGATTTTACCCGCTCTTCGCGTTCCCCCACGGTAATAAAATATTTCACAACAAACTGACTGTAAACAATCGAGCCGATTGACAACAGCAATAAATTCGACGACAATGCCGACAGCAATGCGTCCGCGCCAGTTTATTCGATCGTAACGAGTCGCAGCGAATTCGTCAAAAGGTTTACAAAACTAACAAAAGTTTTTGTTAGCTTCTACTTGCCGATGATCACAGAGACGGGCACGCGTCTGCCACAGTGGTCTCGTTCAAAACGTATTTGACCGAGGCTTAAAGAATCCACGGTATTGTGAAATCGTTTTGCATGCCTGTAGGATGGCGCAGAAAACCGCGACAAACACTGGCTACCAGAAAAACTTGTTCCTCTGTTGCGAACGATTTCACAGGCCAGTGTCCACGTGACCTGAGGAAACTCGAAGCATAAGAAACTGTTTTACTCGTTCATTACGTAATTTCCACGTGGATAAATCCGTGAACACGTTCGCCAGCAAACAATGTACAATACATTTTCTAAAATGTGGCCAATCTTTCAAAGTTTCAGAAAACTGAAACTGGAAAGTTGGATTGGCAAGAAACTAAAATCGACATTTTACGGTGAAATAAAACCGAATTTCTTTATTCAAGCGATGAACTTTAATCAATAAAATATTTTCTTATTTACAATATATCTTATTCATTAAAGTTCATTGCTTGAATAAAAATATTCGGCTCTATTTCACCTTAAAATACAGAAATTACTTTCTTGCCAATCCAATAGATAGAATTCTACTCATAAAATAGTAAAATATATAATTTTAATCAACGCAACTATATGCGAATACACGTGTCAAACTTATTATTAAATATATTCATGCTTTTCTATTTTTCACTATTTCCGAGTTTCTCACTTTACAAACATTTTAGTCAGAATCAACGCTTCGATTAATATTGCGTTGCTTGTACCCTGTATGTATGGTCCCCGCGTAAAATAATGGCAACTATGAAAACCTGTCGCGGGGTATTGCCGGATAAATCGTAGCCTGTCACGTCCTTCTATAAATCGAAGATCGCCTGATCTTTCATTTCCGTCCTTCGTTCGAACAAGAGCGCCAGATTTTACGGGCGAAAGCCGTCCGTCCGTGAGTTGTTTTTGCTAGGAAATCGGCCTACGACCATCACATGCCGTTGTATTTGTCAGGGTTATGTTTCAGGAATATACTATGTACGATGCGCATACATATTTATAAGCTCTGCATACCAAATGTGAAACTCTGTATCTGTCTTGCGCCGAAGCGCCATGTGTTACGCTTCATTTTTCGTTAAACCATTAGCTATTGCGAACCTGCCCTGTTTCATTATTTGCACTCACCTAGAATTTTTTCAGCTTCCGCATTAATATTTGCCAAGAATTTAATTTTGAATTTGCATTCGCGAGCACACGAATAAATTGCTGCGAGCTGCTTTTACGTGATTTACGTTATATTACATATCTCTTTGAGCTGAAAAAATATTCTGAATATTTTTAAGAGAAAGGACAGTCAATCTTTATCTCGGTTTATTCCAACAACATTATCAAATTTAGAAGAAGGTATTACATTAATATCATTATTTGAATTATAAATATCGACCCGGTGATACGTGTTTATAATTATTTGTTCACTTTTACCTCCGATGGCAATGTTAATGAACGAGGAAGTACAAAATGTACCGTACTCATTTTAATGATATTATATGAACATAATTATTTGGTTACTATCGTATTATGGATCTTTATGAAAAATAAAAATGCAACAAACTGGAGTGTAATTCTTTGATCTGCTTAGAACAAGGCTTTGCTGTATTTAATGCAGATTGATGTGCATACAACTTCGTAATTATATATTGAAATGAACGAAACTGGAAACAATATCTAACCAAGTGAAACGATTCTGAATTGTTGAAGATGTAACGTCAGAATCGCAGAATTTGCCGAGCCTTTAAAGAACTGTCCAAATAATTGTTTTCCGTTCCACGACTCGATCATTCGTCTCTACTTTCTTGGTACTTTCAAGGCAAGAATGGTGGAATAATGTAACCAGTCTGTCTTCCGTTGAAAGCAGTGGCGGAATTACCATCAAACAGTATTGAAAGTCCACGGAAACAGTAGTTAAGGGTAAGGTTTCAATAACGTGAACAAGTTTCCGAGAAAATAAATCGAGGAACGAGAAGAAAAGAGGGCCGCAATGAAAAGAAAAGGAAATTGCTCTTCAGATATTTGTTCGTGAAGTGTTTTCGCCAATTTGGTCCTTTATTAAAAAGTTTTCGTAACGCTGAGGAGGCACGGCAGGCTGAAAAATAGTGGAAGACTAGTAAACTGCCTCGTTGCGCCAAGAATCGACGCCATATGTCGTTTTCAATCAGAACATTTTCACAACGTAAACGTATCTCCATGATGACTTCCATGGAAACTCGATAAACCAGTGTTCTGAACGTAAATGAAACTCAAATACAGCCTTTGAGAACAGAAATGTTACACGCTAAACATTGTGATTAAGTTCTAAAAGGACTAATGTTTAAATAAATCACAGCTGTTGCAAATGCGAATTAAACTTGCTCTGAGAACATTTAATTCGAACCCTCCTTTCCAATACGTCTCGTATCGTTTTCACATCGTGAACATCTCTCTATAATGACTTCGATGGAAACTCAACAAACGAGTGGTAGAGGCATAAATAAAATTGAAGTACTTCCTTTAAGCACAGAAATGTTACACGCTAAACATTGTAATGATCTAGAATCGATAGACTTGTACCATGACGATATAAACACCGAAGTCCTAAACAATTAGTGATACGGACGAATGTTTAAATAAATTACAACCGTTGCAAATGCGAATTAAACTTGCTCTGAGAACATTTAATTATAACCCTCCTTTTTAATACGTGTCGTTTCATTTCGAATTCGAGCACGGTGTCAGCGTGCTCGCTCCTGGTTGTTATCGAATCGAACAGTAATGAATAAATTATCGTCCCCTGCGATAGAACGTCTTCTCGTTTTTCAGAACGCGATTAGAGGAACAGAAGATGGAATTTCTTGACGCGTAAGAAGGATCGTCCGTGGAATGAAACGCCGCGCTGACGATACCGTAGGCGACTCTTTGCGTCAGATACGAAAATCGGAAATTCTTTACGGATCTCTCCGCTGAATAATTCACTGACGGTTAATGAACATTCCGGGAAACGTAGCAGCCTCTCCTTTCGTTCTTTCGCCCAGGTAAAGCCATTCTTTCGGAAAGGACTCGTTATCGTGCTACCAGCATGGTTCCCTTTCTCTCTGTTCATTCCATCATTTTTTCCGTGATTCTTCGCTCGACGGGACTCTTCTTTCGTTGTTTACGCGAAGATCCGAACGATCGTTTTCAACTTTAAAGCAGAGATTTCAATTCACCCTCCGTCAAGTAGAGCACAAATCAACTAATAATTAAAAATGACTAATAGTCTGATTGATTCTTAGTCATTGCAAAATAGTCATTAGTTAAAACTTTTTGATTTGTTAGTCATAACTACATGGCACTAGTTAGTCACACCTCTAAGTAATCGTCAGGTATTGCTTATTAGTTATGATTAATAACTAGTCAGTTTAAATGATCAGTCATCAATCTTCAGTTATCAGTCACTATTGTGCAATTAAGTGCCATGTAGTTACAACTAACTAATCAACAAATGTTAACTAATGATTATAACTAAGTTTGCTATAACTAACAAACTGTTAGACTATCAGACTATTAGTAAATTTTAATTATTAGTTAATTTTTGCCCTAGTCTGCCCTCCGTCCGCTTTGTTGCAGTTATTGCTAATCGGCCCCCGCTTAGATCTTCAGCGGAATCTATAATATGTACATGCGTCTCTAAGATCAGCATGAAGGAATCAATTCGTGTTCGCGCATAATGTTCTCGTCTGAATAGTGCATTAATGTAATCCTCGGTTTGAATTTGATACGGATTTCCGCAGATGCTGGAGGCTGTTCGTTCAAGTATGTATACCGAACCTGGTAACTGGGCCAGGATTTACTCTAGAACATTTATGGTTCGCATTTTGTTGTGCCTTTGTTGCAATATCGGTTGGCAAACTGTTAGAAATATCCCTCGAAAACGCATGGATACATTTTCAAAGCACGAGTGAACATACTTTGCAAATGGAGCGCTGCAATTTTTTTGCAGCACCGTCTTGGACAGGCCTGCCAATATTGTTACAGCTACATCCGCGAGGAAAATGTAAGTGAATGTTGCTTGCTCAATGTTTATATTTTCCAAATGAAAAGAATAAGCATGATGATGCTTTAACATCTCTCGCAAAACCTGAATTCAAGAAAATATACCGTAACACGTTTGTATCAGGGTTTACCTCGGTAATAGTCTTCACAGTTACAGCTTTCCATTAAATGCAGCGCATCGCCTCATCATATATGAAGAAAAATATTATTTCAGGAAAGTCAACATTCCAGAATATCACGCCGCGTGTTGCAACTTGAAGTAACCACGGTTGTAGAATTAATTATGACTTACTTTACGGAAATACAAAATCATGCTTGTCTTCGTGACATTTTGAACAAAAATAGTAGATATTTGATCGCTAACGTCGAAAAAGTTATTATTTCGGATTTTGTACGAAATTTTTGCCAACGTCGAAATATAATGTCATCCCGCGGATATGTAATATCCGGCAGCATAAACAGCGCGTAAAAACACAGAAATCCTGTTGAACTGGAAATACAATATTACTGTTGTTATTAAAAATTGCAGTTTGCATCTGCCCCGATGAATTCCACATACGGCGTAAACAATGTCAAATTGCAGTCTGCAATCGTTTTCTATCGGCATTGGATCCAATTCACGAATCGAAAAGTTCGAAAAATAAAAAGTAGAAATGCAGATCGTCAGCAATGTCATCTGTAAAAGAGACAATTTTTTGTTTGGACAGGGCCTAGCCGATTAAGATGGCCAGAACTGTCCTCAGAGGTTTTACAATGAGTATCGAACCATTCGAAAGCTGACCAAGGAAAACCCTTCCGAGTAAAATTTCAGCCCTCTAACTTTCCCGCAAGAGTAATTACAGGGCAAATCAGATTTTGCGCTTTTCCGTGCATTTTCCAGTCTCTGATGCGTTCTAAAGTGCTCAGAAAAATGTGACATATTTTGGATCGTAAGGCGCATTTTACATAATTTTTCCAGGTTTTTTTGTTGCAAACTGTGCTCGTAAAAAATGGAAAACCAACAAGCGTAACTTTCCTCTTTACAGCAGAAACGTCGAAAAAATTCGGTTTTTAATGTTTTTCACAATGATCTCCCACAACAAAAATCTTCAAAAATATATTGGATTATATACATTGGATTATACGGCGCATTTTACAGAATTTTTTATGCAAACTGTGCTCGTAAAAAATGAAAAACACCCAAAAAATCAGAAAAATGCAGATTTCTCAAAAATTAGAAATTACGAGCACAGTTTGCAACAAAAATCTGAAAAAATTCTGTAAAATGCGCCTTATGGTCCGAAATATGTTACATTTTTTCAGATTTTTTTGTTGCAAACTGTGCTCGCAAAAAATGAAAAACCTCACATATACTATAACTTTCCTCCTCACAGCAGTTAAAACTTAAGTAGTGGGGGAACAGACTGATCGATGTTGAAGATCGCTTGGCTCGCGACGAAAAAGAAGTTGAACAGCCTTGTTCTACGACATTATCGCAGAAGTCCAGGCAAAGTTCAGAGATCGTACAACAACAATGGAATGTCCATTATATAAGAAAAAGACAAACATGACGGGACCTTCTTCAGCCAATTGTTATAAAATTCGAACAAAAGGTTTTTGAATGTTTGCTATCGTAGGACCAGCAGTACCGGCAAGTGTCCTGGAGGCATATGTACGCTGGAAACTGTGTACCGGTTGGTATATTTTCAGAAACGTAAACCTTCGAATTTTACAAACATGGTTTCGAGAAAAACACGATGGAAGTGTTCAACGCGCTGTACCTACTGTTATCCAGAATTCAGAAGATCAACACCACCAATTCCACCTTTCCGAAAACAATTCGAGTTGTACCACTTACAAAAAATTAATCATTCTTTTTTTTAATTGTCCGAATATGACTGAGAGCGACAATAAATCACGCGCAGACCATTTATCAATACCGTCCACATATCTGCTAGCACGTAGCCGAAATAAATGAAACAATCGTTGCGAAAGTCCGTCGAAAGACAATCACATCGCGCGATATACGGTTTCGACGTTGTCCTCAAAAATCGTTCGCCGCCCGAACGACCGAAGATTTACGCACGCTTCTGTCTGTTCCCGGCCATTTTTTACAGTTACTCCTTAATGATCGCCTGGCGTGGGCTGAAGCTGAAAGCAGCATAAAACACGAATTTCCCGCTCTCTGCCTCTTCTCCTCTTGCTTCTCTCTTTTTCCCCCACTTTCCCTCCCGAATCGCCCACCGCCAAAGGGGCGGAGAAAAAAAAACTAGCCTGGTTCGCGAAAGGGTCGGAATTATGGTCAACGTACACGACGCGTCTATTTATGATTCATATAAATCGCATTGCACGTAGCCAACGGCGTTGGTGGTTATACGCGGTCCATTATCTCGCTTGTAACGCGAATACGGCCTCCGTGGCGCGTTATAAGCGGCGCGTCCGTGAGGATAAACCGTGCCGTGAATATTTATCTACGACTACTGCAAAATAAACACGCATCTCGAAACGCTACTCCCGTTGAAACACGCGGATGATACGTAACGGGAGCCAGTATCGTAATTCCTGAAGCTTTTTAAAATTCCCGCCGCGCTACAACGACGCAACGCCAAACGCAACCATTTTCGGCGGCCATTATAGATTTGATGTACATACGCAACGCCGACCGACTCGTATTTTGTTTATTCACGGAAAATCCTTGTCTCTTCTTCGATGCCGCGGGCGCCTCTCGTTTTTCGAATCGACCGTTCCACGCTCGGATTTGATCAATGTTTGCGGTCCTTTGTTCCGCAAACACCGAAAAACTTGCACTGTTTGTCGCCGATTTTTGCGTTTCAGAAACCGGCGACTTTTACCCACTTTTATGTACGCGAAATTTTTGTCCGGCAATCTCGATACTTCGGAAAATTAATACTCGCGGAACGGTCTTTTCGTGTTTAAGAATTTATGTTAGAACAATATGTCTTACATCTTACATCTTTTTATGAAACGAACAAACATTTGTCTGTCCATTTTTTTTAATAATATACAGTTAGGGAATACTACTCAATCCGCGATAAGAAGATTGCAGCATTGCATTGATACCAATAGAAATCACTTTGAACACCTTCTGTAAATGCAATTTTTTTCGCCTTTTTGATCATAAATGACCTTTGCTGACCTTCAAAGACATTCGTGTTGAACCTCGTTGGATTCGTTTCGATAGTCGCTATTAGGAAACAGATAACAAAACGTTGCATTCTATTTAAACAAACAAAGGTGACCTTCGCATCTCTGAAGCGACTCCACCTAGCAACAAAAGATTAACTCCACAATACGGTCCCTGTTGTCCGATGCAACTTTTATTTCGAAAACTTTCTCGTCCTCTATATATAACTTAATATATCTAATCATTTAAAGTCTAATAATAATAATTCTGTTGGTTTACTGCTGATTGTATGCATTTATAAAAAGTAGAATGATGCGAGATAATTTCAGAACACCGCATGTCAAAATCGCGGTTTCTTTATAATCATTCGCTACGGTAGGCTTTCGCTGTGGTCGGCCGCGCAATTCGAGTAGAGGATAATAATCCAACAATCATTAGCATTCTCGATGGAACGAATTTGCGAAATGATCCGGCAGAATTAACCGAGACGAATGTTACAGTGTTGCGACTTGTTAATTGCGAATTCTCGACCGATGAAATTTTAGTAGTCTCCATTTTGGGTCGGCATAGACAACGGTCGAGCAAGAGTAACGTCGATACCCTGAATCTCGAAATTCATCGTTCCCGGGCATTACGTTGAAATATCAGGTTTCCGAAACACGGATACATAAATGCTGGAACCGCTAGGTTCCCGTTACAGGGGAATGCGATAGTAGTTTCCAGCATTTGACGCCCGCGCCCGTGAAATTATAATAATTCATCCCTTAAGCAGACATTCGGGTTTCCTAGACTGCACACTACGGTTGGCCAGCAATCGCTGTAAGGCCATTGTATAATCTCTAAACTTTCCTCTCTCTCTCTCTCTCTCTTTTTTTCGGGATAAAGGGCGACCGAAAGTTACGACCAGCGAGAAGGAAGCTTTTCTACCGAGGGGATGATATATGAACGCTACGAGTTAAGCTTTCGGCAGGATCTTGACCTGTGATGCAGAGAAACCATTTCCGTTGATCTGCGATCCTGAAATGAGAATGCTCGTCACGTATATGTCATCATAGACATCTTAATGGAAACATACAATTATATAAAAAAACAACTTACAATATATGACACAGTACTATAGTTCGAAATATTGTAAATCATATTGCACAAGAATTTCATTAAATTCAGCGTGCTACAATTTCTGATCAGTTAAGGGAGTTCTTTCCTTCTATTGTCATTATTCGTCAAATTGCTGAAATTAAAATAATCCTATATTAAATAATAAAATATTCCTGAACTCCTACGTTTGTAGACCTTCGCGAAACAATTTCAATAGTCATTCAAGGTCAAAAACGTAAAAAAGGATGAAATATATAAATTCACTGTGAATGCTAACGTAATGGGATATTCTCAGTTTTATTAATGAAATCACTGATACGGAAACCCCTAGACATGGATCATTCCAGATAAAAGAATACGTGTCAAATTCTTTTCCTAACAAACTATTATATCCTGCATAAGTTTCATAAAAATCTACGTGTTACACTAATGTCTAGACTGCGGATCTTTATGCAAAATAAAAAATTTCTACATCAATTGCAAAAAACAGGGATCACCTAGAAAATTGTTTCTTCTTCTAATTATCTTATACAGTTGAAACTGATGCACCGATGTCCTTAAATCTTTCTAATATGTTCACTGCTTTACATTGTACGTACCTATTTTGGTAAAATGCATAAATGCATAAAATCCGCAGTCTACTAATGTTCCTTCCAAGCTAAATCATTAATCGAAACAAAATACTGACTAGATGGTTCGTGTAAATGAACTCCGTGTAACTGAAGTGTGAAATTCGCAAGAACGTTGGCCAGCGTGGTGAAAGAGAAGAAATTAACCGGTCCGCGTCCAAGGAAATACGGAGCACACTGTGATTACATGTAAAGATAAATCAAAGTGAAGACAATGTCGAGGCACCCTTTGATCATTGACAAGTGCGCGGGGAACCGGTGAACTCGGGGCAACCTAGCAGCTCGGGTAAACTTCACCGGTAAACAGGCGGGTGAGAAACTTGTCGGGGGTGTGAGGCAAGGGGTGGGGTATTGTTCGTGCAGCCGGTGGCTGGAATCCGACGAACAACCGGCGAGGAATGTACGAAATTTGAGGTTGACAGATGGCTCATCGGTGAAGTCGCGTTAATAGCGAAAGCATGCGCGGGCTACTTGAATGGATTCAGTCGCTTTGTCCCGGCAGATAAACAGGGTCTCACCTCAGGAACCGGCAGGGGCGAAGGACGCATTTCCGGCGACGAAACCAGATACCATTGTTCCCGTTGCTAGAATCGATGACAGAGATCAATGTTATTGATGACAGTGATTTACGAACCACGGACTTCTCGCCCGCACGCGACTAACTCCTGTCCATCTTTCAACGGCGCAATTATTCTCCAGTTTCACCTCTGCCACCATTAACTGCGCCAATCACTTTCGAGAACCCTCCAACTGGCTTTTGGTACCTACGAAATGTAGTCAGACTATGCTACCAGCAATAACGATGATCTATTGCCTTATGAAAATTATATTTATTTGTTTTTGAGAGATCAAAATGTGTATGATGAAGATCTCTTCCAGAACGGTAAGGTGCTTCTTTTACAACTGTAAATCTACATTCACTTTAAGGGGATAGACTCGTTTCTAGGATTGCAAGTGCGCGGGGTGCGCCTTCTCATTTCTCGATAACGCGAAGATGGGATTTTTCAGTAGTCGAAAGCGCAAGATAAAAGATCTATTAAAATTCAATGAAAAATCCTATTTTCACGTTTACGAGGCGTAATTTGCATTATTCGACAGCATGTAGCTGTCGCAGCTTTATGAAAATAGCTACATGCGCAGCTTTATGTTTCCCAACAACGCAAATTACGCCCGTAAACGTAAAAATAGAACTCTTGAGGGCGATTGCGGTCTAGATTGTTCTTTTATCTAGCGCCTTAGAGGAATTGGAACACATTGGTACATTATTTTTCACGTTTCTAAAATTTCGAATGTTTCTAAAATCCTAGAAACGAGTCTACCCCCTTCATGGCTGTAGAAGCTATAAGAACCTTAGAGGAAGTGGAACACATTCTACATTATTTTTGATGTTTCTAAAATTTCGAATGTTTCTAAAATCCTAGAAACGAGTCTACCCCCTTAATGGCTGTAGAAGCTATAAGAACCTTAGAGGAAATGGAACACATTCTACATTATTTTTGATGTTTCTAAAATTTCGAATGTTTCTAAAATCCTAGAAACGAGTCTACCCCCTTAATGGTTATAGAAGCTATAAGAACCTTAGAGGAAGTGGAACACATTGGTACATTATTTTTCACGTTTCTAAAATTTCGAATGTTTCTAAAATCCTAGAAACGAGTCTACCCTCTTAATGGCTGTAGAAGCTATAAGAACCTTAGAGGAAATGGAACGCATTCTACATTATTTATGATGTTTCTAAAATTTCGGATGTTTCTAAAATCCTAAAAACGAGTCTACCCCCTTAATAGCTATAGAAGCTATAAGAACCTTAGAGGAAGTGGAACACATTGTTACATTATTTTTGGCTGTTCTAAAATTTCGAATGTTTCTAAAATCCTATAAACGAGTCTACCCCCTGAATGGGGCTGTAGAAGCTATAAGAACCATAGAGGAATTAAAACACATTGTTACATTATTTTTGACGTTTCTAAAATTTCGAATGTTTCTAAAATTCAATTGCAAGGTACCGCGAACGCGGAGCAGAATTTTTATTGTTCCCCTGGCTGAAAGTCTTTAGATGCACAGCATTATTACACGTAATTTCGAAGCATTTCGCCAACGTACGAGCTATGTCTCCATATACATTCTCCGAGGCCGACGATATAAACCTTCATAACGACGGCATTTCCGGATGTGCATGAACGTAGAAGATCTCCACCGCCAGCTAACGTCGAGTCGTATACTGGGACGGTGTCGAGACGCCGACAAATAAGTCGAGGTTTTTCTCGACCAAAGTATATCATCATTTTCGTAGCCATTCGGGCCTTCGTTCACACACACACACACATTCACATGTACCTCTGAAAAGTTCTATACAGCTTTATCCGTACTCTCAATACTGTTTGCATTCAGTTCTTGCCAACAATTCGTCTCGCTAACATTTCCGGTGTTCGTCATCTAATTGATCAAAATGGCTTTTCCAACCGTGTGACCCATTTCACTCTTTTCAACGACTGCGGATCGACACTGATCGTATTTTGTAGACTGTTGTACAAATCGTACGATTTCAATAATCATGTGAAATTATATCTATTTATTAATTAGTCAAATCAAATGTATTCTCCTTTTTTCTTTTTTTTTTTCAAATTAAGGTTTAACGTCGCATCAACATCTAGGTCATTAGCGACTAACTTCAATTGTGTTTATCTAGATATTGTTGAAGTAGTTGATATTTTTTAGGAATTCAATGGTGTTTGTTACATATGCTTTTCAGATGTGAGGGCCGTGTTCTGGTTTATTCCAAATTTGAGTCGCTGGGTGGAGAATTTTTGGCAGTCATATAAGATGTGGTGGGCTGTGAGCGGGGTGTTACAGCAGATTGGTGGGTCTGTCTTCTTTATGAGAAATTCATGTGTCATCATGCAGTGGCCCGTTCTCAGACGGGAGAGGACGATTCTTTCATTTCTGCTCATGTGGTCACGTGGGATATCTTGGAAAAAATTTGTGATTAAATTATGTATCTTGGATGGTTTTGAGTTCCATACGTTGTTCCATTCGTCTTTGATTTCTTCTTTTACGTAATTGATAACTTCTTGAAACGGGATTTGGGTTGTTTGTAGTTCTGTCTGTATGGTGGATGCCTCTTTGGCGCTCCAGTCTGCTTGTGTGTTTCCAGCTATTCCTTGGTGCGAGGGGATCCATATGATGAATATCTTTCTGTTGGTAGCGACAAGTTCCGTGTACATTGTTAAGATATTTTTAATGATTTCATTTTTGTTGTGTTTCATGGTGTTTTCTAAGGCTTGGGTTACGCTCATAGAGTCGGTGTATATTACGTGGTCTTGGAAATCAGAGGTGTATATATGTTTCAGAGCGTCGTGTACTCCATAGGGTTCAGCGGTAAAAATGGATGTTTGTATAGGTAGGCATTTTTTGATGACGTCCTCCTCTGTTATAATAGCGTATCCTACTCCTTGTTTAGATTTAGATGCATCCGTGTAAAGTTTTTTGCAGGATGCATATTTGTTATTAAGTTCTAGGAACCTGGTCCTATGTTAAATCCTATGTTGTATCCTCCTTGTATTGCATATTCTGCTACATTTTCCGTATAAACGGACGTCTGAAAATTGCATCCGAATGTTCAATTCGAAAGAAGTCCGAAAGCTTCGCGAAGTTAAGAAGGCAAGCAGAACGTGACTTTCGAAACTGAAATCTAAATAAGGCGCGGGGATAGACTGTTTGTAGAAGCAAGTCGGAATTGAATACATATTTTGCGAGTGAAAACTAGAGAATAAACAGGAGAAGGTGTTCCGTGAGAGTCTATTTAAACGCACTTCGAAAGCTAATAGACCTGTTCTTCTATTTGTGCGGAAAGCACACTTTGCGAAGAATACACGGAAAAAGGAACCAGCCGAAGCGTAACAATGGCATTTCGTCGGCGTTTTGCGAGATATAACCCAAACAACGCGAGGGCGAGAAAGAGTTAATTCAAGAAAGATGAAGCAGCGAGAAAGGGGATGGATGAAAAACCTTGAGACGCGAACGTCGCGTCTGGAATACTCTTCAGCCTCCAAATTTCATCACGTCCGAAAGATTCCGCGACATACTTTCACTTCTAGTTGGCAAGTTCGAGGTGGAAGAAATTTACAGACGTGTTTCTTTTTCCTCTGCAGCAACGCAGTCGCCTATCCCCGGAGATGGCGAAAAATTGAAGCCCCGACGAAAACGATTCATTCAGATCCTTATGAATAAAACATGTTAATCTCAAGCTGAAGCCTTTCAATGAGAAATTTAATACTGTTGCATTTGCATTCGCGATACGTAATAAATAGTAAGATCATATTTGAAAAACATATGTATTTTGAGAAAGCTTCTTTCCCAATTGATCTAGTATGTATGTAAATAAATAAGAATTATTTAATGCAAGGTTTCGTATCAGCAACTGATAAAGAGGGAAATTTTTGTTGTGGAATTTCATTGTGAAAAACAATAAGAACCGAATTTTTTCGACGTTTCTGCTGCGAGGAGAAAAGTTACACTTGTTGAGGTTTTTCATCTTTTACGAACACATTTTGCAACAAAAAAATCTGAAAAAATTCTGTAAAATGCGCCTTGTGATCCAAAATATGTCAAATGTATTTTTTAAATTTTAAAACGCATCGGAAACCGGAAAATTCGCGGAAAAGCGGGAAATCTAATTTACACTAATTCAAGAATTAATAAATGCAAGGTGACATATCAGCAATTGATAAAGAGGGAAAACATTGTTATCAGCTCCGATCGATAAATCTATAAAACCAGCAACGAGTTACCATGTAGCATTAAGTTCGACAAAATAATGGACTGATTAGCGACCTAACAAAATAAAGAAATAATTAGACGCATCTTAAGAAAATGCAGAAGTCATGATTCCAGATTAGTTCCCCATTACATGCTGTCAGTCGTGGTACTTGACGACTATCTGGATTAACTAATGACCAGAACCATCATTTGTCAATGTCAATCACACTGTCGGGCGCAACGAATGGGAATGTCCGATGGTATCATTTTCATGTACCGAATGGATGTGAGGATAATACTATTGGGTTTTGACGCGTCCCATATCGGTCATAGATCCGTTCTGCATACGGTGAACGCGTCCTCGAACTTTTGCGGCTGATAGGCGTCTGATCGATGACTCGATCAATGGCCATTAACCACCTTAATCTCCCGCAGTTCAAACTTTTTGTTCGAAACGGAGGCCACCGTGAACAATGGATGTGCAAGCGGGATCAGCTTGACTTGATATTTGCATATCGATCTCGCGCGAACGAGGGCCACGTCAAATTCTTAACTCCGGCATTAATGAGTTCGATATACTTCCCCATGATAATATCCATTAAGGCGTACTCATCTTTCGTGAAACTAAATACGGGTTCTCGATATAACAGGTTCGGATACCTTTCAAACACAACCACCATCAGTCACGTGTATCGATTTTATACAGTTTATTTCAGAGTTAATAAAGTTATCAAGACGCTTTCATAAGAAACGATTCAGTATATTTGTATTAGACGATTGAAGAAAAATTGGAAGAGAAAGCACTTTCTAGGAAGAAGGTTGTAAAATGGGCGACTGGATGAGTGATTAACAAAACTGTTTTTTCGGAGATATGTATTTTGAGAATTTTTCTTGTAATTTTATGTGCCGTTACTTTTTAAATCGCGTTACGTACGGATTATTTAAACGACGATGGCGCAAACGTTACTAAAAGAATTCGAAGAAGGTACAGAGAAAATCTTCTCGGGTGAAGCTGAAAAATGGTTCTGTTTCATTTGGGAAGACGTAACGCCACGATGTCCAGTTCGTGAAAAATGGCCCCATGGACCAGGGCTTGGTGCAACGAAAAAGGATAGCCGTTAATTTGAATGCGGTTCGTGTAACGAAAGCCTTGGAAAAGCAAAGAATGTTTTAACACAGATATGGTTTTGGAAACATGTTGAAACAATTTAGAAATTTCACGTGAATTATTTTAAAAGTATATGAAGTATAAAATTTAATTTTCCCGGATACAATTAGAACGAATTGAACGAAAGTTCCCTCCCAATTTCTATTGTTCAGCCATGTCCGATTAAATTACATATGGTCGAAATGCCGAAAGACATTCAGATTCGCATAATCGAGTTCCCCTTGGCAAATCGTGTAGATTTTAGCCGAGTGGCCTGCTATTGGAACCTCGTGTTTCCTTTTAATTAATTTGTCCGCTAGCAAAACTGTCCCATTGTTTTGAGAGTGCCATGAAAATTGGTGAACGCGATTTCTAAAATTGATCTGTCTGGAATCGAATAAGTGGAAAAATCGTCGAGTAATGCTTTGAAATGCCATCGGAAACGTTTCCGGTTTCGCGTTTAATAACATTATTAGATCGTGATCGATGAATTAATGGAAATTATAGGTTTTCGTCTCGGAAAACCTGAAAGAGAGGCCACATTGAAATTCAATGAACTGTATTGTGGAATCGAGACCCTCGGATCCGCGGGAAAGTACCGGAAGAATGGAGAAGCATAGCCGCGAACAGTTAACCTCTCTCCAGCCAATGATAGATCAGTTTTAACCTGTCGCGATCGACAAAGTGGGAACGTTTAACACTGGACGTGATTGAAATGACAAAAATGGTTCTGTGTCGACACACAAAATATATGCACTTTATTTATTCAAAAAATATGTTCGACTACTTGTGGACGTGCATGAGTTTCCTGTGAAATCAACAGCTGTCAGTAAATATTTCTGGTTCCACTCAGTACTATAAGTAAATAAGTAAACATGCCCGTGAACTTGATTGGAAGTCTAGTATTTAGTTGGAGATCGAAATTGTATGGTATCTTCTCGCAAACTTCTGAACAGATTCGAAACTTCTGGCTAACCTTACAGCTCCTATAAGTTTCTCATTTCCCTAATGTAATTTGTCCAATCGTGTCGATCTCATTCGGTACAAAGAAAGAAAGAAATTTCGGACATAAACGACCCAGGTTTGCAGTCGGAGGGTTAGGTCGCTGCGACAGTATTAGATGATCGGAAAGTCGGAGAACGGTTTGAATCTAGCAAAAGCCGAAGTCGTTCCGCTGTCTTTCTGGTAGGTTAGTGCAGTGCTTAAAATAAAGTCGGTAGATAAAATGGAATGGCCGAGCAAATTTTTCGCCTGTATTGACGACGCGGCAACTTTTCTCGCGAAGAGGCCACTAAGTGCTTGGAAACGGGTGCTATATCAAGGAAAGATAAGCCGCTTAATTTCGAACAAGATTAGTCTGGACGTTCAATCTCCTATATCGTCTCCTCTTTGGCACGTAACGGCGCCAGTGTTTCCAGCAGGGGTTAATCTCGGGATTAATCCGGAAACGAACTTTCCTAGTATCATTTTTCCGCGGTCGTTCATATTTCCGGTTTATATCACCGATTACACTCGGTGCTTTCTCGCGCTCGAAATTTTCTGCTAGCCCCTTTCCACTCGTGAAAATGGAGGCACCGAGAGAGACAGAGAGAAAGAGAGAGAGAGAGAAAAAGAAGAGGTATATATGTATGTGTGTATACGGACGAGAAGCCCTGCAATTTTACAAATGAAACATCAAAGCAACCAGTGTAAATCAAATTTTCATGTTACGACAAGCTTGCGTTATTTCCTCGACGTTTCATGGCGTAGCGCGGCAGGCTGAAAACACGAAAGCGTAGCCAACGCTAAGGGGGAATCTGAAATGACTATGATAACGATTTTCCGTTTACACGATGCAATTTGATCCTTCGTACTTGAATAATTTCCCGCGCAATTCCACGCCACCTTCGATAAGCCGATATCTGCATGGTTTGCCGAGTCCATAAATTAAGCACCGAGTTCGATTCGTGCTCGTTGGTAATCCCTTCATTGCCATACGAGAGACTCGGTCATTATAACTTTGCGATGCATTTGCGGATCCCAGTCGAGCGAATTGTCCTGTGGCAGGAGGCCCACTATTTTTCTCGAACAACAACATTTACATTTCCCCCTCTGTTTTTCATTCAACAAATATATAGAAAATAATCAGCGCGTAGAGTGAAAGCTGAAAGTGGCTGAACAAGTCCTTTTACTTAAATCTTTTCTACAACGTTCGAAATATAAAGTTTACCGTTTTGAAGTAATAAAATAAATATACATTATCGAAGTATTTTCGGACAGTTTTTTGTCTGCTCCGTAATGTTTCTTTTGTGTTAGAGGAGATCAATCTACTAGAAATGCAGGGTCAATATGGAGTATGTGTAACATTTACATTTTCCCCTGTTTTTCATTCAGCAATTCTATAGAAAATAATCAGCTCGCAGAATGAAGATTAAAAATGCCTGAGCAAGTCCGTTTACTTAAATCATTTCTACATTCTTGTTCGAAGTACAAAGTTTACTGTTTTGAAGTAATACAATAAATATACATTATCGAAATATTGTCGGACAGTTTTGTCTGATCCATAATGATTCTTTTGTGTCAGAGGAAATCAATCTACTAGAAATGCAGGGTCAATATGGAGTATGTGTAACATTTACATTTTCCCCTGTTTTTCATTCAGCATTTCTATAGAAAATAATCAGCTCGCAGAATGAAGATTAAAAATGGCTGAACAAGTCCGTTTACTTAAATCATTTGTACATTCTTGTTCGAAGTACAAAGTTTACTGTTTTGAAGTAATACAATAAATATACATTATCGAAGTATTGTCCGACAGTTTTTTGTTTGATCCATAACGTTTCTTTTGTGTCAGAGGAAATCAATCTACTAGAAATGGAGGGTCAATATGGAGTATGTGTAACATTTACATTTTCCCCTGTTTTTCATTCAGCAATTCTATAGAAAATAATCAGCTCGCAGAATGAAGATTAAAAAGGGCTGAACAAGTCCGTTTACTTAAATCATTTGTACATTCTTGTTCGAAGTACAAAGTTTACTGTTTTGAAGTAATACAATAAATATACATTATCGAAGTATTGTCCGACAGTTTTTTGTCTGATCCGTAATGTTTCTTTTGTGTCAGAGGAAATCAATCTACTAGAAATGGAGGGTTAATATGGGGTAAGCGTAACCCCAGATTTCCGACCCAGAAAAAAACAATCCAGCCGCAACGTGACCCTTTCGAGATCTCCTCACGGTCAAATAAATTTCTTACTTTGCCGCGGTCACGACCCTTCGTTAGTATTGACTACAAAGGGATATAATTTAACACGTTGATCTAACCTGATCCCCTAACACGCGCGAGAAATGTAGGGTGAACTTGCTTAAGTTTTAAGTTAAGTTTAAGTTTAAGTTAACTTGAAGAAGTTTATACGTTTTTCAATTTTTGTGGACAAATTTGAAGAAAGTGGAATGAAACACAATCTTATTTTGAATGGAAACAACCTTTGTAGATCGAAGACAAATATAAATTGTACAAAATTCTTGCCTCTTTTCAAAATTGTCATAAGTCATAAATGCATAAATATCCGCAATCCAGTAATCACTTTAAACTGTAAAAAATTTAATGGGAACAGCCTTTGTAGATCCAAAACAAATAAAAATTGTACTAAATTATATCGAATTTTATATTCCAGCCTTTTTTGAAAATTTTCATAAGCCATAAATGCATAAAGATCCGCAGTCTATAAATCACTTCAAACTGTAAAAAATTTAAATGGAAACAGCCTTTGTATATCCAAAACAAATAAAAATTGTACAGAATTCAATCGAATTTTATATTCCAGCCTTTTTTGAAAATATTCATAAGCCGTAAATGCATGAAGATCCGCAGTCTAGTAATCACTTTAAACTGTAAAAAATAAATTCTCCAATGTTTCGACATACCAGAGGATTATATCAATCCTACAGTAATCGTAGGAACAGTGAACTACCATTAAGACAGAAACGTTCATCAAAATTTCAGCGTGCTTGTTTCTTTCGTAAAATCTAAATATTGAACGAACAACATCTCGAGCATTCACATTTTCCTCGCGAAACGTAGTTGAAACAATATTAACGGATCCGTCTGAGACTGCGCGTTTGTCTGGCGAGATTTTCAACATGGCCCTTTCCGCTCGTTTTTCGCCCGTGCGTCATTGAAATATGCAATTCAAAGGAGGCGAACAAGCGAGCCTCTTTACAATGTTCGTACGTTGCGTGTTATTTAACAACACCCTTTCGCGCGCTCGAAACCCATGAAACCCTTCCCCAGTTGAAAATCACATTTCTCCGGGACGCGTGTGCAACCACCGCGGTACCGCGTCCATAATACATCGTCACGGGGATGGGAAAACTAGATTTTCCCTTCAAAAACAATCACGGGAACGTCAACCTCGTCGTGGCAGTGAAAAAAATATATATATTCGCCAGCGAGCGAACCGACTGCGAGAGGCACAGGGGAAAAATGTAAAGCCCGGAACGAGTCGCGCGCGAAGGGCTAAAAGCTATTTCGATAAATTCACGATAAACCATCGAGAGCTCTAGTGTTCCCCTGCCTCTGTCCGTAATTTCCCGAAACTGCCGGCCGTATTTTCGTGGATGTCCTTATTCTTTCCACGGGAACTGCGAGGCAGACGTAAAACCGTCGCCGCCGGGTTATAGCTTAATAGGACCGCTTTGTACTTGTCGCGCGCGAGCGGGGAAAGGAAAAAGGGAAAATTGGTCCACTCAGGGTAAAAGCGGTGACGAGCAAAAAAACCGAATGGATCGTCGAGGTTGATACGTGGCCATCGTATCACCGCGGCCCTCTGCAACCATACGCAAACACCATTCGATCAGAGTAACGGGATAATGTTTATCCGCGTGGATGTGATTATCGGGCTCGGTGTCTCCTATCGGCATCACACTTCTCTGGAATGTCGAGAACCACGCGATCACTTCGATTACTTGCACCTTTGCAATATCTGTCCGTTGAACTTCTGAGCTAATTCATAAATAATGTAGATATTACTGTACGGAACTATTATGCATTGCATAAAGTCGCACAAGAAGCAATCTGAACGAGAATATATCGTTCGTTCCTAAGAAAAGTGATCCAAGTCAAAACAGACAGACAGACAAACAAACAAGAAAGCGAGCTAATAAAAACGTGGTAAAAAGGAGATTTTACAGAAACCCCATTTGAAAATCAACTGAAATTGCCAATTTTTTAAATTGTATATCGCTTTGCTTAGCTATTGGGTTAATAGTATTGTACATTAGTTATACTAGACTGCGAATCTTTATGCATTTATGGCTTCAAAAAATTTTCAAACAATGCTAGAAAATAAAATTCCACAGAATTTAGTATGATTTTTATTTATATCAGATCTACAAAGACCTCTACCGCTGAAAATAACATTTCACATGAATCCACTTTCTTAAAATTTTCCTACCAAAATTGAAAATTGCGTAAACATCCGCAGTCTAGTTGTGAAGTACACCACAATTTATACATTTATTATTATACGTCTTTTTAGAAATATACTTTGAATTGTGTGAATTTTCTACTGAATGAGAGATAGTTTTGTTGTTTGAAAAATATACAAATCCTTCGATAATGAAATGCTTCGCTCCGGTACTTTTTAATTGAAATTTATCAATTGAATTACGGAACAATGTAGTTTATTTACGTCATTTGAATGTACACTTTAGTAATTAAAAGGATGATGAACGTTAAATTCGCGTATCAAACTGATGTACAATATAATAAAAGTTTGAAACGAATTTTTCGCATTTACACTCGATGTCCAAGCAATCACGTATAATCCTATTAGTGACCTCGAAATAAATGAAAAAGCAATTTTGATCTATATGGATGAACGTTGATATTAATTCAATACCAACGACAACCGTTACTCGAGCTACATTATTCGGTAAGATAAGACTTCGTACTCTCTCTCTTTCTCTCTCTATACATTTCTTACAACATTACCTGAAAATTTACAACACGATGTGGCGTTCAATATACTCGGCAAGTTCGCAGCTCTATGTATGTATACCTCTACCTTCTTATCCAATCAGGAACTCCACCTCCGGGGCGTTGTAACCTTACCGGAAGATCACCCGGATAAAATTGAGAACTCGGAAAGTGTTTCTCTATTTCTAACACTCTATTACACTCTCTGTATCCCACCCTTTTCAACAGAAAAAAGGAAACATCATTTCAAGTAAGGAAAGGAGGGATGGGATCAAGTTGGCGTTTTCGCGGAAAATACTGTTCCCACTGTGAAAACAATGCAATGTAAAATATACTTTGTGCACGCTACTTTATTTAGAATGAAGGTCAGATAACGGTCAAATGAAGGTCAACTTTGTTATTTTAAACGGAATGATGTATTTTCTAATAGACATTAATCCTTGTGTAGTCGACCAAAATATATAGATTATTTAAAACCTTTCTGTATTGAATATGTTTGCACAAATTTTCATTATAAGACTATGAATTAATATATTAGCGAGTATAGAATGAACATTCTGAGAAATTTTGTAATATTTTTTAGAGGAACATTAACAAATTGTTGAGAGAAATACAGTAAATGGATACCCGGTTGACTGCACAAGGGTTAAATTTTCAAAGTTTGCGGTCCAGAAGAAAAATGCTTGCGTTAAGGGTGTAGATGTGCGCCTTCTCATTTCCCGATAATGCATGCGAAGGGGTTTTTCAATAGTGAAAAGCACTAGATAAAAGATCAATCTAGGCCACGATCGCCTTCAATAGTTCTATTTTTACGTTTACGAGGCGTAATTTGCGTTATTCGTCAGCATCTAGCTGTCGCAGCTTTATGAAAATAGCTACGTGCGCAGCTGTATTCTTCCAAATAATGCAAATTACGCCTCGTAAACGTAAAAATAGGATTTTTGAGGGCGATCCCCATCTGTGCAAAAACTCCAACTTTGTATTATTGAGAAATAAGAACCCGCATTCCGCACCCTTGCAATCCTGAAAAAAGGGCCAATAAAACGTTTATTATCTGGTGTTAGGCAGTTTCTTTTACTTATATCGTTTCGGATGAATTTTTTCTAGTTTACCCATGTCAACCCCGTCCCCTAAACACGACCCATACACTCGTTCATATCCATCCGATTGGGTACCCGAAGGACGGACAATCGATGTCGGGGGGACTCGTCGCCAATCAACCCCCGGTGGACACCAGTCCGGGTTACTGGGGCATGGCGTAACAGTACGACAAGAAAGAAGCCAAAAAACTTGCGTTTGCTATCACGAAGCTACCGGACAATAGCGAAACGCCGCGCGCCGTCCCGTGGTCGATCGGAGCTTCCTCGCCACCAGTATCCTCGATACAGTTACGAAACGAGTCGTCACGCGGTCGGTTAAAACAATTACGTTTCCGTTCCGCGAGTGGAAACGGTTTCTTTGATCCGTTTACGTTACGACCACCTTTCCGATTCTCCCATGTGCAGCGTTCCTTCAGCCGTCTCGGGAATACCAGGCCGCTTTGCTATTTCACGATCCGCATCGCTCTGGTATTACCTTGGTGTATTATTCTTATACATTATTAACACCTCCATCGACGAACTGTTAGCCCAAAAAGTTCCACTAGATGTAGTTATTTTATCACATTCATGTTTGGCCATTTTCTATTAACTTTTATGTTGTCACCTCAATATTTTCAATTTTTGTTGTCGAAATCATTTTCATTTACTTAATAATCTTCCTATTTTATCAATGTATACGTTTTTTTATGTTTTCAATCATTCTAATTCTTTTATATTACTTTTATATTATCACCAGAATACTTTCAATTTTGCATGTCGAAATCATTTTCATTTACTTAATAATCTTTCTCTTTTATCAATTTATACATTTTTTATTGTTTCAATAATTCTAATTCTTTTACATTACTTTTATATTATCACCAGAATACTTTCAATTTTGCATGTTGAAATCATATTCATTTACTTAATAATCTTCCTCTTTTATCAATGTATACGTTTTTTTATTTTTTCAATCATTCTAATTCTTTTATATTACTTTTATATTATCACCAGAATACTTTCAATTTTGCATATCGAAATCATTTTCATTTACTTCATAATCTTTCCCTTTTATCAATTTATACATTTTTTATATTTCTAACAATTCTAATTATTAGTTTGTGAACTGAATGATTTCATCATTTATTTAAATGAGTCCGCTAATTGAGATGGTCTGTCAATGTAATGGACTTCTTTGGATCCTACAAATCATAATGAAATTCGATTGAAACAGTTATGACAACTATTAACTTAAAAATGGAAGAAAAGCCAGATATGACGAACGTGACAGTCGACATGTTAACATATTAATTGTCACTCATATTTAATTAACGCTATTGTCTGTGCTGTTCCTTATTAAACCTGCTACCATCGGAGAGTTAATGAATTTGCGTGACACAATATGCCAGGAATGAACAATGAAATTATGTTGATCGGGATTTCGGTTTGAAAAAACTAGAATTTGAAAGGCTTCGAGTATGCGCGCTATTGAATTGGAATCGGATGACGCGGCTGTCCATAATCCGCCGATTCTACTTGTAATTACTAATGTGTGCGCGCCTGACAAATACTGAAAATCAATTGCCCTGATTATTTGACCGGTTTTTCTAATGCAAAATGAACATTTTTCAAGTCGATTATAGAAAACAGAAATTACATAAAAATGTGGTTCTTCAGAAACTTATTCCGCTTATTCGCTTTTGGCATAAATACAGAAAATCTGGAGTCTACTGATGATCGTTGATGATATTTGTGCAATCAGACTTGTGCTAATTAGATCATTATAATTAACAGTAACATCGTCATCAACAGAAGAGAATATTACTACCCCATCTGTAATTCGACATTTACAGTCACTAAAAAATTTGTTTATGCTACAATATAACTCCTATTGAACCATTAAACCCTAGGCTCCTATTGTTTTCTTACATTATGCGTTTACGAGGCAACCACCAGCCAACGCGCGTGAATCTCATGTATATACTATACATACATATATACGCATACACAGAGAAAGAGAGAGAGGGAGAGAGAGAGAATGATAGTAGCCCGCAACATAAATGGGTTAACGGCCGTCGCAAATCAGAACCGGCGACGTTCCGACGTTAAACAAAGCAATTTTCTTACCGTTTGTCGCTGGAAAATTCGTGAGGGAAAATAACAGAACCCGACGTTGCCGCTGTTACTACTCTCCGGCTATAACGGGATCAAGTAAGTAGATTCGAATCTAAATTGATCGTTCCAAACATTTCATGAGTACTTCGAAAAAGCAGAGCTATATTTTGAAGCAGACTCAAAGCTGACGTAGATTCGAACAGTTTGTAAGTACTTTGAGAAATGTTAACGGTACTTCCAAGTATATTTGAATCCTGGCCGAGTAGGTTGAAACTTTCTACGAGTACATTGGAAGTTCTCTGTTCTCTCGAGCTGTGTATTGTCAAATTCAATACAAATACTCTAGTAGCATTTATGTTTGTTGGCCAATCATTTTATTTATGGCTTCTAAAAATAAAAAAAAAACTAGAATATAAAATTCCACAGAATTGAATACGATTTTTATTTATTTCAGATCTATTATAAGGGTGGGCCGGAAATCGTAGAACAACCGGGGAGGGGGTGATTCTACATGCAGAAATAAGTCGAACAAAAGGAATAACATTTTTTTCTCTCGAGAAAATCGAGTTTGAAAATGCAACGAATACACGTGCTATTTTAAAGGAATCGTCTGACGCGTCTGACCATGAACAACCAATTCTACTTTCTGCATATATTAAAGCACGCGAACCTGGCGGAACTTTAAACTCGGTTTTCTCGAAAACAAGCTGTCAAACGAAAAAATGTTATTCCTTCTTTTCGACTTAGTTTTGCATGTAGAATCACCCCCCGCCCTGTTGTACTACGATTTCCGACCCAACCTTGTAATAGATCTGAAATAAATAAAAATTATCTTCAATTTTGTGGAGTTTTATATTCCAGCATTTTTGTTACATCTTTAGTACCCATAAATGTGCATAAAGATCCGCAGTCTAATGATTGCCTAAGATAGGGCCCAACAAACACAAATGCTACTAGATGTATGTATAGTATGTATTGTTGTATTCAATACATAGTATGTATGTATTGAATTTTATTATACACAGCTCGAGAAGATCGGGAACTTCCAATATACTCGTAAAAAGGCCACTACCACTGGAAATAAGATATTAAATTAATTAATTAAGAAAATAGAAATTAAAAATTGCATAAACTTCCGCAGTCTACCAATCACTAACGTTACTAGGGTATTCGTATTGAATTTTACTATACACAGCTCGAGGACAGGGAATTCCAATATACTCTTAAAAAGGCTACTACCACTGAAAATAACATTTTATTTGTTCCCACATTCTTGAAATCTGCCTGCAGAAATTAAAAATTGCATAAACATTCGCAGTCTAGCAATTACAAATGCTGTTAGGTTATTTGTATTGAATTTTACTATACACAGCTCGAGAGAACAGGGAACATTAAATATACTCTTAAAAAGGCTACTACCACTGAAAATAACATTTTATTTGTTCCCGCATTCTTGAAATCTGCCTGCAGAAATTAAAAATTGCATAAACATTCGCAGTCTAGCAATCACAAATGCTACTACAGTATTTGTATTGAATTTTACTATACACAGCTCGAGGACAGGGAATTCCAATATACTCTTAAAAAGGCTACTACCACTGAAAATAACATTTTATTTGTTCCCACATTCTTGAAATCTGCCTGCAGAAATTAAAAATTGCATAAACATCCGCAGTCTAGCAATCACAAATGCTGCTAGGGTTGTGATTCAGAACCGAAGAGTAATTTCGTCGTCTCAAACAGTAATATGGCTTACAGTGCTGTATAACTAACCGTGCATTATTGTGGAACAGTTTGGAAATTCATTTTGCAGCACGTAGAGCGAAGATCACGTGTCTCACTGAGCGTTGCACGACACAGCACGATAATGACGCCGCACGGAAGGATCCATGGACATTATGCGACTCGATGATGCGCACGAGTGAATTCCAGTGACGCGCGACCCGATACGCGGCAACATACTGACCGTGGTAGACGGTGATCGTTACTGATCACGGAAGGCGAAAGTAAATCACCGACCCCGTTCGATCCGCTCGCCGAACTCCCTGGCTTCGTCTCATTTCTCTTCGATCGGATTAGCGAACCAGACCGACACAGATATCTTCTCGAGGAATAATACATTCCGCAGACGAGCCTGGTCACAGCCGGTCAAGTATTTCAAACTACACTCCCGTTCATAAATGTTAGGACACCTCTGGTTTTTAGTAAAACTCTGGTATTTCGTATAGATTATGAACCTTCAACCTTATTAAGTACACAATATAAATATGATGATAATGATCCAAAACACACCTCAAAAATATGTAAAAACTATTCGGATCAACTTTAATGTAATAATTTACGGATAATTCATGAACCTTTAACCGTATTAACTACACAATACAAATATGATGATAATGATCCAAAACACACGTCCAAAATATGTAAAAACTATTCGGATCAACTTTAATGTAATAATTCATGGAGAATTCATGAACCTTTAACCGTATTAACTACACAATACAAATATGATGATAATGATCCAAAACACGCGTCAAAAATATGTAAAAACTATTCGGATTAACTTTAATGTAATAATTTATGGATAATTCATGAACCTTTAAAGGTATTAATTACACAATATAAATATGATGATGATGATCCAAAACACACGTCAAAAATATGTAAAAACTATTCGGATCCACTTTAATGTAATAATTCATGAATAAATTCATGAACCTTTAACCGTATTAACTACACAATATAAATATGATGATAAAAATCCAAAACACACGTCAAAAATATGTAAAAACTATTCGGATCTACTTTAATGTAATAATTCATGGAGAATTCATGATCCTTTAACCGTATTAACTGCACAATACAAGTATGATGATGATGATCCAAAACACACGTCAAAAATATGTAAAAACTATACGAATTAACTTTAATGTAATAATTCATGAACCTTTAACCGTATTAACTACACAATATAATTATGATGATAAAAATCCAAAACACACGTCAAAAATATGTAAAAACTATTCGGATCAACTTTAATGTAATAATTCATTGAAAATTATGAAATTCCTACCCCAATTACCAGATTTGAACCGCGTAGAAAAATGATGGGATGAACTGGATAGACAGGTAAGATACTTTCGCCCTACATCAAAAACACATTTATGGAATATTTTGGAACGGGAACGGAATAATATAACAACAGAAAGTATGCAAAAAGTTGATCACGCGGATGCTAAGAATAGTGGAAACCGTAATAAAGAAACGTGGCGGATTCTTCGATGGAAAAGAAAATATAAATATTTTTTTACTTCGTGTTAAGATTTTTGATATATGAGTGCAGCATCCTTTCCTTGACATGTAAACCTTTAAGTAAGGAAAAATTTGTTCGCTCTCTTCAAAGATTATTTCATTTTTACAGAGTTGAATACAAACATGATCACTGTCCCAAGACTTATGAGCGGGAGTGTACGTGTAAACGGTCGACCGCGCGACACCTGTAGACGTTTGCCATAACCGACGCCGTTTATCGACGGCTATCAATTATTTTATTTCGCAAGCGCCAGGGCCAAAGCGTTCGTCGCAATCGAAACTCTGCTGTACTGATAAAGGACTTTGCCCGGTAGTTTATGACCGCCGTTAATCGGTCTACGGCTGACCATTGCAATTTGAACGCATCGCATGGTCGCACAGAAATTCTGAAAAATACGAGATATTAATTGAAAATAGTTCTACGCGTTTATAATAGTTTTCTGAGCATGACCAAACGAATTCTTCCACCCTCCCCCCGGGGTTTCAAACTGGGTTTTAATCTATTTCCTGTGTTAACAAGAGAGTTTCGCTGGCAACGGTTCCGCGTGAGAAAAACATGCGCAAAACCTTTGGCAGTAAACGAATTGGAATGGAACGGCTTGTAAAGGTAAAAAGGATCACGATTGTTGCGCGAAAAGGAAAATCACTTCGAAATTGCAAGCTTGCTTGAAGCACTGAGGTTTTACTATCTACTAGAACCCGGTTTGCTAAAGCTTTACTTGTACTACTTAAAGTATTTTCTAGCGAGTGTTCTGGATAATGCTTGTTCGTAGAAGCGGAGATGTAGACGTGTTCGACTTGCTTAATCCACCCTTTAAAACAATTTTAATCTTCTTGGAATTGCAATTTTAATTGTAATTCTGTATGTATTGCAATAATTTTAAGAAGTCCATATCTTATATGAACTACTGAGTGAATGAGTTATTTAATGAAATTCTATTAAACTATGGAAAGGGGAATCATTATACCAACTTACCAGATATGCCAATTATTATAATTCCCAATAGAATGGAATCTTAATTGGATTTTTAATGAGAATAAGAATCAAACATTATCGTACCGAATGAAATCTCTCTTTCATTAAAATTCAGAAAAGCATTTTATATTGTTATGTCGACTACATAATAACATTATTTTTAATGTTTCTTGGAGCAATAAAAGCTTCAATAATTAATCGTTGTAATCGGACAACATTCACTTCGCAATCCGGATTTCCATAGATATGATATTTATTTATCCTGTTGTGCCTTCAAAAAGCGCGTCGATGGCACAATATTTTCGCCGTATTAAATATTGGTTTTCAATTAATGGCGGAATCGGAAATTTAATAATAAACTCGAAACGAAATAAGACTGACAATGGAATTAGGGAATTAACACTGGTTTTGTATTTCTATAGATATATGGATTTTGCTGTCTATCACATTTCATACAGATTTCAACGTTTGTTTTCCAAAGTAACGTATCGGATATTACAAACTCCATCACAGATTTCGAGACACAAATTCATACGCAAACACAACGACAACGAAATCATTTTCAGCATGGTATCAACATGTATGTATATACCAATGTACATATGTACCAACATAAATGTAAAGATTACCATTGACGACCTTATTGAATATGTAGACTAAAAAATTTGCCTCGTTGTAATTCATATCGTTGACGAAATAAGATACACATAAACTTCTAAATTACGCGTTGCGAATAAATTAGAAATTCTTTTATAAGCACGATTAAATAGGATGTGCAATGAAAATGACTTATAAATTCCTAGAAATTACCTGTCCAATTATTATTTCATCTAAGCGCACCCTCAACTTATAAATGTCGAACAACAATCGCCGAACAAATGAAAACACGACGTTTGCGAGACATTCAGTTAACACTGAACCTACCACGAGGGGTCAAATGACCCATTTTAGATTTCTAATGTGACAATTATTGAAATTGTAAAGGTGTTTTCATGGGAATTTACTTAATATATTTTTTGACTCCAGTATATGTTATAGTAAAAATCGCACAAAATATAAATAAATTTAATCTTGTTATTTTTACAATACTATATACATCGGTCACTTTTGATGGTCGGTTTAGTGTTATATAAGTCCATTACGTACCCGTGTATACATTCCCATACCTATATGCATACATGTATCCACGTATTTACGCATATCTGAACACGAACATCAGCACGGTAGCACAATTGGGCATATGCATGACTATAGATACGCATTCCCTTGTACAACGCTTATATAGCGTATTCATGTCGTCTATATCTGCGGCATCGCTGATAGAATTGATTAAAATGGTAGAGCAGAAATTACGTGAAAACAAAACGCAAACGAGATTGGAACCGGTTCTCAAATTTGGGTGTGTCCCTTCGTTTAGTGCATCATCGTCGACCAATCAAACTATCGCTTGTTATCACCTGATACGTCGTAGGAATCCTAATATCGGGACTGTTGCGGTCTCCTGAGGAATCAATGTCTCTCTCCGCACCGAGTAATATACATTTCATGACAAATCTACACAAGCACAAATGCAAGCAGACACATGTGTGGAACGGTTCTAGTTCGACGGAAATACAGAAACTGTGTACATGCATCGGATGCTTGGATACTGTCGCTCAATAGTCAAACAGTTTCCTTTCAACGGTCTGGGTAAATGAAATTGAAACGTTAACGACACTGCTTTTGTATCGAAATTGACCTGTAATGTCCAACACACGCGTCGCTGAACAGCTAACGTTATACTATAATGTTAACTCTCGTCCATTTTCGCAACTTGACGAGTCCCTTGTGTGTCAAATTGATGGTAAAACATGAAAGGAAATGGAACGATTTAAAAATGGAAATGTTCAGAGTTATAATTCAGTGAGTGACTTAATATAAATTTGTCGTTACCCCATGAAACTTTGTGCACGTGTATAATTTATTTAACAATAAACCTACCGACCATCAAAACTGACCGATGTGTATAGGATTATAAAAATCACAAGATTAAATTAATTTATATTTTGTGCGATTCTTACTATAATATATACTGGAGTCGAAAAATATATACAATAAATTCCCATGTGAAAACACCTTTACAATTTCAATAATTGTCAAATTAGAAATCTAAAATGAGTCATTTGACCCCTCGTGGTAAGTTTAGTGTTAAATACTGAAAAGGAATATTTTCAATTTTCATTATAGGCACAGACGAAAAAGTTTTCCTCCAAATTCCTAGCAATACCAATGTCACAAAAAATTGTCGAAAATCTCAAAAAGATTTTAAGAAAGATTTCGCATTTGAAGAAAGTTGTCAGTTGTTATAAAGGGTGTATACCTCGTTGCCTCGTTGTTTATGGGAACCGAATGAATGGCGGCTCCCTTTTACATGGGAAGTTTATTGCACAGGTAAACAAGAGAATGGCTATTTTTTTGCAGGTAAAAGTGAAATAGGAGAAAATTGAGCTGCTTTCCTGCGAAAGCGTGATCTGACCGTAAACCTTCTGTATTCCACCGTTCATGCTGGTTTGATAGCCGCTAAAGAACGTTTTCTTATTGGCACAACAATTTATTTACTTGGCATCGGTCTCATGTGTAGTTTCGTTCCCCAGGTAACCTTTCTCGGTGCTTCCATTCTCTTTCTTTGAACCGAGCTTGGTGAAGTATGCAATATTTGAGACACAGTTGCAAAGAAGGAAATTCTTTTGCGTTCTGACGTTGCGATGCCGTAACGATAAGTAATTGTGCTGATTTTACATGGTAGAATACGAAGTTCTAGAAATTTAATGTTAACCGCGGTTCCCCTTAATAACGGCCGGAAGAAGAAATATGCACGGGATAGCAGGATTCCGCGATTTAACAACGCTGGACAATCTCAAAGAACCTCTGTTTACAAATTTTCTGCTCTGATAAATTTATCTCTGCGCAACGTGAAAGTTGATTGAAAATCCTTTGTACTTATGCTATTGTTTCCACAAATTTTTTTAGTTTTGCGCGCCTTGTCAGCTATAGGACAAAGGAATATGAAATGAATGCGGACTCTTGAAATCAGTAAAAATATTTCACGTATTTTTCAGAGGCTCTATCGAACACACGTATCCTCGAGGTTCTGAATAAATTACAAATTTTTGAAAAAATTTCCGTATAGGTAGGCTTTACTGTAGATAAAGTAATTTGATGCATTTTAAAGCGTGCGGATTTTTGCAGATATAAACGTGAAAATGGTACATTAAAATCCGTGAAATTGGAGAGAGATTTTTATTTGCTCCTGTTTCTTGTAATTTACACCGAGAATTTTTATGTTACAGCAAGATCAGCTTTTTTTCGTTTCTGGAACCACTTTTTTGAGGCAGTTTTTGAACAAATCTCCGTATATAGATGGGACATTGTACAAAGTAATTTGATGCATTTCGTAGAACGCGGATTTTTGCATTTATGATAAAAGCGAAGAGGATTCATTAAAATTATTAAAAAAAAGGATAGAGATTTTTATTTGCTCCCCTTCGTTGCAATTTACACCGAGAATTTTTATTTTGCACGAGGATCAGCGTTTTCCCATTTTTCCAACCAATAGCAATTTTTGAAAAAAAAAGTTACACAAAAACTGAATTCATTCGGTCGAATTTGACAAAAAATGGTTCGTTCTCGAAAAAATATTTTTCTCACCGACTGTCTGGGAAAGTGTACGTTTCAAGGGCATTGCCACCGAGGAACGTAAACAGTGTCCCCTTGTATACCGTCAGGACGTCACTTGAGCCGATCAAACATACCCCGTGCATCAATTCTAGACAGGCTCGCGATGGCGCAGGACAACGTACATGCACCGCGTGATGCACTTTGCCGTATGTCAAGCTCTCCTTCCTGATCGGGAACATCGATGATAGCGAGCAGCTACAGGCGTATACTTGGACCTACTCGATGAAACGTATACAAGGACGCGTTACCGGATACATCTGTGGATACTGGTTAAACCGAGTGAATACACTGCACAGGTGGCGAACGGTAAGTGCACGCGCTGCGTTGCACTGCCTATAAACATGGCAGCCTCGATCTGCCGATCCGTTTCGGTTACAAGGCCTACGTTCACAGAATTTGTGCGCGAGCGCGAGCGACGATGGGAATCCTCGTGGGAACGGTTTAAATTCACTTAACGATTACCATGCACCCCTCCGACTGCTATCTTCGACATTACTGGCGATCGCAGCCGAAAAATCACTGCAGATCGACTCGTCCGCCTCGATCACCGGCGATCTGACCTGTAAATAGCTTGGAAGAGATCGGCGCTAATTCTCTGCGATTCATTCTCCGAGATCCATCGATGGGGCTGCCCCTAATTGCCCGAACTAGACTTTTCAATTACAGTAGAACTCCGGTGGACTTGAAAACAAGAAGATCCTCTTGGATTTAGATAGTCTGAGATGAATGATAAAACCAGGATGTTCGAAAAGGGTCTGGCAGGCAAGCATAGTCCAGCGGCCACCAAAAACATTATATTTAGGTTGAAAGATACTCCCCAAAAATTTTAATATGAGGTTGAACACCCTGAACTTTATCATTGTATATTAAATAAATTGTTTTTCTATCCCTCATATATTTTCTCACAATTCTGAAAAAAATATATATGAAATGCAAGAGGTGAGTATTTTCGTTCTTTTTTTCGTTTTAATATTTTAATCGACAACCGAGAAAAAGAATGATAAAGTTTAGGGCGTTTACCCTTATTACTCGTATTACCCTTAACCCGACGCTAGTTAGGTGGGGTCTCACAGACCCCAGAGATTGTAGATTGATCGTAACATTGCAACAACGCGTGACAGCGAGTCGGGGCTGAGTGTATTGAAAAGTTTAATTTCGTGGATCTGCGTTTTTACTCTGAAAAATTATAAGCCTCTTAAGCAATACCTATTCTTATATTCATGAAAAAGGTATTTATTTCTATAATACAACATATTATTTCGGTGGGCTTGTGAGACCCCACCTTACCAACGCCGGGTTAAATGAGGGGCCAGCGACTTAAAATTCTGGGGGATCATCTTTCATTTTAAAATTATGGTTTTGCACACGATATCAATAAAAGTGGTCGTGGGTGTCGCTGGACCCTTCGACTGCTGTCGAAGAGGTAATGAAAACTTGCTGGCAACTAGCGGAACATGAAGCCGGCAAACCTCGGTGAAGCCACAGAGTAGAAGAACGAGTAATCATTCGTGAAAGTGGGATTTCACGGAAGGTGAATGCAACGAGGATCAAGCCGGGTGGGTTCGCCTGGAGGAATAACAATTGAGCGATTAAAAGTGGTCGAAAAGGCGGGCGGAACTAAGCGAGATGGCCGCGGATCGCGAATGCGGCTCGTCAGAAATTCAATGTACCCGTCAAAAGTGGGTATCGATGAATATTTAAAGCGACAGGCAGTTCGGTCGAGCCCTTTCGACACTAGCAATCTCGAAAAACGGAAGCTCGATCCCCGGGTATGGATAGCCAGAGCGGCACGATGAACACCTCTGCGAAAATCCTCTTTCTATGCCTAGCACGTTCGTCCACTTGTTTGCAGCTTTACCGCTCCCTCGGAATGAGGAGCCGATGCGATACGGTTTCGTGTTTTCCTGACTTCTCGTTCGAGCACGGAGCCGAGGGACCGCGACCTGAGCTCGGGTCCGGAATGGAGAAAGGATTTGAATAAATTATTCGCCAACGTAAATCTAAGTTCTTTGCGACCTCGTTCCGAGGCTTCGCCGGCAATCTACGGCCTAAAATACCCGATTGAGGGTGGGAACCGATCAACAACTCTTATCAGTAGACACTGTATTTCCAGGAGAGAACAAACGCATTTTCATGCCGCTAATTTATCAGCTGGATCAACAATAAAATCAAATGATACTTCAGCGTAGGGGAGGCTGCCAGGATTGATGCGTAGGGGGGGCTTGATACATTATTGCATCTTTCACGGAAAACGCTGTAGAGAAGCGTACGAGGTCGATGTCCCTGTTTCAGATCACGTTCCGACTTCTCCTGAGCACGCATATTTTTTACTTAACGCAGAAAGTTAAACTCGGAGTCCTTTTCTTCTCGGTTCTAAAATACTTTTGCCCGAAAAAGAACTCAACGAAATAACTATCGCGAAGATCCCCACGTATACCCAATAAATAACATCGAGTTGAACGGCAGTTTTTGAGCTTCCGCAGCGAAAGTAAGAAAACCCCGTTGGAGAGGAGGATGGCTGCAAATAAACGTTCGTTCTTAAGTAAATCGTAGCCACACTCGGACAGGCCAGATAGTTGAAATACATATGTACATCCTATATATATATATATTATATTTATATACATACATACAATATATACGTATCTATACCTATAGTCTGTATCCTTTCCGTCGATTCATCGATTTCTCGGTTGCCCGAGAGAGCATCGATAGCTTCCTCGATTTGGAGCAGCTACAGGAAGGTTCCGGACATAAAGACGGGAGATCTGGGATGTAGAGCGAGAGCAATCGAAAGAGAGAGAGAGAGCGAGAGAAATACATGAAGAGATGAAGAGAGAAAGGAAGAGGAAGATAGTTCCTCGAACCGGCCGGCTCTTAACCCAGCCGAACCCTTCCGTCCGACCACTTTCATCGCTATAAACAACGTAACCTCTGGCCTCGCCACCCCGGAGGAGCGGGCTCCAGCGTTCCACAATTAATCGGCCGGCGATATACTCGACGAAGACCGGTGTAATCCAGCCGGTGAAACGTCCGAGCGTGTTAAATTTAATTCCGTGTCCGCCGGCGAAAGATTAAACGATATACAGGAAGTAGAAGCGGTAGTATCGGGGGTGGCTCTAGAGCTTGGTTCCGGACGGCGGGGATGAAAGGAAACGCCGCGCCGGGGTCAAGCAAAGAGAAGACGTGATTCCGGCTCAATTGCCCAAATGATCGTGACGGAACGGGGTGCCGGTGGCAGACCAATTTCATGGGGACGCTAGCCGTGAATCACTGCCCGTTGGGGACACTTAAACGGCTATACCGAACCTCACCAGAGGTATGTAGGTCGCGTTCAGGCGCGAACACCGCACGCAGACCGCCTAGACGATTGTATATACACCGCGAATCCTGGCAATCCGTTGAATAATTGCTCGATTCAATACGTAATCACGCTACTTCCTGCACGGTACCCACCCTCTCTCGTCCATACATGTCTTCCCCGTACGATCGGCCAGCTTGCCTCGCCTCTGCCTCGCCACCGCCACGCCTGCCTGCCTCCCAATAGAGACGTAATCCTATTTAAGCCGGTTATAAGCATATCCTACCGAGAGGCTGAGTACATTATATTCATGGGCCACCTCCTTCGGAGACTGCGTCCTTTAAGCTGGCAAAGCTCGTCTTCCGGAATTCCTGACTAACGGGCATTTCATTAATCATGACCCTTAATGCTACTACATCCTGTAGTTAATTAATTTACAATGAGAGTGCATTGTGACTTTGAACGCCTTCTCTCAGCTGTACAATTTTCGACGGGTCATTTGTTAACTGTTCCTTACCGGTGGTCCTGCCTGATAGTTCCTTAGAAGTCGGATAGGTAATTGTTTCGCTAGTCAACCATTTAGGAACTTGTAGTCAGTTATCGCGAACGGTCTTATTATATCAGTAAAATTAAATAATATGATCGACTGCGGATCTTTATGCGAAATAAGAAATGTTTAAGCTGGCAACGCATGTCTTCCGGAATTTTTGACTAACGGGCATTTCAGAAATCAAGACCCTTAATGCTACTACATCCTGTAGTCAATTCATTTTCAATGAGAGTGCATTGTGACTTTGAACGCCTTCTCTCAGCTGTACAATTTTCGACGGGTCATTTGTTAACTGTTCCTAACCGGTGGTCCTGCCTGATAGTTCCTTAGAAGTCGGATAGGGTAATTGTTTCGCTAGCCAACCATTTTGTAACTTGTAGTCAGTCATCGTGAACGGTCTTATTATATTAGTAAAATTAGGTAATATGATTTCTGGACTGCGGATCTTTATGCGAAATAAAAAATGTTTATGCTGGCAAAGCACGTCTTCCGGAATTTCAATAATCAAGACTCTTAATGCTACTACATCCCGTAGTTAATTAAACAATATGATTGACCGCGGATCTTTATGCGAAATAAGAAATGTTTAAGCTGGCAACGCATGTCTTCCGGAATTTTTGACTAACTGGCATTTCATAAATCAAGACCCTTAATGCTACTACATCCTGTAGTGAATTCATTTTCAATGAGAGTGCATTGTAAATTTGAACGCCTTCTCCCAGCTGTACAATTTTTGACGGGTCGTTTGTTAACTGTTTCTGAGTGGTGGTCCTGCCTGATAGTTCCTTAGAAGTCGGATAGGGTAAATGTTTCGCTAGTCAACCGTTTAGGAACTTGTAGTCAGTCATCGTGAACGGTCTTATTATATCAGTAAAATTGAATAATATGATTGACTGCGGATCTTTACGCGAAATAAGAAATGTTTATGCTGGCAAAGTACGTCTTCCGGAATTTCTATAATCAAGACTCTTAATGCTACTACATCCCGTAGTTGATTCATTTTCAATGAGAGTGCATTGTGACTTTGAACGCCTTCTCTCAGCTATACAATTTATCGTTTGTTAACTGTTCCTAACCGGTGGTCCTGCCTGATAGTCCCTTAGAAGTCGGATAGGGTAATTGTTTCGCTAGTCAACCATTTAGGAGCTTGTAGTCAGTCATCGTGAACGGTCTTATTGTATCAGTAAAATTAAATAATATGATTGGCTGCGGATCTTTATGCCAAATAAAAAATGTTCGCATCGATTGCAGGACATAGAAGCCAGATAAAAATTGTATTCTTTTTTCAATTATCCTATGAAGCTGAAACAAACGCATCGATGTCCCCTTAAATATTTTGAACATGTCCACTGGTTTAAATTGTACGTGCCCATTTTTGTCATAGATGCATCAACACTTTTACAGCGCTTTGTTGTGATTTAACTAGTACGGATCTAGGAATTAATAATTTATTCTGCGTAACTGTCAGCATTCGTCACGCAACTCTCTGTCGAGAAGCTAGAGAGAATGAAATCGCGAAGACCTAGGAATCTTTAATCAGGATCTTCTGCAATTGGCTTCTCCTACCCAATTACGAACTCCGCATTGCCATCTTGGAGGTCGACGTTCAGACATGTAAGAATGACAGCGGCATTATTAGAATTACTGAACTGGTTTCTGTTAATTAGCACACTTTCAGGGAAAGAACAGACGTGATTCCCTAGAAACCGCATCGCTAATGATTCCCTAGAATCCTCAATTCACTTTGTAATTCATACCAAGTCTTCCTTTGCTTTTAGGTTTGCAATAAACTTGAAACCAACAGTATTGGGTTACAGAAAGCATATTTTCCTGTCTAGAATTATTCGTCTTGTTACCTACAAGTGGAACATAGAAGTACTTTGTGTAACAGATAAGCTTGAAGATCTGAGAAACTTCTGTCGTTAGCAAGATGACGCATTCACTATCAACTATCTATCTGGGTCGAGGGTTCTCTTTCAGAAAATGTAGGAACTACTTTGAGTCAATGACTAGATGAATATTACATTAACAAGAAAATATACCTTATCAATGACTGTAGTATATACCGTTGAAATATTCCTATTGATTTATCTGCTAACTGTTGTATAAAATGAAGTTAGAGCTTCCCACTAGTCCGGCATTTTAACATCTCACGGAGAATTCGGAAATCGTATTTGCGCGAGAACGAAGATTTAATAAAACTCGAGAAACAGGAAAGTATATGGGGTCGTCATCTCAGAATACCGTGCACATGTGGCGCGAATCGATTACGCGCGGCCGTTCGGAAAGATGAAGATACGTAGACGACTAAACTGATACTAGTTTGGGACGGCTGAAAAATTGATTATTAGAACATTTCGTGACATCTGTTCGACTGAAAACATTGGTCGAGTGTAGAACGTGTCGAATTGCTAAATGGTCGCTTCTTCGTTCTTCATTCTTCGTCAATTAAATAGTTACAAAAATTATCCGTCGTGTTAATATTGTGCAAAGCTGTTTACAGACCTCCTAGAGACTTCCGAGAGCCCCCGTGGTCTCTCAGGGTTGTTTAAAGGATCTTTGTCATCCAATGTGGACTCTCGTGGTTCTACAGAAGTTGTACAGTGTATCACTTGTTTCTCATAGTTGTTCAAGTTTGTTCAGAGAGTCCCTTGATACACCAATAACGATTCCCACAGTACTTCAGGATTCTCCGAAAGATCTGTACGAGGCCAAAAGAGTTCCTCCACAATTTTTCGGGATCATTTACAAAATTTGAAGGTTGTACAGACAATCATTACAGAACTATGACACTTTCAAAGCGGCCTAGAAAATTCCTGGCGTTATCCATTATGATTTTAAGTTTTTAGGAGCATCCCTAGGGAACCATAGGAGTCCCTAGAGATTTTCAGAAGTGGCTTAAGGGTTCCCAGCGTTCACTACAAGTTTGCAGGTTGGTTCACAGAATCTTCGGGAGACCGAAAACGATCCAAGCTTCTTTAGTACTGTCCGGGGACTATAAAAAATCCCTAGATTACCCAAGATGCCCAGAAGATCGGACTCTCACGACTGAGGGTTCTTAAGGGACATTGAAGATCCTAGAGTGTTCTCCTTGAACTCCCGGTGTCGAAGCACGAAAATTCAAGAGATACTAAAAATCTTTGCTTCCTGGGACAATTATTGTACTTAATAACTTTTTGTTTTAACGATATCGTTTTGGCTCGCCCAGAATTAACATCGAAATAGAATAAAGTCTTTTTCGTTGTTAATGTTTAAGTGAAATGGTCAAGTTAAACGAAT
>CM052202.1:7496751-7527529 GCA_028455805.1 Lasioglossum figueresi | reverse complement strand
GGAAAGTATTTAATTAAGATGGGAAAAATCTTGATATTAATTGCGCCAGGTAAAGATTACGAAATGGCAGTTTAAAGGAATAATAATACGGATCTGAATATACAGAATTAGACACACTGTTTTCAAACTAGTTTATGTGGGAGGTACTTAGTTAATTATAAAATTAGAATTGCGCTTAGTGAAAATAGAAAGTAAATTTTCATTGATTCGCCCACGAAGAATGAAATTTCATATCGAAAATAAACCATGGGTGGAAAGTATTTAATTAAGATGGGAAAAATCTTGATATTAATTGCGCCAGGTAAAGATTACGAAATGGCAGTTTAACGGAGAAATAATACGGATCTGAATATACAGAATTAGACACACCGTTTTCAAACTAATTTATGTGGGAGGTACTTAGTTAATTATAAAATTAGAATTGCGCTTAGTGAAAATAGAAAGTAAATTTTCATTGATTCGCGCACGAAGAATGAAATTTCATATCGAAAATAAACCGGGGTTCGAAAGTATTTAATTACGCGTATAAAATCGTCGATATTAATTGCTCCGGGTAAAGATCACGAAATGGGATTTTAACGGAGAAATAATACGGATCTGAATATACAGCACTAGACACACCGTTTTCATTCAAGATTATGTGGCAGGTACGTATTTAATTATAAAATTTGAATTGAGCATAGTGAAAATAAAATGTAAATTTTCATTGATTCGCGCACGAAGAATGAAATTTCATATCGAAAATAAACCGCGGGTGGAAAGTATTTAATTACGCGTGGAAAAATCGCCGATATTAATTGGTCCGGGTAAAGATCACGAAATGGCAGTTCAATGGTGGAAGGAAATAATTGGGGATAGTGGTCCGTATAATAGGTGGAAAGTTGAAAGCAAATTTAAATAAAAAATAAAAGCAACCATTTAGACAAGCCGGCTGCCTTTACCGGGGATCGTAGATATAAAGCTCAATGTGTTTTTTTCCCCCCCCGTTCAAGTTCATTTTACATACAAAACACTTTTTAATTAATCCGCTAAATATGCAGTGCACATCCATAGCTGGTGTTTCAGGTGATTTCGGCCCCGCTTTATCGGGAGTACTTAGTGGAAATAGAATTTTAGTTAAAGTTTGCTTTTTTTAGCAGATCAAACAAAGTATATTCCGTGGGGGAAGGCAAATGGTCGGTCATACCAAAGCGTTTCATTCAATCTAATGGGAGAATTTTTAGAATTTTCACGTTTTCCTCCGAACTAACGGTCAAAGCGACGGAACGTATATATTAGAACAAATAGCATAAAAATTTCGTTAAATCTTTATGGGAAACGGAAAATTAAAGCCGGTATCCACAATAATTTCGAACAAACAGTTAATATCGTTTTAGTCCGTTCACCTGGTACAAGATGCATAAACTAATTTTCTGTGATTTGAACAACGAATTAATTCGAAAGTTTCCCGAGCTAACAATAAATAATGTAAATCTCACCCGACGTGACGGGTGTGGACAACGCGTTTCTCAAAAGTTATTATAACGCTCGTGCGCATTGTTAAAAAGAAAATAATTCATTCATTTTATAATGAGAGTCGCCGCGGAATTTTATAGTTGCAATAGTTAATTCACAATGTGAAACTAGGTTGCCTCGTCATTAAATTCCAAGTAAAATTTATCTCTTGTTTAATGGTCTGCATTCAGTTTTTCAAATAACCGAGTTAACGAACTCGCATCATTCAACGGTGTTAGCCCTTTGTTCGCAATACATATAACGTGTCGCCATTGAAATAGAATCTTAGACGGAAATTCAAAAACGCATTCTGTGTATGGTAAATACCCGTCTATACTCAGATAGTACTATTTGGTGTATTCAGTATGACCAACTGTTTGAATACCGTCAAATGTTCGCGGGGAATACATGGAGCATAGGATATAACGTAAAATCAATACAATACGAAGATCCTTTTGAAATCGAGAACAGTTTCACGATAAAGCACACATAGCTGCGACGTTTCCGTTACCAATAAAATTCCGTCAGCAAAATAGTTGGTCGGACATTCTTCTCTAAAAATATTGAAACCACTCTTGTAACTGTCAACGGATATCAATATTATTAACCCTCATCCGTCCCTCGTGTCAATTTGACACAGTTTTTCCGAAATAAATTATGCTGTTCCGTTATTTTGTAAATTTTATCCGAAACTTCGTGACTTTTATTTTTTTATAATGCGAAACATGTAACCGAAAAGCCTAAGACGTAAATGTTAACTAATCAATTTAAATAAAAAAGCTTCGAAAAATAACTGAATTCCCTGTTATTTCATCGATCTTTTACCACTGCGTCGATTTGACACCGAGGAACAGATTCAGTTCGTGAAATGAGGGACGAATGAGGTTTAAATATTAAATAAATAAGGCAAACGTTGATTTTCCCCTCAATTAATTCATTTAATTCAAGCTTGCAAATTATTTGCTGCTTCGTCAGAAATATTTGCTCAATAGCTCCGAATCTTGCAAACAACGATTTTTTGCTGACTAATCATTTAATCCAAATTAAACATTCTGGCCTTTTTTTCTTAATTGTTATGTAAAGAGACGTTATTAATCTCCTTTCTGATACAGTAATCAAGACTTCTAGTAATCAAACGAATTAATGACCGATAAAATTCAAAGATTTCCTCTTAATACGGAATACGCGTGAAATTCATCCGTGCGCGAAATTTGTGCAACGAACTGATGGGATTTACCGAAAAGCAAATGCACCTGGACCTATTGCATCAAAATGATTATTCTTGTAACATTGATCAGCACGGTCCGGCACCGCGGTGATAAAAGTGTGTCGATCGCTATCCGAGATCACGGATGCCGAACATCTACCGCATTATTATCAAGGACAACAGCAGATTCTAACATTCGTAAATATTTGCCAGCGCAAAGCGCAAATATTCGAGTGGGCGTGCCCGCGGGCGGGCGCGACTCGCATCGGAATTTTGTCAAATTTCAATAATCCGACGATAATTCGACGGCAATATCAGCGCAACGAAGTCACGCGATTAATTACCATTCGAACCTGCAAATTATATAGCCGTGGCCCGACAATTGCCACGATCGTCCTTTCATTAACCGAACATCCGAATGCTATGGGATGCAAATGCGCCGGCGAATAACAGAATAGAAAAGTGTTAATTATCTCCAGTCAAGAAATCGATATCGAATGTCAAAATTGTAGAGGCTCCGTATAATTGGAAGAAATGGACGCGATGGATAAATTGCGCGGCCGTACAGTGGAATATTTGCCTCGAATAGTTGGCTAAAATACGATTCTACAAACATGAAAAATTTTGGTTGACTGCGCTATTGGAATATATGAACCACAGCGTACCAGTTTTTTTATTTTCATTTGTGTACTCGTGTAGCGTTGTTATGCATTAAAGTAGACTTTTTTAGTACCGATTTTTCTCTTCTCTTTAATTTTTGCTTTAGTTTACGAAATTTTTACTCTCTGTTCATTATTGATTATTTCTCGTTGAGGGGATAGACTCGTTTTTTGCACGGGTGCGGGATGCGCCTTCTCATTTCTCGATAATCCAAAGGGTTTTTCAGTAGTCAAAGGCGCTAGATAAAATATTAATCTACGCCGCAGTCTCCCCCAAAAGTCCTATTTTTACGTTTACGAGACGTAATTTGCGTTAGTTGGAAGCATAAAGCTGTGCATGCAACTGTAGTCATAAAGCTCCGACAGCTAAATGCTGACAAATAATTAAATAAAGTAAACGTAAAAATAGGACTTTTGGGGACGATCGCGGCCTAGATCGATCGTTTATCTACCGCTCTTTACTACTGTAAAACCCCATCGTTTCGGTTATCGATAAATGAGAAAAACGAGTCTACCCCCTTCAAAAGAATACTTATTTACATTATTTGGAAGCATACAGCTGCGCACGTAGCTATTTTCATAAAGTTGCGACAGCTAAATGCTGACGAATAATGGAAATTACGCCTCGTAAACGTAAAAATAGGACTTTTGGGGACGATCGCGGCCTAGATCGATCTTTTACCTAGCGCTTTTGACTACTAAAAAACCCCATCGCATGCGTTATCGAGAAATGAAAAGGTGCATTCCGCACCCTCGCAATCCTGAACAAACGAGTCTACCCCCTTAAAACTTGTCACGTAACATTTGGAAATCATTATAAGGTTCAAAACTCTAGAAAATTCTAGCAGAGTTCCGGTCATGCTCCACAGTATTATGTATATGGCGAACCGGAAGCGTTTTCGCATTTTTCATCGGAACGTCTCCCCAATGTTTTATAATATCCTTGCCGCGTGCACGATATAATACATGTTTAACGAACGCGGATCGCGCGGCTGGCAAATGTTAACGAATATTGTATGTATGAAAACGAATATCATACATTTGCTGGATTAGCTTATGAAAAATTTTGGCTGCCGCGGCGTGGCGCCAGGAAGACGTCGATGACAGTGAATGACAAATTGAAACTGCAGCCTGGAAGAGCGGGTTTTCGGATGCGGACATTTATCCCTTTCGGTCGCTTGGTTCCGTTAGTCCATTCGTTATCGTGAACGTACACAGTTCTTTTTTTAATGTATCTCATATGCAGGGAACACAAACGTTTCTTCCATATTAAACGTTGGATAGCATCGTTCGCGGGCGCTCGGTAAATTACAACGGCGAGCGTAAAATGCACGCACCAACAATACCGTGTTCTGCCTTCGTTAACGTCACGAAATTGCAACAGTATTTACATACATACGTACACGTTAATGCTATTACAGTTTACCAGTAAACAATGTCTTCCGGTAGGTGAAAGAACAGTCTAATGAAACGTATTAAATACGGGTTGATCGCTAACTGGTTACACCACGCGTCTCTCTGACAAATAGTCGACTCAAACATTCAATAAATTGTTTAGCTGGCCAGTTGCTCTCGGATTGATAGCTCTACCTCATGTATGACACATTCGGAAATAGCAATTTGGATTTATGACGGTGGAAATCCAATTTCAACATTTCATCAATATATAATAAAGAAAACAGATTTCACGTTTTTAATATTTTCGACCACTCTAATATTACACGATCTGTATCTGTAATTTCGAATACGAGGAATAGCGTGGTTTATCGCTTCGTCCATCCATCGAATTACAACGCGGGAAACATAAATCCCTTCAAAATGATCGACACTCTGTGCGTATTCATGAATATTCAGCAAATTAAGGGACCGTGGGTTACATTTAAATTGTCTTTTAATATACATCGTTAAAAAAGAACATGTTTACATTTGATAAAGCCATAAATCGTACACGAATGAAACCGTCAACGCGAGCTCGAATCAAAATATGAAAAAAAGAGTATCACGTTTCACGGAACGGTTTCACGATTCACCGGTAGAAAACAGAAGAGTTATTCCCAACCGCGTTACTTGATCGTGTTATCGCGATGTTACTTTATAAACGATGGAAAAACGAAGACGGAAAAACAAAGCCGAGCCGTCACAATGAAAATAAATCCTGGGTAAAATGTCCGGGGCGACGGAGTGCGACTAATCGTTTGATCGTTTCACCCCTGATTAATTAAAACGATTACCTGATTTATTCCGCGCGGTCGCTATACTTCGTCGCTCAATGTAAAAATCCGACGACAAATCCGGGGCCGGGTACAACGTGTCCCGTATTCAGGGTTGCGAAACGTGTCAAGACGGGTCGAAATTCGCTCTTAATTAGCCGACATGTTCGGTTGCAAACGATTCTTCATCGATCCCCTTACATTTTTTTCTATAATATACAGCATACAAAATAATCATAACATTAATAATTGCTCATAAAAATGTTAAAGCTGATCACGCTTCGTGGTCCACCCTATATATCAAACAATTTTGCTAGCAGATAAAATAGTTAGAATCAGAGGACCAAAAAAGACAATTGTTGATATATTGAGAACATTTAACATTTTTTTTATTGACAGGCTATTTAAACAATTTGTTGGTATCTATTTATTGATATTATCGGTGTTTTCTGTTTTTTTATGGACCCCCTTACATTTTTCTCTATAATATACAGCACCATCATAATCATAATACTACTAATTGCGCATGAAAATCTTGAAGCTAATCTTCGTGGTCCACCCTGTATACCAAACAATTTTGCTAGAAGATAAAATAGTTAGGATCCAGAGTTCAAAAAAGACAATTGTGAATGTATTCAGAACATTTGACTTTTCTATTATTGACAGGCTATTTAATAAATTTGTTACGACCGTGTTACCGCGATGTTACTTTATAAACGATGGAAAAACGAAGACGGAAAAACAAAGCCGAGCCGCCACAATGATAATAAATCCTGGGTAAAATATCCGGGGCGACAGAGTGCGACTAATCGTTTGATCGTTTCACCCCTGACTAATTAAAAAGATTGCCTGATTTATTTCGCGCGGTCGCTACTTCGTCGCTCAATGTAAAAATTCGACGACAAACCCGGGGTCGGGCACAACGTATCCCGTGTTCAGGGTTGCGAAACGTGTCAAGAGGGGTCGAAATTCGCTCTTAATTAGCCGACATGTTCGGTTGCAAACGATTCTTCATCGATCCCTTAACATTTTTTTCTGTAATATACAGCATACAACATAATCATAACATTAATAATTGCGCATAAAAATCTTAAAGCTGATCACGCTTTGTGGTCCACCCTGTATATCAAACAATTTTGCTAGTAGATAAAATAGTTAGAATCAGAGGACCAAAAAAGACAATTGTTGATATATTGAGAACATTCAACATTTTTTTTATTGATAGGCTGTTTAAAAAATTTGTTGGTATCTATTTATTGATATTATCGGTGTTTTCTGTTTTTTTATGGACCCCCTTACATTTTTTTCTATAATATATAATTTTGCTAGAAGATAAAATAGTTAGGATCCAGAGTTCAATAAAGACAATTGTGAATGTATTCAGAACATTTGACTTTTCTTTTATTGACAGGCTATTTAATAAATTTGTTACGATCCGTGTTATCGCGATGTTACTTTATAAACGATAAAAAAACGAAGACGGAAAAACAAAGTCGAGCCGCCACAATGAAAATAAATCCTGGGTAAAATGTCCGGGGCGACGGAGTGCGACTAATCGTTTGATCGTTTCACCCCTGATTAATTAAAACGATTGCCTGATTTATTTCGCGCGGTCGCTACTTCGTCGCTCAATGTAAAAATTCGACGACAAACCCGGGGTCGGGCACAACGTATCCCGTGTTCAGGGTTGCGAAACGGGTCAAGAGGGGTCGAAATTCGCTCTTAATTAGCTGACATGTTCGGTTGCGCCGCGTGCACCGGTTAGACAGAGTTTACGAGTCTTTGTTCGGCTTAAACAATCAAACGAACGCATTTGTTTGCCGCTGATTATTTTCGAGGCGGCGCGGAAGTGCATTTAACAACGCTTTTACGGTCGACCGACGCGTTGATTACTGCCCCCATTTAAATCAACGTCTCTCACACTTACGACGCGACAGAATGTTCGTCGTTACTAGCGCCGCCGACACGTCAACGACACTACGAATGTCTGACGCTGTTAACTTCCCGTGAACACGCGCCATGACGGATCGCCTGTTGCGGCGCGGAATTCCAAAACCAGCCAAGCAATGACAACTTTTATCGGACAACTATTTCGTCGCAACGAACGCAGACTATTGTCTTTAACACTTTATCTACCGATATCCTATTAATAGGCTTTTCAATAATTGTGCTGCACCAAACGGAAGCTTAAAAATCTTCTTTTACACAATAATCCCGAAGGAAATGATTGGATTTTTTTATTGAGGGTGACTTGTTGATTTTTGATTAAAATTGCTGTTGCTATTGAAGGATTCCTTTAAAAAATCCTCAGCCACGAACCATAGACTTCCAACAATTATAGAATAATCACCCTTTCATTTCGAAATTTCTTATGAGATTCGAATATTGTCCATACTTACTTTAAAAAATGGCACATTCATAAATTTGGACTCATCTTAAAGCTCTCATCATCTGTAACCATCTCTCTTTATTATATTGATGGTGAATGAACAAATATATAAATACATAGTAGAATATTCGTTACCAGCGTCACGTTATTTATCATCACAGAAATCTCGCATTTCGTGTAAACAAAATGAAATTAATTCTACGCGTGCTGTTATTTAAAATCATGCAGCTGGAGTAATGGTCCGGAAATTAGTAATTTTTCCCCGTAACGTGTTTTTAATATTTCATAAAAAAGTATTCGTGTTTGCATGTAATAAAAAAAATTGAGAGCGTGTGAGTTTTATTTTAAATAAAACGAAAACTCGTCAGATATTGCAATATCGTTATATTAATTTGAAGGGGTGCGAATCGGTGTAGATTAAATTTTATGGAATTTTTATTAAAATCGATTCATGACAGGAAAAGCATTGTTTTCGTTGTTCTAATACAACATTTATTAATTTATTATATTTTAATCCATATTTAATCCGACCTGAATCCGAAGATACATCGGAATAATTTATTGTCAATGCTATAATTTAGTAGCTACAATTTTAATCGCTATTTATAACAATCCCAACATGCTTACTCGAAATTGTGAATTGATAACGTGTAATCAGTAGACTGCGGATGTTTGCGTAATTTTCAATTTTTGCAGGCAAATTTTTAAAAAGTTGTATTTTGCAGTGGTAATAGTCTTTATAGATCCGAATGAAATAAAAATCGTACTAAATTCCGTGGAATTTGATTTTCTAGCATTTTTTGAACATTATTTAAATGCATAAATGCATAGAGATCCGCAGTCTAGTAATCAGATAAAATTTAAATCACGTTGTAAATAATGTAGGATTCTTCGGTTCCGCGTTACATCGTGCCACATTGCGTAATGGATCGAACGTCGCTCGCATTTCTGCACATCGCCAACATTTTAGAAGCTTTATCTAACCTAAAATTGGTATCTCAAGACAAACTTTCTAAATTTTCAAAAAAGAAAATGCATTTTAAAGAATTCTTTTTACACAGCTTGGTAGACACTCTTTTGTAACATCAGTTTTCGAGACATTTCACGAAGAAGAAAATATTGAAATTTTTCCAAGGGCTGATTTCACCCCTTCAATACGAGAAATAGCCCGGAAAAATAGGATTGTGTCAGAAACAACTTACTGTGCTTGTGTGCAAAGTTTCTTCGCATCGTCGCATAATTACGTATGCAATACAATCGTGGGTGCTTGAATCTACACTGGCACCAGCAAGTAGCCATCCGGCGGGGTTAGCATACACAAACACTTCGGCAAAGTATCTAGAAATAGGGAAACTCACCGAGCGAGAATAGTTTCGCTTTTTTTTTCTCGTTCCAGTTACCTGCCGCACAATTCCTGCGGTCCCATAAATCTCTCGTTCCGCGTCGACTATACACCGCTCGGTGTAATCGTCCATTTCGTACTAGACTCTCGTCGAACGACGGTTCCTCTATTCGTTCTCTCGTGAAAGTATATATCGACTGTACTGTGCAGCGCTAGTCTCCTCGTTCCTTTCGGGGGTTTTCATTCGGCCCGTGAAATATACGATCGAACCCGTGCCTTTTTTTCCCCCGTTCGCTGTCAGGACACCAGTCGCCCGGTGTAGGAGATAAAGCTGTTTACACGTCTCGACGTATTTCATTTCCTTGTCCAGCGATTTTTGACAAATAAAGAACACATTAACCAGTTAACCGCGCTCGACGTGTATACACGTCGATTCAAATCTGTATCGCGGTGCGGTTGACGTGTATACACGTCGTGTAAAATAAAAAATTACCATTGACTATAGAAACTCGAAATTACAATAAAATTTAATAAGAATTTTATTTGGCGGTATGTTTTCTTTATATTACCAATACAACTGCTATGTGCATTTTATGGCGGCTTTCCATCTCCACTTGAATTTCTTCAAATTGTTTTTTTCCTTTAATTTGTCTTGTTCCGTCGCGCAGCAACACGAAACATAGATTCCATTGCAACAAAATTTATGGTACGTTCGTGACTAAACATCTTCCTCGAAGATTTAGTCAATTAGGGTCATTCGGCGACCATTCGAGACATCTGGCAAATGTCTCGTTCTTGTATATCTTAAAGAACAATGTACCATACAATTGGGCCCTTCGAACGACCACCCGGACCGTCACGGGCAGTGTCGTATAACCGAGCCTCGTCGCGCCTCCTTCCCAACGCTTCTTCGGAACAGCGTGAAGGAGATGTCAACAGTCGAATCATGCTGATTGGTAAATGCAACTTTCAGCAGGAACCAATCAGCACATGTTTTTCCTCGTCGCGTTCGGACAGGAAATCGAGTTCCAACAGTTCCATCTTAGCTTTCGGACAAGCATCGTCTTTTAATCCTCGGTTAGACAAGTACAACGCACCGGCCGTTGTCTTGTCATTCAAAACGGGATAAGTGTCGAGACGTTACATTGCGGTAGTTCGTTGTCCAGCGATCGGGACAACCGCGCTAAAATCCGCGTCATATCAATCGAAAACCCCTCGCGTGCGCTAGCGTATAAGGCAGGACCTGCTAGAATTGCCTTACCGACGAGTCCACTAGCAGGTCCGGGACGAAACGCTTCTTTAACGTATTCTATTATATTTCGAACCGATTTGTCTTATGTAATCGCTAAACCCATTGAACCGGCTACCCAAGATTAATTTGGCGGGTAGTAATAGTCGTACGAGGGCATTCGCGGGTCGACGCGTCCGCGATCAAACCGGGCTCAAGCCTTACAACCTTGAGTGGAATCCGTCCGCGCATCACCCGTGAGTGTCGCCTCAAACACACGATCTTAACAGTCTCGTTTATGAATTTTATTGTTTTTTTTGACAATTTTTAAGTTTTTAATAACGATAACCTTTTCAAGAATGAATTGTTAATTTTTTATCGAATAAAAATGTAATCCTTCCACGTTTTTCGTAAAATTTGCCCTGCGTTCGACGTGTAAACTCGTCATCGTTTGATTTTAATTCCGCACTCTTCTCTCCGTGGGGGATTTGTAAAACTAAATTCCGCAGTTAAGAGGTTAACTTACTTCTATTACTCTGAGGTTTCGAAAACAATATATGTATCCAAAACATAATCCACAGGATTTAATACTGGAAATCGAAACTGCGAATAATCGGCCACGTCGCTGTATATATTTGTTGGAATTTGAGAAAAATATGGAACTGGACACGAGGGACACGAACCCATGATCTTGAGATTCGTCGACTGGGCAGCTACACTTTGAATACTCTCGCCGAGTCCTCTGACTTTTCCTGGTCTCTTACGATTGTTCGAGATCTACCACCGGCCGTATCCCGCAATCGTCTATTCTACAACCCTTGAATGTCATTCGCAGGTTCTTCATATCTGCACAATCAGCACTGCGCCTTTCCAAGGAACATCTCTAGCATCCCCTGCTAGCAGTGTTCTTTAGTATGTGCTTCAATCTGTTCTTACACGTGACAGCGTGTATTTATCGTTTGTTTTTCCTCCGTTATGAATCCTTAATTCCGATGAATCTTGAAAGTTACTTCTTCATGCTTGATGTACGGAGCCTGAATTATTTAGCAACCCTTAAGTTCGTCTAAATATCAGGACATTTCATAAGTTCGTTCATTTTCATTTCAAAAGCATATGTAGTCGTTGATTACCGAAATACCGTTTTATAATGATTATAATATCATTAAAACACCATGCTTACGGGCGGAATGTCATACGCGTGCAAGTGCATAAATTTTCCAGTTGACTTATCCGAAGAAACGTTATGTTCCACTGAAATTAATAACATTCACTTGTGTTGTGTAACGAGGACAAAATACAAAGACCCATTAATTATCACAATTTTGTGCATGCATATTTTATGCGGAATTGGTTCTCCGTTAAATTGATTCATGCAAATATTATATTGAAATATGGTTAACGACCAACGAACCAATAATTAAGGATTTATTTGGTATGAAGTCTGTTAAATATTTTAAAAAGACGATTATTCTGCCAAATTGCATCACGCGATACGAGATCATTTAAATGTTCAACTCTTTGATTGACGTTTGAAAAAGGATAAACACATGTAACGCATGATTGATTTACCGACTGATTTTCTGACTGTGAAAAATGGCGAGAAGCTGTCTTACGAACAGAAAATCATATCAAAATATAACAAATCGGTAACAACGATGTGTCTGACATTTATTTATAAAAAGATCTTGCACAAATATTAAAACTGACAAAACTTGTTACGGCGACTATCTGTGCCCTGTAGAAAAATATGAAACACAGCTTTCATAGATTTATATCAGTCGCATACACGTGAAAGGCTGAAAATCATGAAAAACTATAATGTCCACCATTTTTATTCGTTTGCAGTTCCACCATTTGTAGTCATAGCAATGTTGCAATATACAAAACATATTTTTCAAATTGTCGTTACAGGCTCGGATAAAAACGTTGTAAAAATCGACTGTGACTATTTGCTTTGTCGATCTAGCCGAATGAAAATTTCGTTATCACTGATATACGTGATGTGCAACTTTCAATTGCTTCAATATTTCGTTACAATACATTTGGCTCCCTTTTAAAAAGCTATTCGTACTTAGGGGGAAATTAAAACAACTGCGTGGGTCACTTTATAAATTGCCGCTCCTTAAAAGCTGTACGACACGACCACGCAAACACTTCTAAAAATGCTTTGCGTGTATCTGTGACATCAGCCTTGACCAGACCGCAGGGTTAAAGAACCTCAGCTCCGCAGGGAGCAGACGGACAAGCCGGCGAGGCAACTCAAACATCAGGGTACACAACGCAGACCTGTCCTGTTGTCCCTGAAAACGTTTCGTCAAAAATTTAATCTGCTTCCCGGCCGAGAGGCCAGGGTCCGCGTAGAACACCGGGACTACATTAATTAGACCCACAATTACGGTAATGGGGGAGTTCGTGCGTCGCAATTATCGTAGCGCCGCGAAGGCAGTTAATTAAGAGAAATTCAATTAAGCTCTTTCAGCGCTCGTCGCGCTAGGCGGTCGCAAAGAGAACCTCTGGAATCGTCGCGGCACGCACCGGGCCGATTTCGAAACCGGCGAACTTCGTTTCGTTTTATGCTGACTTTGCGACCCCCTCACCTTTTTCCAGGTGAGCAAAGCCAAAAATCCTGACTTAGCAGGAATTGTTTGATCATTGTTCATATCTTCAGTGTGTAAAGACAAATTTAATTATGGAACTCGCCCTGTGAAGAAAATATCAATATCAAAATTGATTAAGTGTTTTCTCATAATGTGCAGAACGAGCGAATTAAACCCTAATTTATGGATCGGTTTAATCCACAACCGAGTATTTGAAATATTTTCGTGGTACTGTCTATCGTCATATTCGCCGCTAGAGATATTAAAATATACATTAATTTATAATAAATTTTTTCAAAAATCGTTGTCCTAGTTCCCCAAATTTAGCAAATTTTCTATTTTCATCCCCTTAACGCGAATCTCAGCAACTAAAAAAAACATTCGTGTGAAATATTTTTCATAGAACTTATATCCTGTGTAAATTCCATGGAAATCGGCGTGTTACGCTTGGGTAATGTCCCCTGTAAGTGAGAAATAAGATATTACGAGAGAGGTGAGTTTCTACAGACTGACCGAGACCATAAAATTTAAATCACTGTGGAAAACTGTTACGTGACAGCGTGAAATTTTCCGGCTTCGAGCAAGAGTCCTGTCGATTTGTCCAGGACTGTACTATCCGGATGGCGGTTCGGAACAGCATGTTCACGCAATTGGAGCTGTTTGCTCGCGAGCCACGTACAACAGCGAGTCGCGTCGCGCTATAATTCGCGGCAACTATGTAAGGCCGGAAGGAAGGAAGGAAGGAAGGATTGTAGATCGCGCGGCTTTCGGGACGTAAAATCGATATGTTACGCGGAGTTATGGGATTGGCCGGCGCCAGACGCCGCCTGAAGCACTCGTTCCATAGCCGAACGTTTAATTATCGAAGGATTTAACTCTAAGACATTCATTCGGCTCGTCGATATAAACGACGACGTGATGCGGGTTTTGAGTGAGGTAACTGGCTTTAAAAGTGCAAGGTTGCGAGCAGTTGCACCGCGTTCTCTGTCCGTCTTGAATTCGATCTGTTCACCTCCCGATAAATCGGCCGATTTATCGCCCGAACAAACTTCCAACAGGTATATTTCTGTGCTTTCAATTATATCCGTAGGGAATCGATGGCGAGGGAGCAAGAAGCACACCGTGGAAAAACGTACCGCCGAAATTGAGCAATAAAGACGGATAAAATGTTCGGTTTCCCTTCGCGCCGGTTCCCGCGGGCTCCACGTGTAAAAACAATGTTCCCGGTCGATAACGCGCGGGGGCGGAGGAGTTGAAACGTCAGCTTGCCAGATATTACCCGGCGATGGAATCGAGGAGAACCGCAAATGGCTTGTTAATATCGTCGAGTGACGCGGAGTAAACAGCCGGCCGCGCGCGAGATGGGCGTCTCTTCTTTGGTCACGCGATTCCAGGGGGTGGCCCCGTGGATCGGCGAATTAAACGCCGCAATGGAATGCTAATTTCGGCCACGCGTAATTTCCAGAATTAGCCCGGTCTGTCTCATCCGCGACCTCCTCTTTACCCTCTCACTACTGGTCGCGACAGCTTGCTTACGAGGTGTGTAAATCGACTAATGAGACTGATTTTTATCAAGTTCTTTATTCGAATAGTATCACAATTCAATATTGTCTCCCCCAAAACAGGGATTTATACCGGTATTTTCTCGTTATTTGTTCCTAACCGTTATAGAAACCAAAATATCGGGATACCGGTATATTTGCATATATTTACCGGTAATATTTTCAGTTTTTCCTATGCATAGGATATATAAACTGCTTCACGATCATAAAAGTCACGGTCATAAAAAATTTTTGAATGCGAATTACAAGAAATTAGAGTGAAATAGAGATTTATTTCCTTTCTTAACACATTGCCGAAGGGTGATGTTACCACCCTCGATAACGTATACTAATACCTTCGTTTAAGATTGTAATGCAAAAGAAAGTTTCTATGCTTTCTATCGGTACAGAGCACGATTATTGAGAATCCAATTAACCCTTAGCACTCGAGTGGCGCTATTAAAAATGTCTGTACAATTATTTAAAATATTGTTTACACTATTAGATATGTCGGTATTTAATCAATTACTAAAGATTTAAGTATTATATGAGGTATTATATCAATTCCGCATCTAACAAATTTAAAAAATCATTGCGAATGGAAATATTCTAGGTCAGAAGAAACGTTTGATTTTCGAGTTAAAATAGCTCCGAGTGCAAAGGGTTAATAGGCTTTCGGTAGGTAAAGTGTCAATATGTTGAATAGGTTGGAACCAATGTAACAGTATCTTCAAATTTGTATAATATGTTTGCTGTTTCAAATTACGCCTACTAATTTTTGCCGTAAATGCATAAAGATTCGCTGTCTACTCATTACTTAATTTACACACCTCGTACTCTCGACTATGCTCTCTCTCTCTCTCTCTCTGTCTTTTGCAACCCTCTACCTTCCTTCAACCCCCTCACACCACCGTGCACACGGTTACGAGCGACACTTTTTCACGCCGGCGAACCCGGTAATTTCCATCCTGGCTGGAAATTGCACAAGGCATGCCGAGTCCTGCGCACACGTTCCTCCATGCACGCGGAAACTATCGGACACGACGACACCGCGTGAAATTCATTAACGCGTAGCCGGGACCGCGTTTGATTCGTACGGGAACCGTGTCGTCGAAATTGTTGCGGTGCCCATTTCAAAATTGATAGTCCGCCACCCTGCCTCGCGCTGCCAACGGTTCAGTGAAGTCCCTTGCTAAATTCGCACCGATCAGTGCTCGATTGACTAGTACCATTTCTTCGATTCGTATGCGCATGTGTTTCGAACGACGGAAGAGGATTGGCCACGCGATGCGCTAGATCGGAGATCGCGATCTTCAGAGTAGGAGGTAATGTAGACGGATCTACTTTTTCTCTTGGAATTATATTAAACGGTCTTAGTAATTAATATGAGTCTAGGCTAGGTGTTCCCAACCTACTTGCTACGTCGACCCCATTTAAAAGAATGATTTTCTTCGTCCCCTTACATTTTTCTGTGTAATATACAGCATGCATCATAATCGTAATACCAATAACACTGTTCAACAGCCGAAAAACGTTTCGATTTTCACTATCCGATTCTTATAGAGTTTTTTGCGTTTATGAGAAATTTAACTTTGAAAAAGGCATAATTTTCAATTTTATACAGATATTGTGATGTTATTATAAAAGATTTTGAATTGTTCTTTACAGCAAAACATTGTGTAGACTTTCACGAATACAGTGATATCCAATAATAATACATTTCGAATTTATAAACATGTTTATACTCAAATTTCTCAATAACTGTGCGTCTTGGAGGAAAATGAAGGGCAGATTCGGAATCAGCGCAAAAAACTATATAAGAATCGCGTAGTGAAAATCGAAAGGTCAAGAAACAGTTAAAATTTATTGAACAGTGTAATTGCGCATAAAAAACTTAAGGCTGATCACATTTCGTGGTCCACCTTGTACATCAAACTATTTTATAGTACACTGGCAGATAAAATAGTTTGGATCCAGAGTCCAGAAAAGACAGTTGTGGAGAATATTGAAGACATTTAACATCTTTTTTAATGACAGGCTATTTAAAAAATTTGTTCGCATCTATTTATTGATATTATCGGTGTTTTCTGTTTTCTTATCGACAAAATTATCACAATATCATTTGATAAAAACATAATAATCAATGATGAAAAACGTAATCAATGATGATATTTAAATTATGTGGAAGTACAATTGAAGTTACATAAAGAGTGAGTCCGCATGTTATTCAAACAGATTGGCAACGTCGTCCAATATCATTAACCATGATCAACAGTTAATGTTAATTCGTAAAATCAACTAATTAACCGGAACGTCCTTTTTATACGCCACTAACTCTGTTAACGACTGCGTTAAAACCTCAGGGAAATTACACGTTGCTGACTGTGCCGCAGCGATAAGTGACGACAGGTGCCGATAATAGGCCAATATTCTTACAGTATTAAGCAAAGTCCAGAGTGGAAACTGATGTTCGATAAATTGAAAACACATCCCGGTAGTTCCAAGTAATTTGCGACGATCTTTTTACGTACTATCGACAGCCTGGTTAAAGTAATTAGAAGCAACTTTGTGTAACAGACTCTACGGATTGCTTTCAATATATTAAAACTGACACGTTTAATAACTGTTTCAAAGTGTCTTGCAATCGATACTCAAGTATTCCATAGAAAAATTCGTTGTACACTTGAACAATAACTTCTTTAACCATACACACATTATTAAATAAAATACAACATATTATCAAATAAAACAGCACGAATATTTTTTTTGTTAAAGTTTCGTAATTTCTTGAATTCTCAAAAATTCGAATGCTACCTTTTTGCTTGGAACAATATTTTGAATTCGAATCGTGCATGCCAACTCCAAATTTGTTTTTTGAATTCGATGAACGTTCTCGTTGTCAAAATTCCTATATATTTCCAATTCTTCGGTAATTATACATTTACTCGCATCCGAGACATGAAAATGCGAGCTATACGCGGCACAGCGGTATTGAAAATGGTAGAGCACTTTTGGTATTGGCATAAAGCTTAAACGTTTTATATTTCTGCTAATCCTCGGCGAGCGTCATTCTCTTTTCGATTAATAATCCGGCTGCGTACTCCGTCAAATTGCTCGAACGAAAAGGGACAGTCGAAAGCGCAGAAGTAAATCACGGGGACGGCGAGACCGGCGAAAAAAACTGTGATCCACGGATTATCGATCGGCACTTGTTGATCGGAAAATACGCTGGCGGCTGGGAAGATTGATGGACGAGAATTAATGGATCTTCGGGACGAAGTCGAAACAGTCATTCAACAAATTTTGCAGCCGTCGCGCAAGATATCGGACAAAGAAAGCAAGGGTGGAGAGAGAGGTGTAAAAAAAACGATAATAGAGAACACGAGTTTCCCTTCGAGTTTTCTGCCCACGTACACTCCAGCTCATAAGTCTTAGGAATCCTCTGGTTTTTAGTAAAACTCAGAAGAGTCTTTTAGTAGAAGACAGAAGATGTCGATGTATGATTTCTCATCTATTAAAATCATTAAGGGAAGAAATAACATTCAGTTTGGTTTCTATTTCTTGCAATCGATGTAGATAATTTGAATAATGATAATGATCCAAAACACACGTCAAAAATATGTAGAAACTATCTGGATCAACTTCAATGTAATAATTCATTAAAAATTATGAAAATGCACCCCAATCAGCAGATTTGAACCTCATAGAAAAAGTATGGGATGAACTGGATAGACAGGTACGAAACTTTTGCCCTACATCGGAAACATACGTCAAAAATTTGTATAAACTATATGGATCAACTTCAATGTAGTAACTCATTAAAAATTATGAAATGGCACCCCAATCACCAGATTTGAACCCCATAGAAAAAGTATGGGATGAACTGGATAGACAGGTACGAAACTTTTGCCCTACATCGAAAACATACGTCAAAAATATGTAAAAACTATCTGAATCAACTTCAATGTAGTAACTCATTAAAAATTATGAAATGCCACCCCAATCACCAGATTTGAACCCCATAGAAAAAGTATGGGATGAACTGGATAGATGGTACGAAACTTTTGCCCTACATCGAAAACATACGTCAAAAATATGTAAGAACTATCTGAATCAATTTCAATGTAGTAACTCATTAAAAATTATGAAATGGCTACCTCAATTACAAGATTTGGACACCATAGAAAAATTATGAGATGAACTGGATAGACAGGTACAAAACATTCGCCCTACATCGAAAGCACACGTCAAAAATATGTGAAAACTATCTGAATCAACTTCAATGTAGTAACTCATTAAAAATTATGAAATGGCTACCTCAATTACAAGATTTGAACCTCATAGAAAAATTATGGGATGAACTGGATAGACAGGTACGAAACTTTTGCCCTACATCGAAAACACATTTATGGAATATTTTTGAACGAGGACGGATTAATATAACAACAGAAAGTATGAAAAAAATTGATCACGCGGATGCCAAGAATAGTGGAAACTGTAATATAAATATTGTTTTACTTCTTGTTAAGATTTTTGATATATGAGTGCAGCATCCTTTCCTTGACATGTAAACCTGTAAATAAGGAAAAATTTGTTCGCTACTTTTGCCCTACATCGAAAACACATTTATGGAATATTTTGGAACGAGATCGGAATAATATAACAACAGAAAGTATGAAAAATTTTATCACGCGGATATCAAGAATAATGGAAACTGGAATCGAGAAACGTGGCGGATTCTTTGATGAAAAGAAAATATAAATATCTTTTTACCTCTTGGTATGATTTTTTATATATGAGGGCAGCATCCTTTTCTTATTTAATGGTTTGCATATAATTTGTTCGTATCCTTCAACGATTATTTCATTTTTACAGTGTTCAATACAAATATGATCACTAGACTGCGGATGTTTATGCAATTTTCAATTTTTGTAGATAAATTTTTTGACAGTGGAATTAAATAGAATCTTATTTTCAGCGGTAGCAGCGTTTGTAGATCAGGAATAAATAAAAATCGTATCAAATTCTGTCGAATTTTACATTCCAGCATTTTTTGAAAATTTTCAGATGTCATAAATGCATAAAGATCCGCAGTCCGATGATCGCTGTCCTCAGACTTATGAGCTGGAGTGAAGATGGAAGTTTAGCTATAAAGAAGAGCACGAGCACGATGGAGAGTCAGGAAGAGAAGTTACTCGCGAGCACCGCGGTTGCTATCCGATCTAGAAAATCCCGATGATGCGAACGAAGGGGATCCTGGAGTACTTTGCCAGGCATACGAACGGATTTCGAAAGCGAGTTCGTGGGCGGTGGTGCGCGCATAGCTGGAGAACAGAGGGCCTGGCAAGAGTGTCTGGCAATTCCGTGAAGGCTGCGAGAGGATAGAGGCACAGCATCGGGACTCAGAAACGCCGGTTATTTGAGTTCCAATTTGCGTTTAATAATTGCATTCGATTAATATTCATTGGAATGCAAAGCGGTCCTGTAAAACGGTAAATTCAGTTTCGGCGTGTGGTCGACGCGTTCCCTTCCATACAGGGTGTCCCTTCTAAACCAGCCTGCTCTCAAACATCTAACTATCGATCACGCTGCAAGATGTCGCAGGCGACAGTTCAATGGTTCTCAAGTACACCCTCGATATACGTACGTAAGAAATTGTGACTGGCATTTGTTATTTCTTGTAAAAAAGTAGCTTACGGCTAAAATATATTAATTTGAGAGGCACGTTCATTCAGATATCGCGCAGTGTACCGTTATACTGAGCTTGAAAGAGGTATATAACTTTTTAATAGGTTCTATCGAAAACACGGACCATAAAGCTTTAAAAAAAAACGTTTTCATTGTTTAAGTTGTAACGGGAACAGACAAAGCAAGTTCCTGAAAGCAAAAGGTTTCGTTTGAATAGAGCTCATCATAAATAAAAATTTCGCCGCAAAAGTAACAGGCATTTTGTTCGTCAATATTAATAAAGTTCGCAATCATTGTTTAAAATCGATATTATCCTCTTTTGTGAAGTTTGTTTTTACGAGCACCATCCGACACATGAAAAAAAAACAGAAATCTATCTGACAGAACGCTTCTCCTTCGTTGAAAAACTACCTCCGTCAAAAAGCTCATAAAAAGTAAAAATTTCGCCGCAAGAGGAACGGGTATTTTGTGTTCGTCAATACGAATAAAGTTCGAAATCATTATTTACGAGCACCATCCGACACGTTAAAAAACAGAAATCCATCCGACAAAACGATTCTCCTCCGTGGAAAAACTACCCCCATCAAATTATACGCCCCACGAAACGGTTCACTTTTTGTTTGCGACACTTCAGGAGGTCGTCAGCGGTTTCGTAGGTATTCGAGCGGACTGATTTAAATGAGACACCCCGTGCGCGCCTATATTTACATAGGATTTCACGGCGGAAGCCGCGCTTTTTACCGCCCGTCTCTCCTGCAATCATGGTACGAGAACGGGTAATACATCCTATTCCTTTCCGCTTCCGCCACTTTTTACGCGGATACTAATGGGTTTCGACCATCGAGGTACTCCACGTGATTTATTCATGGGGATGCATCGACGAGTTTCCTCCGAAGACGCCGCCCGGCGTACAGGTACCTGGGATTACCCTGATTCACCTTTTCTCCCGGAAAATTGAAACGAGTTTCCCCGCTATGTGGTTTCGATTGGATCTTAGACGAGATCGGTGTATCAGCGTTCGATTAATACAGTCACGTCATCCATCATATTCTCCATGCCAGGTTTACTTTCCGGGATATAAATGTTTGCTCTCGACAGCTCCCTTTGGTACAAGAAAGCTTTTAGCCCGACAAGACACATAGCTCTGTCAACATTATGTTCCTCCGAATGGCGTTGATGGACAAGCAGGGAGAACGATTCAATCGGTTGTTCTGCGACTAGTTACTGTCGGTTTATTATTATTCGATGTAATCGGACGTCTGTGAACACATTATTGTTTGTTCAAGGAAATTGGTTGCTGCGATCTACCTGTTAACAGGAAGCTCGCGACGTGCTCAACTATGTTTCTTATATGCGTCAGCACATTCTTCAACATGTTGATCCCCGAACAATTCGCCTCGAAAAGTCCCACAAAGTCGAGGCTAATTGTAATTACTAGATTATTTCTTGAACTATTTCTTAAATATGTTGGTATCTAACCAATTACTAAACATTTAAGTATTGTATGAGGTATTATATAAATTTCCTATCCATAAAATAAAGAAAATGTTTAATTTTCTAGTTAAAATAGAAAAAAAAAAAGAAATGTTTAATTTTCAAGTTAAAATAGCTCCGACTACACACAAAGGGTTAATAGAATCCATTAATAATCGAATCGCAGTACAAATCACAAGAGAGTTTGGTTCAAGCGACTTTATTATGAATGAAATTGATTTTTAAAGATACACAAAAGAATTACGACACTCGCATATGTCATGTAGCTTATTTTTTCACGAGACGAACGGTTTGTCTTGTTAAATGAAAAGAGATCAATTATATTTGCGCTTTTAATTGGGCGTTCTTTAACTGTTACGGGCTGTTAAGCACGTATTTCGTTTCGTTGCGAGGTAAAATATTTTTGTTGTTACATAAAAAGAGTTGAATTGTATTTATGTTTTTAATTGGTGTCAGTATGCTCGTGCACGATAGCTTCGTTATTTAATTGCATCAATTGGTTGACAGTGTCGAATCTGCACATACTTGTCAAACTGAAAATGTATAAAGGTTTAAGGTTTGCGGACTGAAAAATACAGATGCCGAGACTGAATACTTTTCACTAAAAAACATGTAGGAGCACTGTGGGAGCGGTGTAATTATTATTATAACAAACTTTATTCATTTTAATGCATGCCAGAAAAAACTATAGGAAACGTTTAATTTAGAAAAATGAATTAACGTCCATAATGTTCGGAACATCTGCCTTTTTGAATTAAAAGTTTGAAATTCAGCTCGTCAATTTTATGCGAAGCAAATGTGCTTGCATTGATTAAAAGAACGATAGAACTGAGCACAGATTACGACACAAACAGCACAGCGAAACTTTTCATCACTAATATCTTGCGATGCAGAAGCCTCGGCTCAGCTGACCCAGTGCACCGATCTCCGGAACACAGAGACAAATGTGAAAACATATTTACGACATCTGCATCGTATTCTACGGAACAACAATACAGAATCGGTGCAGTTCCGCGGATCTGTGGAAGGGTTCACGGTAACGCATAAAAACTCCCCCGAGCGAAGACAACTTGATCCGGAGTGATCCCGGGGGCAAAAACAATTCAGAATCAGTGAACCAGTCGTTGAACATTACAGACTCGCGACCTCGATGCGTGTAAAGAAACCTCTCATCCATCAACACGTTCCTGGAACGATTTCTCTTGAAACCTAAAATCCTGCGACTCATTGACTCCAAAACAGTAGGGAAGGGTAAAAATGTGTCGCACGGTCCGAGGCGAACAAACGTCACCACGGATTACATTCCCAACATCGATGTCACGTATCACTACCGCGTAACAGATGATCGGTAAATTGATGATTGAAAAAGTGTTAAACCGTCTACCTTTTTCGAACAGGTTGGCCAGGAACCACTGACGAGTATCACGCGACTCCTCAGGGGGTAAAAGAAGAAGAGAGTTAGGGGGTCGGTGGACCCCGTGGCTCCGAGGATCCTGTGTAACCTCTTCGGGTAGCAAACGGTTCGAATAAAAATCACCCAAAACGAACGACCATTCCCGTGTCACAGTATAATTCACTGGTTATGCGAGCGAATCGCGCCGATTCGTGAAGGCGGTATCCATGTACTCGGTTAACGAAACGAACACGATATTTCCGGTATCACGTCGGGATCCGGAGAACGCGGCGCCTCGACGCGGTACTATGCCAAACGGGAGCGGAAGGCAAACTGGACCGAGCCGCGGAGTCTGGCTTTGGCAGCTGCGTGTTCGGTCTGGTGCCGCTTTCGCCGGCAACGAGGACGGCTACGACGACGCCGACGCCGACGCTGACGCCGACGCCGCTCGTAGCAACGATGTCGCGACATAGAAACCGCCGCGCCGCGCCGCGCCACGCCGCGCCAGCCGTAGCGCCCTCATCTCCTCCGATTCTGCACCAATATTCCCTCACGAGCTGATCCTCTATTTCTCTCGTTTCACACCGCCTCGTTCTCCCTCTCCATCTTGATCGTTCCTTTCCCTCTTTCAGCCCTGTGCACACCGGCGCAACGTTCCCGTTCGCTATTTCATTCGCGCTGCAGCCGTTGCGAGACCGTTCGTCTCTGTTCCTCCTCTCGCCGACTCCCCACTACCATATCGATCCTACGGGAAAGGCCCTCTGGTGCGTTCCATTTGCTTCGGCCGAGCGGAGGCTGCGAATCGCTCTCGTGCAGCTTGACTATTTGTCGGTGAAAAGAGTCGACCTGTCGGCGTCCGATGCTCCTTTCAATGCCCCACGCCGCTCCCCAGTGACCGCCGAGATGTTTCCCTACAGATCGGACGCTGAATTTTAATCGGCCGTCGATTCTGATACTCTCCGAACCCCTAAACATAACACAGAGCTAGCTCCTGAACTCCTGAATCCCAGAATACCTACACTCCCGTACCCCTAAACTCCTGAACACCTAAACCCCTGTGCCCCTAAACCTCTGAACACCTAAACCCCTGTGCCTCTAAATCCCTGAACCTCTACACCCCTGAATCCCTAACCCTCAGAATCCCTAAAAACCTAAATCTCTAAACTCCTGAACCTCTAAACCGCTACATCTCTAACCCGTTGAACCCTTAACCCCCGAATCCTAATACCTAAACTTCTGGAACCCCAAAAACCTGAATCCCTAAACCCCTGACCACCTAAACTCCTGTACCCCTCAACCCCAGAACTCTTAAACCCCACAACCCCTTGAATCCCTAACCTCCCGAACCCCTAAATCCCTGAACACCTAAACCCCTGTGCCCCTAAACCCCAGAACACCTAAACCCCTGTGCCTCTAAATCCCTGAACGTCTGCACACCTGAATCCCTAACCCTCAGAATCCCTAAAAACCTAAATCTCTAATCTCCTGAACCTCTAAACCCCTAAATCTCTAAACCGTTGATCCCTTAACCGTCGAATCCTAATACCTAAACTTCTGGACTCCTAAAATCCTGAATCCCTAAACCCCTGACCACCTAAACTCCTGTACCCCTCAACCCCAGAACTCTTAAACCCCACAACCCCTTGAATCCCTAACCTCCCGAACCCCTAAACCTCTGGACCTCAGTTTTTATCATTTTTGGGCCGCGATGCCGTTCTTTGTTGGTTTTGTTGCACGCCGGATCGTTTTGTCCCAACGACGAAGACGACGACGACGACGACGACGATGCGACGTGCGCTTCGATATCGGGAGTATCGGAGCGTCCTCCAGGGGCTTGATAACGGGAAGAACAACAGCTTGGACAGTGTCTTCTCTGCTCCGGGCTTCTTCGGGGTCCGCTCGTCACGTTCCCGCGATAAGAAACGGAACGATAGCGATCGTTGCGGATTGTATTGAAAGAGCCCGGAGAGAAAACAGCGAGGAAACGTCCGCTCGAAAATTGCTGTCAAGGGGGCGGTGGGGTGGCAAGAAACGGCGAGATTACATTAATTCCGGAGACGATCCTTGGTTCTTGGCTCCCCGTTGACCGCGAAACCGCTCCGCGGGATCGACGGCTGAATCTTAATCGAAGTTCGCCAGGGTCTGCGTTCTTATGACGACTCGAACGGTCATTTTCTTGCGATCGTCGCGCGGGATATTGTCTCTCACGAGAGGCGTGGGTGTCGGGAAGTTTTACTTTCGAAGACGGTAAGGATCTCGCGAGAATTTGCAAATAAAGTTGCTACGAACTCGATACACGTATTTGCTTTCACCTAGGTATTCATACGGTGCGCGCGACTCGTTCAGGTTCCGGGAAACAGGGGACTATAGCAGACAAAGTTTTTTCAAAGAGGATGCGACTCGAAGAATAATCTTTGGCGAAAATCGCTTGCGAGAGCAAGTGTTATCTTAACCGATTACTCGTTCGCTTAACTACGCGATTATTATCGTGCGACCAGCGGATTATTTTTGCCCAACGTAAGAGGTCTGAACGAGATTAAAGGAAGTTACCTTTCTTCGACAATGGAGCTCGTTACTGTTGATACCTGCGAGGAGCGGCACAACGAAAGGGTTTTCCAGCGGAAATTTGAGTGCACCGAATGAATCTGTTCTTCCGAGTGCCCAGGAGCGAAAATAGACGAAAGATTTGAAGCATTCCACTTCCCATGTGAAAATGAGAAAAATAATCCACGCGGATGAACAGAGGCTGCGAATTGCTTTGGTGCCGGTGCACAAAGCCGAAAGGAGTAGCCGAGGCCGAAACACAATGCACTTTGCGCGCTTCTATTCTCTAGAGTGCCACGCATCATCGCGTCAACGAAAAGGGGAGAAGTTATTTCACAGGAGGAGTAATGTTCGACCGGTTTTAGAAGGACTACAGGCGGCATTAATCCCTCACCTGTGCTCCGCGAAACAATTTTAATTGAAAACGACGCTGTGCTTTTCGCGCGACTGAATCAGATCCACTGTGAATTCAAGAATGAAAGTCTGAAGGATCTGCTACAAAGCTGATGTTCGAAAAGAAATTTCAATCGTGCGAGGACAAATGAATTCAAGCACCAAAGCTTGAAGGATCTGGTAAAAAGCTGATATTCGAGCGATTGCAACAGAAATTTCAATCGTGCGAAGACAAATTAGGATTTGGATCTGTGTCTGTGATCCTGCAAAGCAATATTAATTGAAAGCGACCGAGTTGGATCCACTGTGAATTCAAGAACTAAAGTCTGAAGGGTCTGGAAAAAGCTGATATTCGAAAAAAAATTTCAATCGTGCGAAGACAAATTAGAATTAGGATCACTAAGACATTCCGGGAGTAATTACACCGTGCCGATAAAATTAGATTGAATCGAGAATCGATTCGGACCCATTCAAGCCGGTCTATTCAGACTCAATTAGAACGAACGTACAAGTGTCGGACTCATCCATGATCGAGTCTAGAATGGAGTTTTTTGGCGAGCGTTATCAGTGTGTAGAGACCATTTGGTAGCAGCACACGGTGCACATACTCATTCGTATGCGCTGCTGGTCGGATGTATTTCCGGTACATTAGTCAGTATGACTTAACGTCTGACACCTGGCGGGAGCCTTAAGCTGTTGCTCACTTAACAATGCAGCGTTATGTCAACAATGCGGAGGTGTCTAGATATCGTGGCTGCTTATTGCGTGTCTGATACATTGGAATGAGATTGGTGCTGAATGAGGACGCCTGGCAACAATTATTTGAGAACAACAACACTAGTTATATGTTTTTTTTATTTAGCACAGAGAATCTCACGAGATTCGTTACAGATAGCGCATAAGAATAACGAAACAATCAATATTTTGTAAAGTGCCTTTATTAACCACTTGCTCTACGATTTATTTTACGGTTTCAGTGATTACAACTTTCTTTGTAGCTTGTTATTTCCTAGAAAAGGAGAAAATTTATATCTATTTTATGCCTATACATGTTCTCGAATAACTATACATTAACCAAACCAAAATAGAATTTCGTCTCGGTTTAAAGGAAATTAATAACATACATATTTATTTGACTCTGCTCAGAATCTTCGTCACTAGTCTGACACGACATTGTAGGGCGTTTTAATAAAAAGACTTTCTTCATTCCCCACCAAAATAATTTAAATGAATGGCAGTTAATCTGATGTTGTTTTCACGTCAATTCTAACAATATCGCGTTCCACGTTCACACAGTGGCTGAAACGTATGCCCGAGAGCAAACATCGTTACAATCGACGACAAGAGTCGAGCACGAGACCTTCAATAATCACGTCAGCCGAGCGAAGCGATTATAGGGCAGCAGTGCAATTTATCCGGCTCGGTACTGGTTTGCGCCCTACTTATTTCCAATGGAGATACAGCGTAAATGCTGAGATGCTCCGGGTTGCTCCTGCACGGCCGCAAACAGACTAAATGTTCATGCGCTGTGCCATTAAGTGGGTGACAACCTGTATCCACGAAATTGAAATACGCCCAATAAACGCACTTAGGCCTGACCCAGAGTTAAACTGCCAATCCGAGTGAATCTACTGTGCCCACGTCAGCTATATTGATAGAGCATAGTCACTTTCCGAAGCTGTGTCATCTAAGTGGTGCCCAATCTATATTTGACGCAACTCACTTCTGAACCCTCCCAAGTGCCGTCTAACCAAAACGTTTCTGAATCACTAACCCCTTTGAATCTCACTTTGGACTACTTCGACTCGAGAATTCTATCTTGGTACGTCCACGCTATCGGTGTCATATCGAGCATACTTTTCATGGATTCACGCTATTACCGATTACAGCTGTTCCGCAGCTGCTGTACCGGCAGTTAATCTAGATTTGATAGTATAGCAACACCTGGAGCATCCAGACTCTAACATCTAGAGGTGTATTTGAAATTTCAATATTGAAATATTGGGTTGGCAAGAAAGCAATTTCGGTATTTTCAGGTGCGATAGAGCCGAATTTTTTTATTCGAGCAATGAAAATTTATAAGATATTTTCCTTTTTGTTCGACGATCTTTTGCCAAAAAGAATAAATAAGAAAATATTTTATCGATTAAAGTTCGTCGCTTGAATAATAAAATTCGGTTTTATTTCACCTTGAAATACCGAATTCCTGCCAACTTAATATAATATTTATACCGATAATATATCAATTCTAATGTAATATCTATTCCGATGATATAAGAATTTAGTAACGATACAGAAAAGGATACATCTTACCGATTTTAACGACCCTGAACAATATGTTGTCAAGGTCCTCATTCTGAACAACTTTTTCGTATTCGAGTTTCATCGAAATCGGTGAGGTGCAATTTCTAATAATTCTAATTTCTTTCGTGAAAAACAATACCATTACTGTACTAACGAGAGAGAAAACGACCAAACGGAGAAACAAATATTAATTGGAATAATGCGCATCCGCAATAACATAAAATGGTGTATTACATATAAATGCAATCGTTGGAAGGTTCGTCCCGAATGCAACCGTCTCAAACGTGCCAATCGGCAAAAAGTCAGTCGATTTCTCAGAAGCACGGAGCTTCTATGTCGCAGCGATGTCTCGAAATTTGGGGCACGGTTCTCGTTCGAAGCTCGGCAAAAAATCGCAGCGGACTTCGGAAAGAATTGTTCGATGCTACTGAAGATCGCGCGTCATAAAGTGAAAAGAGGAGAAGCGATGCATCGAAGGCAAGGAGGTTCAATGAAAGTCGAGGGATCCGCCTCGGATGCTTCAGTAAGCAACGACCTCAATGAAATTCAGCTGTTTCGTGGAATTTCGAGGGAACAGCGTTTCGAAAATGTTTGAGAAAATCAAGAAGGTCGAACGACGCCGATACGGGATCGGTGAACTTTCGTTTGACGTTCGTTAAAAAAAAAAGAGAAACATCGGAATATTTTTGTTTCGGCGAGAGCGCCCTGCGCAGAAAACCAGCTACAAGAAATACTTTTGATGGATCGTTTAATGCTAGAGTGTGTCTTCCACTTGCTCCATCTGTATCTGCAAAACATCCGAAATTTCTTACGTCACGCTCTGCCATTAATCAGCGTGGATGCACGCTCTAATTATTGCCCTTATATTAACTGGTTCCTCCTATCAATCGGTTTCTTCGGGCACCGGTGACGTGCGAGAAAAACGCATTGCTCGAGGTGAATGATCGCCGGCACCGGCAAAAAGACATCAAATCGAGGCCACTTGACTTCTGCCTTGGAACCGGGTTAGATTAGTCACGCGTAATTATTTTGCGTTCGCTGCCAATTTGCGTCGGTACGAGAACGCGAGATTTTCTAATTTTTCAATTAGACTCGTTAACCAGATGACTTCATTTGATGCGATGCATTTCTACGTCGACCTTAACGTTCAAATATTGATCGTCAAGGAACAGAATTTTGTTTCGACTTCAAAGAAAGGAATGACATTTATATTTAAGGATTTTGATGGGTATTTAAAGTACATGAATTGTTCTGAAAGTGGAAGAACTAATATTACACGAGTCATACATTCTTCTGCAGCAGGTTTAAACGGATGAAGAATCGACGAAAACAGTGTTTCAATGTTAACCCGTATGATTTTCTTTCTTTAATGCGACGCGTGTCTACGTCGACATTAACGTTTAAATATTGATCATCGAAGAACAGAATTTTTTTTCGACTTCAAAGAAAGGAATAACATTTATGTTTAAGGATTTTGATGGGTATTCGAAGTACATGAATTGTTCTGAAAGTGAAAGAACTAATATTACACGAGTCATACATTTTTCTACGGCAGGTTTAAACGGATTAAGAATCGATGAAAATACTGTTGCAATGTTAACCCGTATGATTTTCTTCCTTTAATGCGACGCGTGTCTACGTCGACATTAACGTTCAAATATTGATCATTGAAGAACAGAATTTTGTTTCGACTTCAAAGAAAGGAATAACATTTATATTTAAGGATTTTGATGGGCATTCGAAGTACATGAATTGTTATGAAAGTGGAAGAACTAATATTACACGAGTCATACATTTTTCTACAGCAGATTTAAAGGGATTAACAATCGATGAAAGCAGGACTCCAGGATACGTCGTGATTCTGCATAAGTCTGAATCGAATTAACCCGAAATCGAAGGAATCGAATACAATAAAGCCGGCGGTGACAAATTAGATGAACCCAGGGCCAGAGGAACTGAGTGAGACTAATCCAAGAACTATAGGCCATTCTGTGCATCGAATCTGATCAAATCGGAGCTGATGAACCTGTATCGGATCAATCGACCACGGAGGATGTGGAATCAGAAGCTCCTAGAAATGAAGGTGTTGATCAATCGAAGTTACCTGAGAAAGAGGAACGCGAACACAAACAATTCCAAATATATGGATTCACATAGATCAATCTAGAGCTCAAAAACTAGAATGCGAACGACAGAATTGACAATGACGCTAATTAGACTTCTTACGGTCCGGGTGAGTGTTGATAAATTTAGATAACAATCCAACAGCAAGAGAATCACCAGAACCTCCTAGAA
>CM052202.1:7435021-7490928 GCA_028455805.1 Lasioglossum figueresi | reverse complement strand
AAAGATTCTGAGGTACTGTTAAACACAATTTATAATTGGCACGATGGGTCTCCGAAATGAATTAGAATCGGTTTAAATCAGGTTTATTTTGCAGACATTGAAAATATTTTCAATTGTTCAGCGATCTGGAATTGGAAGCTCATGCTAATTCTCAAAGATTCTGAGGTACTGTTAAACCTTACAATCTGGAGAACACTTAAGTACTTCCAGATCTGTCAGGATCCCCGAAATGTTCCAACCCTTCCGGGAAATCCATAATCCATCGACCTCATTAAACTTCCTAGACCCACAGGACTCTCAAATCTTCTGAGGCCTGGAAACTACCCCAGTCTCTTCTACATACCGAAATCTCGCTAAATCGACCTGTTCCGACAATCCTTTTGAGACCTTAGAAATCATTCAATCATTTACAGTGACTCGTGTATTTCCGGGTAGTTTCAACTTGTACGCATCGCAAGCATCTGATATTATCGATACTTACAATTAGAACATCTTTCAACCTTCTTCAAAAAACTTCTGACACGTTTAAGATCTTCGAATCTTCTGAGATTTTGAGTAGCTTTTAAAGCTACCATCTTTCGGGTTCATTTTGGTCTTGCTTTTCCAAGACACTATACAGGAAAGTTCCCGATGATTAATTTGAATTGAACGCTGCTTGAGATCAACGAATCTCGATGATGTGCTCTTAAAGATCTATTCAAGATAATTGATGAACCCGGTCTAAATGCTTCTAAGCAGTGCCACTTGTCGACTGCGGATCTTTATGCAAAATAAAAATGTTCTGCATTGATTGTGGAAAGTTGGAATGAAATAAAAATTGATTTCATCCCTTAACGACTGTGTTACATTAAAAACAACATTACAATACTCTTAAATTTCACCCAACCAATTTCTTCATAAATGCATAAAGATCCGCAATCTGGTAATCAGCGTTATCTTGGTTTGCATCTCTTCGAGACATGCAACGATGTTTCATAGAAAACCGACGTTCCTTTTACCATATTTCAATCTCACACCTGATGGATGCACTAAACTACAACCCACTTCACACTTGATCATGCGTGTAAGGTCAAGTTGAATATTAGCTTTGTCACCGTTCTAGGGTTAACGAAAAAAAAATATGGCTCGGGGCAATATCGATCCGTCAAGCACGCTGCGTGCTGACAAAAATCTGGAATGTACGCGGTGTTTCAAAATTATATGTCGCGACCACTATGAAAATTGACAGAATGGACCTCGACTGTTTTTTTGCATCCTACAGTACTCATCGCGAAGAAGAAAGATCTGAAAGGAAGTGTAGGTCTCAAGTCATCCTGTCAATATAAACAAGAACATTATACATGTTAGTAAATTGTGCCAGTACTGCTATTTCTGGGAGAATTGATGACATAAAGAGTGGTAAAGTTGAAGAACACGATGAGCCCAATATACACTCCTGCTCAAAAGTATGTAGACAACACGTTTAAAAGTTTTTATGCTGTCTAGTTATACACAGTACTAGAGAATATAATAATAATTATGTGAGTTTCGTATTTCGAAATTTTCTTTTTTTAACCCTTATGTTGATAACCGAGTACCCACTTTAAATATCTTTTCAAAACTTCTTTAATGCTTTTGTCGGTACATAAAAAATGTATTTTTATGTCTATGATATATACACTTCCGCTCAAAAGTATGTGGACGACACGTTTAATTTTTTATGCGGTCTAGTTTACACAGTACTAGAGAATATATATTTTAATAATAATTATGTGAGTTTCGTATTTCGAAATTTTCTTTCTTCAACCCTTATGTCGACAACTGGGCTCTTTAAATATCTTTTTAAAACTTTCTTAATGCTTTTGTCGATAAATAGAAAAATTATTTGTATGTCTATGATATATACACTGCCGCTCAAAATTATGTGGACGACACGTTAAATTTTTTATGCGGTCTAGTTTACACAGTACTAGAGAATATATATTTTAATAATAATTATGAGTTTCGTACTTCAAAATTTTTCTTTTTTCAACGCTTATGTCGACAACTGGGCACTTTAAATATCTTTTTTTAAACTTCTTTAATGCTTTTGTCGATAAATAAAAAAATTATTTGTATGTCTATGATATATACACTGCCGCTCAAAAGTATGTAGACGACACGTTTAAAAATTTTTATGCGGTCTAGTTTACACAGTACTAGAGAATATATATTTTTATAATAATTATGTGAGTTTCGTATTTCGAAATTTTCTTTTTTTAACCCTTCTGTTGATAACCGAGTACCCACTTTAAATATCTTTTTAGAACTTCTTTAATGCTTTTGTCGGTAAATAAAAACATTATTTTTATGTCTATGATATATACACTGCCGCTCAAAAGTATGTGGACGACACGTTTAACTTTTTATGCGGTCCAGTTTACACAATACTAGTGAATATATATTTTTATAATAATTATGTGAGTTTCGTATTTCGAAATTTTTTTTTCATCCCGTGTGTCGATAACCGAGTACTCACTTTAAATATCTTTTTAAAACTTTCTTAATGCTTTTGTCGGCAAATGAAAGAATTATTTTTATGTCTATGACATATACACTGCCGCTCAAAAGTATGTGGACGACACGTTTAATTTTTTATGCGGTCTAGTTTACACAGCACTAGAGAATATATATTTTAATAATAATTATGTGAGTTTCGTATTTCGAAATTTTCTTTCTTCAACCCTTATGTCGACAACTGGGCTCTTTAAATATCTTTTTAAAACTTCTTTAATGCTTATGTCGGTAAATTAAAACATTATTTTTATGTCTATGATATATACACTGCCGCTCAAAAGTATGTAGACAACACGTTTAAAAATTTTTATGTGGTCCAGTTTACACAATACTAGTGAATATATATTTTTATAATAATTATGTGAGTTTCGTATTCCGAAATTTTTTTTTCATCCCGTGTGTCGATAACCGAGTACTCACTTTAAATATCTTTTTAAAACTTTCTTAATGTTTTTGTCGGTAAATGAAAACATTATTTTTATGTCTATGATATATACACTTCCGCTCAAAAGTATGTGGGCGACGCGTTTAATTTTTTATGCGGTCTACTTTATACAGTTAATAATAAATTCATTAGAAGACAGCAAACCACCCTAATGGATCATCGTAGATTGAAACAGTGTTAGCCCTGCCGAAGAGACTTCTATTTATTCAAGAGATTTTAACAATTAAATTGTACAATTTGTTATTATTAGAATAGATTATACTTGCAACGAAGTGTCCACATATTTTTGAACACATATTTTGATGTTAGCAAAGAAGAACATTAGAAACAGAGAAAGAAAAAACTTCCCGCTGAGACCCGCTTTTTCTTGATTTCGTTACAGTATGTGTGATAGTTTTGTCGGGGTGGATGTATTATCGACGCGACATTGAACAACAAGTTTTTTCATTTCCGTCCACGTTCGCCGCACTGTGCGTCGCGTCGGTGCAAACAGAAGCATCGCGGTATCAACAGCCAACAGGAGAAGAGGAGCAGTAGCAGCATCGAACATAAGAAAGCGCTCTCGCGAAAGAAACGGGACGGCAACTTCGACAGTTGACGAAGAGTCGGTTGTATCTCGAGGAAGAGGAGACGGCAAAAGGATTCTATTGCTCGAATCCACTGTTCCAGTCTCTCCACGCCGTTGGATGCCGTCCGGGTTATCACGCTTCATAAATCTTCCGGAGGCGTGGAACCGATGCGAGAGGCCCCGAGTGCCAGAGAACTGTTCTCCGCGTAACTCCGCACTGCTCTGCACCGTGCCGGTGTGCTGTGGCCTCGAAGTTCAGCTGATTTCCAACGAACTCACCGGTGACACGAATAACTTCCGGGATAGAGGAAACCCTCCGTACCCGGGAGTTATCTGCAGCTGTAAATCCGTGTCGTTACGACGATATCGAGTCGCGCGGCCGACGAGATTGCGAAAATATAAAGAGGAAAATAGGAGAACGCGAAGAAGGATGTGTAGCTGCCAACTATACGGATGGGTTCCACGCAATTTGCAGACCCGGAATATATATTGCCGACGAGTATTATCGGTAACGAGACCGACGAGCGAGCGGGAGTTTCGCCCGTGTGCGTAACACGCTCGGATTCCCGGCAGCTCTTCTATGCGAAATTTTCATCCTGATCGTAACGCGGAGCGCTCGACGAGCCACGATGATCCCCTACACCCCGAAAGAGATCACCTCCTGCACTCCTCAGTTGCAACGATCGAACCAACCGTCAGATGAAATTTATACCCGGCCCGAAAATGGATACGCGTATCGCGCACCGCCCGGTAATGAGAGTTACCAAATCGAACTTCGGCTGCATCTGATTGATCCAACGTCATAACCTTCGACAAATTAGCGGGACTTCTCGATTCTCTCGTACGGAACTTCTGCTAAACACCGGACACCGATTTTTATTACAGACGTGATCGAATGAGGTGATTACCGAAATGTTAATTACCTCAGTTCTCACGGTCTCGGAGACTTACATCGACTGTAATCGGTAGATTGCGGATTTTATGCATTTATGCCGAAAATGTGCGCGTACAATTTCATGCAGTGGACGCGTTAAAAATATTTAAAAACATCAATGAATTAGTTTCAGCTTAATAGGATAATTATAAAATGGATGCAATTTGTATTTGGCTCCTGTTTTCTTGCAATCACGCTTGGAGGCAGATGGGAATGATTCAAACGGCGATACTCGATTTCACCGTACACAGATTTTTATTACAATCCGTGTTTGAATTAGTTCATTGCCAAAGTTCTAGTGTTAATAATCCGAGTTCTCGTGGTCTCAGGACGTGCATTGACTGGCTCGAGAGCCCGCCATATGTTCCCGCGAACGTTACCAAATTTTGTAATCACACTCGGAGGCAGATGGGGATGATTTAAACGGCGTTACTTCTCCCCTTTAATCGCGCCGGCCCCGGTGTTTCGTAAAAACGTAAGTCCCCACTTAGAAGCATATAGGCTTTCCATGTTTTTGCGGCGGTGCAACATTTATAACATCTATAAATCGCGGCACGGGCAATCGTGCGAGTCAGAGCTTGACCAGCTGTTTCACGTAACGATAAAAATTTTACCCCATCGTCTAGATTGAAGCTCGCTACGAGGGCGATTTCCGTGATATCGCATGGAGGCGAACGTTAGCTTCGTCGCGTAAAAAGGCCGCGGCACATGGCGGCGGGTCTTTCGCCGGTTCTATCACTGCCAAACCCGACAGAGCAACGTAACCCCCGAAAATATCGGTCAATCATGCCTTCCAACTATTTACTAGTTGATCCGGGATTTTTATGATTAGATCCGAAAGGCGATGCACTGAAATTTCATGAAAGTTTTACGCGCCCGGTTCGAATTCCTAAACCCTTGGCGAACGATCGCTAATAATACGAAGTGTCTCCGAGTCGTTGACAGTTGCAATCGTAGTAAAAGTTAAAGCTGATTGGACCATCACTTTTCTACGAAAAGACGATCGGAAATGTTGAGCTTTGTAAATATAACGCGCGATCGAATTTTTATGTCTTTTCATGCATTCGGGAAAGTAATATTTCAATCATAAACTCGATTCGGTTTGTTAATGAATGGTAATTGATTAAATAGTATACTGTCCGTAAAATGTAATTGGGCACAACGTCGATTGAAAAATTTCAATTTGGGAACGATCTGTCTGGAGTTTCCTATCAGTTTAATTAATCGTACGTTCAATCGACATCTAATCAATTTTTTAAATTAGCGAACTAAAATAGAGATAGAGTGGTTTCTACGCGGACCATTAATTTGTACCGTTATTTATATCATCGGAATCTCGGTGTACTCGCAGCCGTTGCAAATTATGGGCGTAGCAAAATCGAAAAATGGCGCCGCGCACCTGTGCGGTCTGGAAGCACACAGTTCGAATACTGCGCCACAGGTGATCGAACCGCGGCCAATCCATGATCAAACCACTCGTGACACAACCGTCAGAAGCTTTATTCCGCAAACTGACCACAGATCGACGGTTGGATTCGCCAAAGAAGCCAACGTTCGTAAAAACCGATATAATCGAGAAGTGAATAATATTTCACCGAATAAACCCGAGTCGTAGAAATGGACTATATAAAATCGACAATGCCTTTTGGCCGAATGAAAAATCAATCGAACAGTCCCACCGATACGGTTGAATTTCTATCGACAAAATTTAAACGACATCTTAACATTACATTATCTCAGTTACATTCTTCCTTGTGCACGAAATTGCATAATAAAATATATTTTACATTAAATTACCTCTTACTCGCTAATGATATGCTTAATTTGACTCACTCGTTATTCGAAATTGCATGCGAGAAATAGAAGGGCGATTATTGTAGCGCATTGGGTCAGCAGGAATGATAAAAAGCCCGAGCAAAAAGGGACGAGCAGAAAAATCGCGACCCTTGACATACTAAAGACCACGAACTGTTAACCTACTCCTCTTACGCTTCAAAATCCTATTCGGAAAAGCGACGGCAGGAGAGAATCCACCGGACTTCGCCAAAGTTCCCAGTAGCCCAGATCCTTCGGGAGCCCTGCGGCCTACTGGACTTTGCCGAAATCTGCAAGCAAATATCAGCTTCGTCAAGGTCTAACAATACTGTGTTCACCTTGACCGGGAATAATAAACCTATTAGAGACCCCCTCTCTTCGTTCCTGTTTGCTTCTTCATACAAATCACGTTCGTGAAGAAATCGTGGATCGCCGAAGCATGCAATTTCGTCATTCCCAATCTATCTTATTCAATTTTGACATACATACGCACAGTGATTTGCATTTGAGACTCGAGGAACTCCAATTGCTACCGCGTAACCGTTATACACATTTACATTATAAGATGAATTATACCACATTCCAATATGATTGGTTCGTACGATGTGTGTTATCGACAGACGCAGCACAAGTTTGGTGGTAGCAAAACGTGATTGGCTCTCCGTAACCAGAATTGAACGAACTCCTGTTGGTGCGGGACCAACTATTTTTGTTTGTAATCTCACGAATTCCAATGCAACGATACATTAATGACTCGCTTCCTCTCTGATGCTGACATTCACAGCGTAACTTGTGTAATAGCGGAATTATTAGTTCACGCGGTTCCGTCGACTTCTGGTACACTAGTCAAATCAATTTCCAAATAAATAATTCGAAAATATTATACAAGATCCACAATTTAAGCAAATTGTGTACAGCTGTGGAAACTTTTCATACAGGTTCGGATAAATGTGAATCCAGTTTGAAAATCCTTTTTGGAAGGTACCATTTGTTATTCAATGGAGATTCAGGTAGAAAATGTTGATTTTGCTTAAAGATCCATCGTCTAATGGTTAGTGTTTAGGTTGTCCGTTAGAACAGACATATCTCCCACTTGTAATAGTGCAACGGGATTGTCTCTCCTATTAATCCTAACGGCTTTTGCGCGAAATTAGTGCGGGCCAGCTAACGTTGGCTCTAATCAGATAAGCGTGGGCAATCAGCCCGTGCCATTACCTTATTAATAAACAGATGAAGGCCGCGTTTGTTAACTTTTAAACTAGTTCAAGACATGCCTTCTGTAAATCTAAGAAATTTGCATACTTCTCAAATTCGTATGTAATGTACTGATCCCTCCAATTCTTCCATTTGTATCAAAATAGCCTAAGTTTGTTCAAGTTCTAAAAAGTTATTTCTTCTTATATGTTGTGCTAGTTAAGAAATGCCTTTTGCAAATCTAAGAAAATTGCATACTTCCCAATAAGACCAATTGCGATTTCTGAATAATTTCTTCTACGCAATGCGTAATGAACTGATCCCTCCAATTCTTTCATTTATATCGAAATAGTTTGTCCAATTTTTAAAAAATTATTTCTTCTTAAATGTTGTGATAGTTAAGAACTGCCTTTTGCAAATCTAAGTAATGTGCATACTCTCAATTCGACCAATTGCAATTTCTGAATAATTTCTTCTACACAATGCGTAATGAACCGATCCCTCCAATTCTTTCATTTATATCAAAATAGTTAGTCCAATTTTTAAAAAATTATTTCTTCTTAAATTTTGTGCTAGTTAAGAAATGCCTTTTGTAAATCTAAGAAATTTGCATCCTCTCAATTCGACCAATTGCGATTTCTGAATAATTTCTTCTACACAATGCGTAATGAACTGATCCCTCCAGTTCTTCCATTTGTATCAAAATAGCCTAAGTTTGTTCAAGTTCTAAAAAGATATTTCTTCTTATATGTTGTGCTAGTTAAGAAATGTCTTTTGCAATTCTAAGAAAATTGCATACTTCCCAATTAGACCAATTGCAATTTCCGAATAATTTCTTCTACACAATGCGCAATGAACTGTTTGTTGGATTTTATGAGAAGAACAAAAATAATCTACTATTACTTAGTAGGTTATACTATTGCTTTACTTTCGGGAACGCTCGAAAGATACATTGTATCTATGCGGTCCACATCAAGGGACCCTCAAGCTTCAAATGTTTCTGAGATCGTCATTCGTTTTTCAGAACGATTTTCATTCGCGTCCTAGTTCTCGTAGAGTAAAGACGTGCCTCTCTACGTGAATTGAAACATATCAAATTCGAATAAAATTCAAGTTATACTTTATACAGTGTTTATAGTTTATTTCTATACCCATATTCCAATACTGTTTCCTCCAATTCTTTCATTTATATCGAAATAGTTTGCCCAATTTTTAAAAAATTATTTCTTCTTAAATTTTGTGCTAGTTAACAAATGCCTTTTGTAAATCTAAGAAATTTGCATATTTCTCAATTCGATCAATTGCAAATTCTGTATAATTTCTTCTATACAATGCGCAATGAACCGATCCCTCCAATTCTTTCATTTATATCAAAATAGTTTGTCCAATTTTTAAGAAGCTATTTCTTCTTAAATGTTGTGGAAATTGTCTATCGCGCATCTGGAAAAATTTTATCGATATGGATTCACGAATGAACGTGATGAAATTTTTATTCAGTTGAGGTTCATCGATGTATACCGGCCGTGATTTTGTTCTTCCGATTTCCCCGTAAGCGCAGCTTCGAACATATCAGGCGAACGGTAGTTACTCTTGGCGTACTATACCTACGACAATGACACTTCGTCACTGGCGAAGCGTCAGTGAATCGCAACCGCGTGCACCGATGATCCCACGCTTGCCAACGGAATTTCCACGGGCAAGATCCCGCGTTGTTCGTGGATCAGCAACGCGCTGAACGTAAATATATGTCCAAGCCACTAAGATTAACCGCGTTCGGACAATTTCCGCACACGTGCCACACTACACTTGGCCGAGTTTAATGCACGCTTTGGATTACCCAGCCACGACTATATCACTCGGCCCCGTGAAGCCCACGTTGACCTGCCTGACGGTTCAGGATAATGAAAACAAACATTCGCGTCCATTTTGGCGCTCTTCCATCGCGCCCGCTGACTTGCGAACCACAGTTTAGCAAAACAATCGTCGTCGAAGCAACCTCGATACCTCCACGACCATTTTGCATCTACATAGTTCACTCGTGAAGCGAATACCAGTTTCTTCAGTAATTAATTTCAGATTATTAATTACCGATAGTATAAAAATATTCTTGACCGGACATTTCGATCTATTTAGATAAAATAATGTTCGGTTAAAAATATGAAAACGCTTATAATTATAAAACGAAGAGAAATTTCCAAAATTTGCTATATTTTATAGGAACTTACGCAAGAAAGTTTATTACGCACGTTCATCGACATCGTTATGCAAACTTCAAACACGCTTTAAATTGCATATACCTCGCGGAATGACATAGGCTGGTGCATAAGAAAGAAACGCTAAATCCGTCTTATAACGCAGCTCCAGGGCAGAGTAGCGTTTTACAGCATAGCTAATCTGAAAAAGACAAACATCGTACGAAGCAGCTATACCGCGAGACCACATAATTAGCAGCTACGTTCGCAGGTTTCTTCCGTTTGTGCAGCGCTCGGTTGGCAAAAAGGGCAGGTCAGGGGGCGGAATTTATAATTCAATGACTTCGTAATTCCGCGTGGAACAACTAAAAGCACTTCGACCGCATAATAGTTTCATAATTGGTGCCGGGCAGCGTTGGAATTTTTAATCGAGTTCCACAATTCGGCGGGCAACTCGAACGTCCTTGTTAATTCCGTCGAACCGCGGGTATCGAGGATTGTCGGCGCGCACGACTCGCGATAGTAATCGAAACGAGGAATGTCGAATGGTTCGGGGCAAGTGTTTCGGCTAGAGCAGAGTAGCGCTTCTTCGAGGAGGACAACAACGTCGCAAGATGTTCCCGAGACCGGGTAATCGTCAATTTAGTCCCCACGATTTTTCAGACATTTCTGAGAGTCTGACAAAATACTGTTTTCAACCAGAGCCAATCTTCAGCGGTCTACAAATTGCATCATCAATTCAATGACCTACATTATGACCTTGCAAATTGCATCGTTAGTAAGACGATTTCAATGACCTACTATACTAAGAACTTGAACTATTTTCAACAAGAACCAATCACTGTTCAATGTTCTGCAAATTGCACAATTTGTAGGTGATTTCAATATGAATTCAATGACCTACTATATTAAGACCTTGAACTATTTCGAACAAGAACCAATCACTGTTCAATGGTCTGCAAATTGCACCATTTGAAGGCGATTTCATGACGAATTCTATGACCTACTATACTAATACCTTGAACTATTTTCAACAAGAACCAATCACTGTTCAATGGTCTGCAAATTGCACCATTTGTAGACGATTTCAAGATGAATTCAATAACCTACGGTACTAAGACTTTGAACTATTTTTGACAAGAACCAATCACTGCTCAATGGTCTGCAAATTGCACCATTTGTAAGCGATTTCAAGATGAATTCAATGACCTACTATACTAATACCTTGAACCATTTTCAACAAGAACCATTCACTGTTCAATGGTCTGCAAATTGCGCCATTAGTTAGGCAACTTTAAAACGAATTCAATGACCTACTATACTAATACCTTGAACTATTTTCAACAAAAACCAATCATTGTTCAATGGACTGCAAATTGTACCATTTGTAGACGATTTCAAGATGAATTCAATGATCTACTGTACTAAGACCTTGAACTATTTTTAACACAAACCAATCACTGTTCAATGATCTGCAAATTGCGCCATTATTTAGGCGATTTCAAGACGAATTCGATGACCTACTATACTAATACCTTGAACTATTTTCGACAAGAAGCAATCACTGTTCAGTGGTCTGCAAATTACACCATTTGTAGGTGATTTCAAGATCAATTCAATGTCCTACTATATTAAGATCTTGAACTATTTTCAACAAGAACCAATCACTGTTCAATGGTCTGTAAATTGCACCATTATTTAGGCGATTTCAAGATGAATTCAATGACCTACTATACTAATACCTTGAACTATTTTCAACAAGAACCAATCGCTGTTCAATGGTCTGCAAATTGCGCCATTATTTAGGCAATTTCAAGACGAATTCGATGATCTACTATACTACGACCGTGAGGTGACCTTGAACAAAGAAATCTCAGTTTCAAAAATATTCATGAAAGCTCCTCTGACTGACTGTGTAAGTTTCGACAAAATCTCATAAAAAACGCCACACAATTGTTTATTTAAACATCTGGTTAGAACTTGTTTCGAGTCGGAAAATATTCGACTTCGCAATCTCCCGGGAAATGATAGAGCGCGGCAAGAACCGGCTAGAAATACGCAATTTAATACTTGTCTGAACAGGCTCGTGCGCCGGATGACTTGCAAAGCTTCAAAACGCCAGCGAGGTTACAAATTTAATCGCTCATCTGTGCGGCGCTCGCGGAAGTACTAATTCATTGGTTAATCGTACCGGCGAACCTATGCACGACCGAACGAGAAATTTTGCTCTGATTGGCCATTAATAATTCGCGGTCGTTGGATCCGTGTGCCGGGATGTGCAAAGAATCGTTTCGAAGTGGAAAAAACGTCGAGCATTCCGACAATCCTTTCCGTGTCTCTGGACTCACGCTTAATTAAATCGTGTAAAACGTTGCACGGAAACATTTTCCTTGTGGTGGATACAGTTTTTGCACCGTTTCATCCCTCTTTTCGCGATACGAGCGAAATAATTTTCGACGTCTCGGCGAAAAACGCTTGCATATTGGACGTAACGTCTTATTGATGGCTGAAGCAGCACGAGTCCTTTTTGTTTCATCACAGAACAGCCCAGGCCCCGTTAAAGTGCTCTCCCTAATGGTCCCAGCACGTGCGAGCACGTCCGCATTTTTGACTATCAATCATCGTCGCACGATTTTCTTCGAAGTCCTCCGCTAACCGATCCAAACCTTCAATATGTTACGATCGATGAAGGGTTAGGCTCTCTATTATCGCTGGAAACTGCCAAAGACCATATTATTCATTTCCCTACAGCAGCGTCGTGTAAATTACTGCATTCGACATTTCCGTTGTACTCACATTTCCATACCTACCATTGTCGTTATTTATTTATTACGCGAACACATTAGTGCGCATATACAATGGCAGTAGCTCTTGGGACCGTAACAAAATTTAACTCTACGTTATCACGAAACTAATATAAATGATGGGTAGTCTGCGCATCTTTAAGCAAAATCGAAATTGCAAAGGAGATCGATAAGATAATAGATAACATATATCACTGGTTCGTTCTCATTTTCAAAATTGTTAATGATTTAAAATTTCAACGGTACCTACTAATGAAATTCGAAATATTAATCACGTTGTTTGATAATACGTCGTTAACAATATTTCCAGTCTTAATATAATAATTTGCTGTATAATATTCTGCTGCCATTAATGTACAGAAATATTAATTATCGAATCACGCATTGTTGTTTATTCACGTGTTTGTGGTTCTCTGTAAAATTGTAATTTTAGAATATGGCGAATCAGAACTCGTGCACCGTAGGTACAGCGAAATTAATATTAACTTTTCATTAATTTCGTAAAAATTACCACGTTTATAACGTTTCTGTAATTTCTCGGTTATAATTCTCTGATCCTTCAATTTTTCGGAGTAGCGTATTCAAAAATTCAATTTGCACATCAATAACAAACATTATATGCACATAAATAAAATCCACAGTCTAGTCGTTCGGCAAGTTCATCTGCGAGGTCGTCCCTGTTCTAAATAACTATTTCATTTTATTTCATTATAAACGGACCGAAGCCCTCTTTCACAAATGTTTACACAATAGAAAATAGACTTTCCACAAAATAACAAAGAAGGGACATGCACAAAAACTCATGGTACATAAGGTACGGTATTATCCGATAATCCTACGTAATTGGCTTTTAAAAGATTGTATAGACCCACTAAAAAAATCAATACGATTATAGAGAGTGCTAGAGTCTGCAATAATGCGATTTATTTGATTAATTGATCCATATACAGATCTGGATTTAAGTGATTGAAATCCTGCTCAACTTCTCAATACACGTTCAGGTACGTGAAAATTGATTTGCATAAGGAGAGAGGGACAATCGATATGATTATTAATTAAATGAAAAATAAAGCTATGGTCGAATACTCTTCTATGGGCAGACAAATGACATTATGAAAAATTGTTCTGATTACTCGTGATAAATCTCGAAGGGCTCGAAGACGCAGGGCAATAATACGAACATCGAGGGCGCGCGAAATGGCGGCGGAGTCCGCGAAGAATTTACCGCTGTCGAACAAACCGCTCCGGCGCGGTGCGATTTAAGGACTTGTAAATTCTGGGCAGGAGCATAGATCGCGGTGGGCTAACCACTTCAGCGGGTAAACTTTCCAGTTTAAGATCCTTACTCTCGGCCCAATCTTCCCCCTGGGCTGGTAAAACGCGTCCAAGAAGGGGAATATGAAATTCCCGCGGCCAGGCTTTACGGCTTCTTCTCCATCGTCGTGTCCCGCTTCAACTTTTATTTCGCTCTCTATCGCTGCGCTCTCATTTCGCTCGAATCTACACAATCTGTTGTCTATGGGACAAGAAAGGAAAAACTTTCCTGTCGGCGATACTGGACTTCGCAGATGTGTTTCGAAACGATTGTTGCAGCTGGAGAGAAGGTTTATGAATTTGTTGCGCTTTAATCTGCAAATCCGTGCTAGCTTCGATCACCAAACTAATTTTTCAATGTTTTTTCAAATGTTTCAGTTCGTAGTATATTTGTTGAAATAACGTGTAGTCAGTTTCCCAACAGCTGTACCATGCGAAAACTTTGTGCAGATCTTTCAAGATTTAAAATGTATTCGTTTAACACTAAACCTACTGTCACCGGTCAAAATGACGGATTCCAGATTTGTTATTTTACGATTATTGATATATAATGAAAATAATTTCATTTAGTGGAGCACATATTATTATACAATGGGAGCTGCACAAAGTCTAAATAAAATCAATCTTGTCATTTTTATAAAGGAACCAGTACCAGTACCAGTTACTTTTAAGGCTAAGGTTTAGTGTTAAATATTGACATTTTTTGGAAATCGCCAAATTTAATGTTTTCAATCGAAAGAAAGTAAGAGTTTCGCAATCTACTAGTATGATGAACTTTTAATGGAGAAACAATGATTTACCTCTTCGATTCCAGAAACTTGCAGATAGAGTTTTACCGTTTCGATCCGAGCTCATTTTATTTGGATTTTTTCCTTTTTCTTTAAGAAATCTATATCACTTACTTGGGTGAGTGTATATCGAGTCTGAAACTTGTGCGTTAATAATTAAACATGGAACGTAATACTTTTCTTGGATGGTATATGTGTCCCCGCAAAGTTAAATAAGGTTGAACCCTCTCCATCTTTATCAGTGTGTCACACACATCTTTTGGAGTGTGTTAGTCGATGTGCGTCATCGATTCTCGGAGTACTAGTTGCTCAGGCCAGAATTAAAACCATTAAATACAGCTACATTGATATTTTCCATAAAAATCCGCAGTCTAATAATTAGAATGACAGACACTTGACATATTTACTAGAGTAATCATATTAATTGTGTGATTCGCAACTTCCGACAGTGATAGTCTGTCTCCCGGAGTTTTGATCGTTTCTTTTTAAAATTACATCGCCGATGGGTTTGATTTAAAATGGATTCCTCCGCAGGGGAGGAAGACTGTTCCCCGTCGTGTCAAACAAATTTCCCGACGATCGTCCGTGCGCCACGATGCGAGCAAAGTGTCTTAAGCGTCTCGCAAAGTGTCTTGTCGGAAAAATTGCACGATAATGGCGTAATTTCTCCGGGGATAGGGCTTTGCGAAGACGCGCGCGAGCTATGTATGGATCTCAATTTTCCGCGGCAGTAAAGACGGGGACGAGCGGCCGCGTCGAATTAACGAGAAATTCGACTTAAAATGCTCGGCCATTTGTCGAACAATGTTGCGAAATTTTGTCCGTTCGTTTTGAGTGGGACCAGCAAGTTTCGACGGTCCTCAATGGCGGAGCTTTAGAAATTATTTATATATAGATTGCTTGATTTTAAGTAAAGTACATACATGCGATTATCTGCGAAATGTTAAAATTTTTTAATTTTTGTATAAAATATATATTATATTTATGAAAAGGTTTCCGACGTATTTTACAAAACATGAAATAAAGCACTACTTTCGCCCGAGTGTAAATTTTCCCGGAAATAAACGTAGAACGCCGTACAATTTATATTATTTACAGCTAAAATAGAACTTTTTAAGCACATTATACAGAGATTGTGTGCTACTCTTCGCTCGTGAATCGCGCGCAGTGGCCGTATACAAAATTATCGCGTGATGCTGAACCGTGGAAAATGTTAGGAAATGCTGTCAAACAGAGCCAAAGAAAAACGTGTCGAATTTACCGAGTGTAAGGCGGCTAATTCTCGAATAGCCAGCGAAAGAAAGTCTTCTCTTTTAATTAAATTCTGTTGGTATTCGGGTGCTAGCTTCGTTTCTCTCGACATAAAACATTTTCCTGTATGTGGCAAGCGTAGCATACTTGCCCAACAATCGGCTACATTCGAGGTGCTTTTTTGTTTGATAAACCTCTTCGTTATTCTTCTGTTAGTATTATACCTTGAATACTTTCTACAGTTTCAATGCATGGCTGCACTTACACGTGACCATAATTATGAATTCAACTTCGCACCATTACAAATCAGTGTAACGCAATAAAAGTGGGAAACTAAATTTTCTATATTTTTACAATTATTGGATAGCGATGCAAACTTGTGTGTCCTGTTGCTCAGTTTAAAACGAATTCCACCGGCTGCGTTTGCAACCATTAATTTTCATTCAGATACAAAATAAAGTTTCGAGAGAAAAATTTATCTATTCAGGAAAAATCGAGAAATGTTAAGTGTGCTGGATTATGTTCGAAGCTAATGGGATATTTGTCACCCCGAATTTATTGCGCATAAGAATTACAGTCATGAATGCATCGGTAGTTCATTAGAGATCGCTCAATGGAACTCGTATTATTTGCTGGCAACAATTGCGCATATTTTATTGCTGGAATAATTATGTAAAGGGAACTAAACTGTGAAACAATTAATACGCACGTTTGCAACAAACGTCTCTTGCGCTACGAGTAGCATATCTATGTATGTTCGCGGGGACGTAAATTTATTAGTTAATTACAGGGGCGCAGTGTTCATCGAATTCCGTTCCGTCGTAAATGCACGTTATTCGTTGTTGTTTAATTCGAGAAGTGCACCGGCGCGGTTGTTGCACTTTTCCGCGTTTTCTCTGCGGACGGAATTACGCGTTCTCCTCGCCGACATTTTTAATAATGTATTTGTATGTAAAACAATTTCGATTGAATTTTTCCGCGAATTTGCCGTTTTCGAAGCATTAAAATGGAAATTGTTGGCTGCGCGACTTCGGTTACGGACGCTATCGAAAAGATCCGCCATGCATCGGCTCAGAATTCGCTCGACTATAATTTCCACAATTTTTTTTTCTGCGGAATTTCGACGCACGGAGCCTCGCGAATAAATTTCAAGCAACCAGCATCGTTCAATTTTATTTTGCAAGTCAACGAAGTGGGGCCGGTGTAAAAGTAGCGACCGAAAATTGTGCGGGAAACTGTATCGATTCCACGAAGTTTCCTCTTTGAATCCATCCCGCCTTCCATTTTACGATAAAGACAGTAATTACTTTCGCAGAAATTTTATTCCTCTTTATTTCGCTACAATAGTTATTATCACAGAAATTTTATTTTTCTGTATACCGCTATACAGGGTTTTTCCAAAATCGAGTTTGAAAATGCGGCGCGTCTGACCATCGCCGACCAATTCTACTTCCTGCATATATCAGACGATTGCATAACTTCGTTCCCGATTTTCATAGATGTCGCAAACTGTACTGCACGGCGGATTGTAAAAAAATTAGAAAATTCATAAATGTATATAATTGATTAATAAAGCTGTACTCTTTAAAATTTAACCATTGGATTTTATTTTCAAATCGGACACGAACTTATGCAATCATCTAATGCTACAGCACGCGACTCCGCCATATAAAATATTTATAAGTCTAAGTGGTAACAGATTGGCTTTCATTTTTCCTTGAGAAAATGAAATGACTTTTCGAACGAGCTAACATTTAAATACTGTGCTAACAGTTTCTCTTTCTTTATTCGAAAATTGTTTTCGCTTTTCGTTCGAGGTTTTTCATTCCGTTGGTCCTACGTTTGAAATCTTCAAAATACGTACACGTGTCTCGCAGTCCCCCACGTTATATCTGTAGGGATCGAAACGAATTTACCGTGGATTCAAGACGAAATGGAAAATCGTTCCATTCTCAGCGTCGCGCGTCGCGCGCAAACGAATACGACGGATTTATAGGCGTCGATTGTGTCGGACGAGGCTATTGGACCACAGTTCGTCAGAAGACGATTCAGTTTATTTTTCCGTTCAATGACTCGATGTGACAGGGTTCCTTTAAACTGGAATAATGTTGCTCTAGCCAGGGCTTGGATAATCTCACTTTAGCACGAGATCCTGTTCAATCATATAACGACTCAAATTCGATCGAGAGTTCGTCAAACTTAGGATACGTTCTTAGAACAATAATTCGAAAATTCGAAAAATCCGTCTGAAACTTCTGGAAGAATACTTGTCAATTTTAAATTTTAAAGTTGATTTGATTCTTAAATTAAAGCGCGACGTAATTTTTTAAAGCTATAAACAGTATAAAGCTATAAAAGCTATAAAAGTATGAAAGAAAGTACCAAAAAATGAATTACACGAGTCGAGCGTTTTAAATTTGATTTTCAAAAACGTTAATTTCGTCTTCCATTGAAAGGAGACGCGAATTTTTAAATCTGCAAGCAGCTGGAACGAAATTACTGGGATTTGAAAATGAAATTGAAAAGCAATGGTTTAATAAATTATGTACGATTTTTGAACAGCTGGAATTACGACAATTTTACAGTTTTTGCAGGCCGAATGAATTCTACAGTCATCAGATAAAGTGTTTTACTGGCAAATGAAAATTACATTATATCGTCTTGTTACGAGAACGTCGACGCGCGTAAAACCATATTCCGATATTTCGCGGGCAATTTAAATTTCTGTAAGTGGTCTTTTAAATTCAGTAAACGTACCAGTAGATACGTAACACGTATCGACGTGAATATAGATCGCCGGATAGCGGAAGGTACATTGATGTGTTGGAAGGCAGTTAAATGTGGCAAGAGGCGCTTAAAAATGCCGTTCTCGATAATCTCGAGAATCGTTAAATACTTAACAGTTTCCTATTACATTTATTTTCTAGCGGCTTCAAGGAGAAGGGAAATTAAACAGGAAACATTTTCTGGTGACAAATGGAAATTCAGATTAAAAACTAGAATATGAAATAATATTAAAAACAGAAATGTTTTTAATCTCCGTAATGCCATTTTTTAGCTGGAACTATAAAAATACTGATCGCTGCAGTGGAAGGTTAGCGATTCGTCCATGGCCTTCCCACTTCTCATCTTTTAATAAACTTTTAATTAAAAGACAAAATGAATTTTCTAGAATTAATTAAAAACCGACGTTTGCGGTCTCATATCTTTTGTGAAAAAGCAAAGACAGTATTCATATCTTATTAATTATGAAACGTCCAATTTAAAGGTTGAGCTCCTTCATGAAAATGAGTTTCGCAAACAACTTAATCCTATCACGAGTTCCGTAGTTACAAGCTCCGTCGATCGATTATATCGCCAGCTCCCTTGGCATTTTTGCTAATTTGCGCGGCGGGAAGTCTAATCAGATTATGCTGTACCGTTCGCTTAGAATGTCGTTCGAATCAGTTGCGTCTCATCCGGATTTTTTCTTTAGTTACCCATTTGTCAAAGACCACTGTAGATTTCTCACTTACGTATTTGGATCTTTAATTTCTAGAATAAGATCTAATATTGCATCTCCTCTAGATTAGGAGAAATGTATGTCAAAGTGGAACGCCGAAGAGCTTTAAATTACGAAACACATTTGAAATACCAAATGACACCCACAAACGTCTGCGGACTCTACTTTTAATCCCGCTTCTTCCCCGGCCGTGGTTTATTCAATCGTTCCGGACTCATTAAAAATTACAATCAAGGACTGCAACGAAACGCGGAAAAAGGCGGACTAACGACCTTCTTAAAAACATCACGAACTTCCGAGTAAACCATACGCGGCTTAAGTCCGCTTTGGACAACCGCTGGAAGTCCCGTAAGACAACGAACAAAGTAGAACAAAGTTGGGGCCGTGAGCTTGCTGGAAAGTTTGATATGCAGATTAAATTCTAAGTCGCGGGTAATCCCATTTCAGTGGAAATAAAAATTGCAGAAAGTGCATCGGACTCCGTTGTTCCGCGATAGTCTCGGCGTGGTTACATCGGAACGTATGCGCGTACACTACTCCCGCATAAATCACCGGACATTTGGTTGTTACGGATGGAATGCAAATTGCAATTAGACCACGAGTTTATCAAGCTATCTCACTGCATTACTTTCTTCTTCCGCGAGATTATTAACATACAATTTAAATTGCGTTGCCCCGGTGAATGATTAAATATACCATAATCTTTTATAATTATTATTTATAAAGTGTATTTATAAAAGTATATTTTAAATTCGTATCGTGTACTCTTCATATTCGAGACGATGCTCGAGGGTTAATTTAGCTCAGTGACGTATACTTTTGGAACAGCTTGTAGAAACAGTATAAGTTGCCAAATGGGAAATTATTAAATTTATTATTCTTATTTATGGAGAATTTTAAAAAAAGTTATTCGCTTTTAAGAGGTGTACGAATACTTTGCACATCAACTGAATGCGTTCAAAGTGAATAGAAATGTTTAAGGTATCCGAATATGTTTTCCAGTAGCGTAGAATTGTATCGATCGTTAACTTCTGTCGACAAGTCTGCATCGTGGTAGATTCGATACTCGAGCCCCGTCGTTTTCGAGTCGTTCCGATGAAGACAGGACAATTGCGAGTACACGGACCATTGGGCCGCGGCGTACCCCGAAAAAAGCACGAAATCGAATGGAACGAGTAACGATAGCTCTCCACGTCCGAGTACCTGTCGTTCGTCGTTCTCCTTTATCCTGTTCACGGTTCTCCCAGTGCGATCCCTCAGCTACTACCCCTTCCCCCAACTCGAGTACACGGGATGAGACCGCCACTATTTTTCAATGTTTTTAACCTTCGAAAGGCCGTCCACTGAGTTATTGTACAGACGCGCCGGAATAAAAGCTGCTGCGCTATTCGGTCTCCAACGAAATCGTCGAAACACTCGGACAAAGTTTCTTTCCTCTAGGAATATTAATGCTGCACTCAACGCTACCCGCGTTACACAGTAAGAGCGTTGTCAACCAACGGCACGGCTCGATGCGTTCGCGAATTTTTTGCGAGACACACACGCGCACACACTGCTCGGTTTCTTCCGAAAGTTTCACGATTTCTGTTGGACCGGCAACTTCCCAACGATATTCGAAATTTTCTTTATTGACCCCGCCACTGCTGGGACAATGGACTTCGTGGATTCTACCCTCTTCCGCGCCCTTTCTACATACCAGTTCTCAAGAAAATGCCACAACCTAGTCTCGATTGTTTGCCAACTTTTTATCCCACTTAATTTGATTTTGCAAGTCAAGTGGAACCAAAACGTATTTGAACGTCTTCCTGATTGTCGAAAATTTGTCAATATTTAACTTGTGGTGATTTTGTCGAAGACGGTAGTACAGTGTTGTTTACATTAAATTTGATATTTCCAGGATTGTTTACCAAATAACGTTAATTTTGTTAGATCTTCAGAGGTTCGTAATTTTCACATTTCCCCACTCTCCCCAGTTGAAATATCCGAGCGGCGTTTCAATTAATTCCAACAACATAACCAACTATCCGCTGATCATCCATTCCATCTTTAAAATGCCCACGCGCGTTCTATCGAAAATTCCGGCAGATTGGGCTCGCCAAGAAGTCAAGGAATGCGTAGCGCTCGCCTAATCGCGTGGCCGCGAGAACGAAAAATCAGCGGTCAGCAAATTGCCTGCGTCCGGAAGTAGTTTACCGGAGTTCACGGAATGTAATGATCGATGATGCATGTTTTCAGTGGAAAATGTAAAGAAAAAACCTTGAAAAAACTTGAACTTTGAATATATAAAACGTGTATAAAATATGTGACTTGAAATTACTATTTATTGAATTTTTAATTCTAAATTATAAAATATCGTTATTCGCAGTCTCTCGCGCCATCGTGTCCAACAAAAAACTATCCTTCTGACTAGTAACTGCTAAGAAATCTGTGCTGTATTTTACTGGCTCAATCGGTCAAGATTATTTATCACATTCGCCATTTACGAGTTGGGAATTATACAAATTCGCCGGTTAATTTGATAAACATTCAATAATTTATCACATTCACCAAACTTAGTAATTATATATAATAACCGGCAATTAAACATAATCACCGGATTAATCACGTTTACTGTAACATGTAGTGGGTTGGCAAGAAAGTAATTTCGGTGTTTTAAGGTGAAATAAACCCGAATATTTTTATTCGAGCAATGAACTTTAATGAATAAAATATTTTCCATCGTGTTCGACGATCTTTTGCCATCTTTCTGATAGCTTCATAATTCTGCGCTCATAAAATCTCTGGTCCTTATAGGCAAAAAACTGATCCAAGTGCGATTTCAGGTCATCAACATCAATGAATGTTTTACCGTTGTGTTTTGTCACACACATCTTTGATAACGCGTAAGAAATTATTGGAGCTTGGTTGGGAAGTGATGTTACATCCACCATATAGCCCGGACATTGCACAATAAGATTACCATTTATCCCGAAGTTTACGAAACTCTTTGAGTAGTAAAACATTCGCTAATGATGATGACCTGAAATCGCACTTGGATCTGTTTCTTGCCGATAAGGACCAGAAGTTTTATGAGCGCGGAATTATCAACCTATCAGAAAGATGGGGAAAGATCGTCGAACACAATGGAAAATATTTTATTCGTTAAAGCTCATTGCTGGAATAAAAAAATTGGCTTTCATTTCACCTTAAAATACCGAAATTACTTTCTTGCCAACTGTTGAGAGGTTACGTGTAAATAATTATACAGGGTGGGGCAATAACTATGACCACTTTAAATATTGCCGTTATTTGTAATAATATGAAAAGATGTTGTATACAAAACTTACACGGTATAGAGGGGGACATATTGTGACACAAACATTTTCCTTGATTTTTTTAAATCGAAAGACCTACTTTCTTTGATAGATTATCGAATTCTGAGTAAAAATGTATTGATCTTCGTATGCCCTAGTTAACGAGATATTATCCAAAGAAGAATGAAAATTATTTCGATGATATCTCGTTAACTATTAGATTTAGAACGTATAGAGCTCAATACATTTTTACTTAGAATTCGATAATCTATCGATTCGTGATACAGAAAGTAGATCTTTCTATTTAAAAAACTAAAGATGACCTTGAAATCTCGATGCATCCACCCACGTAGAAAATGTTTGTGTCACAATATGTCCCCCTCTATACCGTGTAACATATTTTCATATTATTCCGAATAACGGCAATATTTAAAGTGGTCATAGTTATTGCCCCACCCTGTATACGAGAACGGTAGAAGAAATATATTTAATGTATGAGAAGAAGTTGTCGTTGGTGTCTACAAGACGGGCGCGCGATTAGAACTAACGCCTAAACGCGATGAAGACGGTACGTATCTTCGTACCCGAAGGAAGAACAGCATGCTGTGAAATGAAGGGAAATATGGTATTTCCCAATATTCCTATAATGTGGGGTTTTCCACAAAGTACAGTAAAAGGCCAAATGTTTTACCTTGACACCAACCCAATATAATATACAGTGAAATATTCCACAGATACCAGTCCTGAGAGAAATTTGAAAATTTCCAACTTGTCAATTTTTCGTGTACGATTTCATTAATCTGGGGTGCGTTTACACCCCCAAACGCAGTGTGGAGGATAATACAAGTGATTTACTAAAATGCGAATTTTCTTTCGATATCGTATGGAACCGCAAAGGAACATTGATTCTCCTGTACCTCGGAATCATAGAAGAATAAAGTTTTCATTAACCGAGGAAAAATATCGAACACGCCGATAGCGCTCGTCTGTTCGCGCCTCTACGTACGAACGATAAATTCCCACCGCCCGAAAAGCTAAACTACCCGAATTTGCTGCAACTACCTTGAGGCACGGAGCCGAATATTAAAGCCGGACCTTCCTATATCTCTTTCGTAGCTAGCGAACCAGTGCGCCCGTGCAGCTGTCTGCACGCTTGTGACGCAACGACTCCGGCACACGTGACGTACATTCCTCGCGTTAGACGTTCGCGTAAGTTTTCCCGAAATCCTATGAGTTACGGACACGTCGAGCCCCGCCGGTAATGGATACGAGGGTTTCCCGGATTTTTCGTGGCTGAGCTAATCCGTTGGTTTCCCTGGTCGTTGGTTACACCGGTCGCGAAATGATCTACGAACGGTGGCTTTCGGGCAGCCGCCATTTCGACCATTCCGGGTACACGGTTTTATGGGGAACCGCCTTTTAACCCTTTCGACTCGAGTTTCTTCTATTTGGATCTTCTCCCATTTTTTTACTTCGCGATATTATCTACCCTAGCATACAGTAGCTCTTTCAAAGAGAACAACTTTTTTCATTGTGGAGTTTTCGGGGAGTTGAAACAATTGGTGTGATAGACACAAAATTTATTTTCACCCGTCAAAACAGTTCGTTTATTCGTAAAGTACCTTATTATGTCGAGTAGGAAAAGTCGCTGAAATATTCGCTTCGCCGCTATTTATACAGTTCTCCTACTCTTGTCGACTACTTGAGATGCGTGGAAGAAAGGCTAGAGCAGTTGCTTAGTATTATTTACTTTAACCGCCGTCCCGGGTATATAAATTCCTGAGCTCGTCCTTGCATGCCATCAACATGCGCAATGACTTTCGCTAGACGATTAATTTCTATTAAATTTACAAGCACACTTTTTTCTTGTTTTCCGAACCTCGCGACCCATTGTAGCCTGGCGGCCCCGGATTTATCTTTCGGTTTTTCCGTGCTCGCTAATAAACCTTCATGTGAGAAAAACTCCGAAATCGAGGATTTTTTGTGGTCTAAGGTAGACACATCGTGTCGTCAGTGTCAACGAGATTCGGATGCTTGAACTTTGAACTATGCACAATTTCATAACAAATCGAGTAACAATACCCATCTTACACTGGTCTCTTTCAATTTCACATATCATACTTCGTGTTTATCTCGTATACATGTGTCTGAACGCAAAATATAACATAAATGCATTTCTATCCGTAACAATTGGTTTATTACGTATCTCATATATCATAAATTTAACAACTTTTTAAAAGTGGACCAAGCGGACTTGGCCATTTCCGAGGAGTTGGGACAATTAGTTTGCCACATATCTTTTTTTGAAGGAATTGCAATTGCTCGGAATCGTGGAGAAAATATAGTAAAGGTTTATCCAACTTTTTATGTGGAGACCTGTATTTCACCCGTTCAGACGAAATCAAATTTTATTCTTTTCTAATCAACATTTGAGCATTGAAACAACTGTGATTGTATAAAAATATAAATTTAAAGAAAATAGTATACGACGATGTTAACCAAATGTTAGATCGTAAAGCTAAATTGCGCACTGTCGAGGAGGTTGTCATCTGACCGGAAGGTGCAATATGTTTTTGATAGCAGAGCACGGTGGCTATCAAAAATACTACTTCCGTTCCGTTGGGCACCTTCCTCTAGCCGTGAAACACGTTCTCGGGAGCGGCGCGAGCCCGGGGAAAAGATAACAAGAGTGATTTTATTGCGTCACTGGATAAATTATTTTCGGATATCAAGAGACACGACGTTCAAATGAAAAATGCGTGAAGCTACGAGGAGCGGAATAAACGTGACAGATGAGAGATTGCGAAAGGTACACACATATAGCATCTCGATAGAAATTTTTATTCGGTGACTTTATAGTGCCGGATCACGCGAGTTTCGGAAACTCGTACGATTTATTAATATCGCGATAGTAGCTAATCTTCCGGAGCATGGGAATTACAGGGGACAATTTAAGCTGAAATAACGCTTCTCACGCAATGAGGCCTGACGCCTCACTTTTTGAGCGAAAATACCCAGGAGAATATCCGCTGACGTTTCAGAGACAGAAGGACTGTCTCGGACGGTATTTTCCACTCGAGGAGGTGAAGAATGTAATAAAGAACGACGTCAAAGGTAATAAACTGTTGCTGAGTTCCTCGGCGATTTCAATTCCGGTGTCTCGAAAAAGACGTCATATTAGAAGAGGATCCAGGATAATTCCTGGCTTAGGATTATCGGCCGAGAACTATAGAGCTCGGCCCTGAGCGGCCGCGGAAACTTGTGATCAAAGGATTAGTTAAAATTATACAGCTATGCGTTAATTATCAGTAAATTATCTGATATTAATAATCCGTCTAATTAATTTGCTGTCAATCTATACACAGGTCACATCAGACAGGCTAATTCCAACGTCGAAGCGTCGAAATCCAGCCGGGCTTTGTGCTAATACGTTTTTAGTACATCAATTTCAAACTTCATATAGAATCAACGTTCAATACCGTCAAAATCGACGTGGAAAAGTTCGGAAGCTCATATTCTTCAGCCAGAACTGTAATCTCTTCTTTATACACCGAATGATTAGAAAGGGCCTAGCCGATTAAGGCGGTAGACTCGTTTCCAGGATTGCAAGGGTGCGGGATTCGCGTTCTCATTTCTGGATAATACAAAAATGAGGTTTCTCGGTAGTCGAAAACGCTAGATAAAAGATTGATCTAGGCCGCGATCGACCTCAGAAGTTCTATTTTTTCATTTACGAGGGGTAATTTGCATTATTCGGCAGCGTAATTTGCAATATTCGGATGCATATAACTGCACATGTAGCTATTTTCATAGCTACGTGCTGCCGAATAATGCAAATTACCCCTTGTAAACGAAAAAGTAGGACTTTTGAGAGAGATAACGCCCTGGATCTATCTTTTATCTAGCGTTTTTGACTACTGAAACCCCCCATTTTTGTATTATCGAGAAATGAGAACGCGAATCCAGTAGTTTTGCAATCCTGGAAAAAGGTGTCGTCGATACTGCACTTAGAGGTTTTTCAATGACCATCGAACCATTCGAAAGCTAACCAAGAGAAAACCTACTGAGTAAAATATCAGCCCTCTAGCTTTTCCGCGAGGGTAGTTACAGGGTAAATAAGGTTTTTCGCTTTTCCGTGCATTTTCCGGTCTCGAAAGGCTAATAATATCTCATTTTGGGCTAAGAGCAATTACGTAATTCCCGTAAGGAAGCAACTTTGAAACTCAAACGAAAAAAGACGTCTGCTGTTGCCAAAAATAAATGGACCTCGACTGGAGCAAGACAAAGCAAAAGGAAACAACAGCTCTTTATCAGAAAAGGAACGGATGTTCTTGATAAAAAGACAATGACGACGCTGAATGTATTTTCTGTGGCCATCTGCTTCCCTTAATGCAGGATACACTTGTTGGAGTTTTGAATGTCGCAACTGCGAAACATTTTCATATTCAGACACGATTTGTTTTCTTCGTTTAATATGCGGAAGTGAACAAACTGTGATAAACAGATGCAGTCGGTAAATGTAATATTGCGAAATAATTTTATCCGAGCGTATCTATCTGGTTGCTGTCTCCTCTACAGAAGCTCGTTGAACGGTGGACATTGTAATAAATTCCAGGGAATTGAAGTAACATAAAAGATAAAAACGCGGAACATGTGGCATGGACTGAAAGAGAAGCAGATACGTTTCAATCAATCACTAGGGATGGTATCAAAAGTTCAATATGTGCTCATGAATCCTAGTCAATTCCAATACAAGAGTTTCATTCCATGGGATTCGATTACTACTCGTCAAAGGTGATGCTTCATTCCGTGTATTTACGAAGTACTCGGATTATACAAGCTGGTTTTGTACGTTAGACGACCACTTGCGCCCGTCGAGGACGTACTACCCAGTGCTTTAACGTTTCAAACAATTGAACTCCGTCGGACAATTGAAAACAATCGAAAGTCGTGAAATTAGTACCCTAATTAACTCGAAGACAAGAAACTATAATTTAAAAAATATAAAAATGCTATTTTTGGAGGTTGAAATAAAAAAGATATATTTACAATACGTAACAACTGAAATATACCATGTTTTCTAATAGAATCAACGCAGCCGAGTTCGATTTTTCTGTTTGTTATAAAGTGGAGGCAAAAAAAGTTAGCTGAAACGATCGCACAAAGGGATGAATAATATATTAATCTTTTTAATCTGACGGTCACCGATTCGGTTTGAAATGCACGCAATATAACTTGAATAAAAATTTTATGGATTTTGTGGAACTATCTTCAGCCGCCCTTCTACGGCTTGGATGCTCAAGCGTTAAAATTATTTTACGATCTTTTTATAACTTTACCTCCGCTTTTAGAATGTATTTCCTACATGCGGCACGCATGCAAATGAATTCCACTACATTCAAATTTATGGGGGCGTGAGTAATGAACACATATTGTTGCCGCGCCAACATGAAAGTAACTATGAAGACCATTAAAATCCAAACGGTGTAACCTCTTTTACTGAAATTATGTTATATCCGTTGTGCGCTTCTTACGCGTGCCCTTATATTTGAATTAGAATAATTTCTAATAATTGTAAATATCATTCCGCGTTATTTAGAGACAATTGAAATTAGATTAATTCTCCTACTAGCAAAGTTACATAAATACTAATGCTGCGACAGTGCAACAATTTATTGACAAGTTTCCCTGAAACAATGGAAAAAATTAGAAAACTTCGTTCAAGGTCAACCCCAGGTCATAGTATAGCAAGCCATTGAATTCATTATGAAAAATGTCAAGGTGCCATTGACTATTCATTGAAATTAATCTATTCTGCAAATTTCTAATGGTGCAATTATTAGAGCATTGAACACTGACCAAATTCTGTTCAAAACATTAATTTTTTTGTTAGGCTAAAGTGCCTTAACCTTCGCAAGATAATGTGGTGTCTCACAGACCCCAACTTCAAAGTTTTGAAAATAATTTTTATATAAATGAAATTAAATTTGTTTGATTACTTTTTATCCAGTGTTATTCTTTATCCCAAATTTATTAAAACCGAGACTATGTATGAAATTCATTTGTCGGGGTCTAAAAGACCCCACCTTGCTATTTATGTGTTATTAGACGTTACATTGCGAGAGTTAAAAATCATGGAGACTAAATCTTGAATTTGATATTGTTAGAAATAAATTACGTTTGGTGAGGCTTTGGTTAACTTAATAATTAAATTTAACCATCTCTTACGGCATATCATTCTGAACTAACTGTTCCGTTGCCTCCGCGAGGAACAGTCTCGCACACCGACGTTCGCTTGTTCGCTATTCATTCTTCATTTATCGCTCGCACGATGTTTCGCTCGTACAATGCAAAAATGTATACAAATGCACGTTTTCTAACATACAGATGTGATCAAAAAGTAAGGTGACTTTTTGAATTTCGCGAGATATCTATAGTCGATTTTCGTTTTCTTTTTTTTCTTATGCCGGTACACTCGTCCCGAACATATATTCACAGTTTCAGCTATATAGCATTTTTTTGTTTGTTTGCGAGAAGCATAAAGGTTGGAAGTATTTTGCGAGTTTGGCGATTTTCTGCTGTCGAAAAAAATGGATCAAAGAATTGGCATCAACTTTTGTGTAAAAAATGGAATTAAGTGCTCCGAAACACTTGAAATGTTGACAGTGGCATACGGTGAGTGTACTCTAAGTAAAAACAGTGTTTATAAGTGGTACAAGCTCTTCCAAGAAGGCCGAGAAGATGTTAACGACGAAGCTCGCCCTGGACCCCCCAGCACGTCAACAACCGATGAAAACGTTGAAGAAGCGAAGAAAATAGTGTTGGGGAATCGTCGAATTACCATTAGAGAAGTTGCCGATGATGTCGACGTCTCGTTTGGTTCGAGCCAAGCAATTTTAACGGAATTTTAGAAACACGATTCATGGATTTTGCATCACGATAATGCACCTGCTCGCGCATCGTTGCTTGCGAGTAATCTTTTGGCCAGAAACAACACCGCGATCATGCCTCAGCCACCATATTCACCGGATTTGGCCCTCTGCGACTTTTTCCTGTTCCCAAAACTGAAGAGACCCATGAAAGGACGGAGGTTTGCAACGATCGAGGAGATAAAGACTGCATCGCTGGAAGAGCTCAAAGCTACACCAAAAAGTGCTTATCAGAAGTGCTTCGAGGATTGGAAAAAGCGCTGGCACAAGTGTATTATATCTGAGGGGGATTACTTTGAAGGGGACAACATAAATATCGATGAATAAATGAATATTTTTTGATAAAAATAAAAAGTCACCTTACTTTTTGATCACACGTATGTTTGAAGGTTCTACTGCAAGCTGATTCCAAGGTCAAGGCACATTGTGAGACAAAACTGAATTTCCGAATTACTCTCATACAATGAAAAGATCCCATTGTTTATCGGTTTGTCTCGCGTTAATAGACTAATTGCGGGAGCGGACAGATTCCCCGTGAAACAATATCGCGTTTCAGTTGGAGGTGCAATTAGAAGTTGATTAGAGCGCGGACTGTTCTATGATTACCCGGAGTGGTTGCCGCTGATACCGGTTCACCTCAAAGTGAGGGCTAACTTCGTCGGGTCAACGGGACCACTGCGACCGCCGCGAGATTATAATTTAACGAGGATTACGTTTTTAAAGCGTTACGACTCCCTGAAATCCGTGCTCGCGTTGCTGCCCCTGGCCGAGCCGGGGAAAACGAGTCCGTTGAATTCCACGTGGACAAAGGTTCGCGTCGCGCCGAGCGACCGTTCAACAGAGAAACTTTTCAAACTGCCGGCGAGCAAAAGGAAACGTTCTGAAAGACCACTTTTTCTTCCGGCGGCGACAACGTTAAATTACAATATTTTCCTTACGCGGTGCGCGCGTGTCCCGCGGGCCGGACCACGGGAAATTCCAACGAGAATGTAACTTCTTGTCACTCTTTGCAATTACCTGGCTGGCCGCCGGGCGTTTCCATGAATCGATTAAACGTAACCTCGCGTGATCTACGCTGCTCTTCGAGCGGCGCTGAACAATTTCCCCAGTCGCACAGACTGTTTCGTTTCAACAATGCTACTGGCGAAAGTATTGCGCAGAGTTTCTCGTTGTTTCCGCTGGACCTCTTCGGTTTACCGCTGTTAACACAGGCAGAGCTATACAGGGTGTCCCAAAAATGTTGGAAAATCTTGAAAGCGGTCGTTGAGGTGATTCGATGTATTTTTTACCTTTGCGAGAATATTCTCCGCCGCTTTATCGAGGAGCTTTTCACGAAAAACACGAACCAATCCAAGCACACGACTTATGGCTCGGCGACGTTGCCATTGGCCGAGCCAGACTTCACCCACTGTACTCCGAGTGGTCCGCGTTTTTCGTTGATAACTCCTTAACAAAGCTTCGCCGAACATTTTCGCAAAGGAAAAAGTGACTTCGAATGACATTTGTTTCCTCGTTTAATAATGTTATTGAGTTGAAAACAATACGACTGCGCTTTCAAATTCTTCAAACGTTTTTACTGACATTTTATGCATGTTTCTCGTAAATGCATGAAATCTAGTTACGAATAGACTGCGGATCTTTATGCAAAATAAAAATGTTTTGCATTGATTGTGAGAAGCAGGAATAACATGAACATTGATTTCATCCCTTAACGACTTTGTTGCATGAAAAGCGACATTACAACATTCTTGAATATTTTAATTCGCCCAACCAAATTCTTCGTTAATGCATAAAGATCTGCATTCTGGTTATAAGTGTTTGGGAAATTCCGTACGAATACGTTGGCCGATCAGCGTGCAACAAAGTGTTACAAAATCTTCCGTAAGTTTACGGTCGGTGTCCAGTAAAAAGAAAACAAAACTGACTTCTGCCCTGCGCAATCGGTGACGCAACATTCTACGCCAGGGTTTGCCGTTCCCGGTTCGCTTTTTTCTCGAGCCGTGCTCGCGCAAAGCTCCAAGTTTTCACTGGCGCGCAATTCTCCCCGGTCGGGACCGGTTACCGACGCTAACTTTCCGATTGTTTCACCGTGATTCACATCGGTCGTCGGCCGACGGAGGACCGTTGAATTGTAAAACTTGGATAGAAATTTTGAACGGTGTGTGCCCGGCGAAAATTACAGCCCGTTGCATTATATCACTGCGGCAACTCGGAATTCTTGGCCGAAAGTTTTCGCCGCGTTTCACGGAAGATTGCGTAAAGCCGCGAGAAGTTCGCCACGATGTCGCATAATTCCCTGCGCCCCGCGGACATTGCCGTGGCAAAAGAAACGGGGGTTGATCGGGGGAAGAAACGGCGAGAGCAACGAGAGAGAGAGAGAGAGAGAGAGAGAGAGAGAGAGAGAGAGAGAAATCGAAGCGTTAAACGCACGCGTGAACTGCTGGGAAGGGAAACAATTAAATACGACGAAAGTCACGGAAAGAACTAATTGGTTAATAACCGTCGCCGAAAAACGAACGGAGCTCGCGCTGCCGTGCGAATATTGAATTCCACGCCGCGTTAATCCGATTGCCAATTAACTGTTTCGCGTTTAGTGGCTCCGCATCGAGCGGGGTAAAAAGCTGTATCCCACTTCGCCGGATGGATTTCGACGGCACTCTCTTTTTTTTCGCCGATCACGACCGCCAGTCAAGTCCGACTGAATCGTCCTCGTCGAATGCAATTGGTAAATAAAGGCGGCTTTATGATACGAGGGTCGTTCGATAGGCAAAGAGACAAACGGCTGTTGTTTTCACACCGGAAGTACCGAGCAGTCGAACCCATTCATTCGTAATCCTTTACCTCGTAAGGCGGTATATCGATGATAATATTGTCGGCAGATTCGGAATCTACGCAAATGTATATTTTCACGTAAATTTTACGGTCGAGCAGTAAAACAGAATTTTATTTTGTTCGTTAATGTATAGGGTAATCGGGAGCTGGCGACTTTGTTCGGGTTTTCTCCGGCGAACATCGGAAAAAAGCGTGAATCCACACTCTACCTTCATTTTTTTACGGGAGAGAGGGTAACTTCTTCCCCTCGATTCGTGCTCCCACTCCTCGTGTGGCGATTCTGTAAATTCATTGTTTGTGTTTAAAAAAAGAAATCTTCAAAAATAATCGATCAGTTTTGTTTAACCTCATAACTGCGGTATCTAGTTTGAAAAATCCCCCACCGAGTGCGGAATTAAAATCAAGCATTTACGAGTATACACGTCGAACGCAAAGAGCAAATGGTCCTATTATAAATTTTATGAACAACGAGGAAGGATTACATTTTTATTTGATCAAAATTAACAATTCATTCTTGACAAGATTATTGTTATTGCACCGCAATAGAGATTTGGATCGACGTGTGTACACGTTGAACGCATTTAACTGGTTAATACTTAATAATTCGAAGAACTTGGTATTCAGGTTTATATTACAATTGCATAATTCGACCGACAGCTGAAACGGCCTTGTTAATCGAAACGGAGAAACGGGGGAAGGTTGAACGGTTCGAGGTGAATGTTTCGGCCTAGTCCGAGCAACGGTTCTTCGAGGAGGACAACCTCCGACGATTCGTATTTAGGCTGGCCGGTGCTAAATTTAAATCAGTCCATGGCAGGGCCACCGAACGCGAAGCTTCGCCGTGAGAGCTTCGCATCGATTCGGATTCGGTCTCTACCGGCGCGGCGTGCCCGTGGTTCCAGAAGATTCTTTCCGAAATCCGATCGCGCTCTATTTTTCTAGTTTTCACGTCGTGTCGGCCCGAGACAGTCGAAAATGCTGGGATAAGGGAGCCGCGCGGCTGCCCGCCAACCAATCGTTATCCGTAACAAGGTGAGCTTTCGAATCGAGTAACGGCGAGGTGCAGCGTTTCATCTAAGAGAAAAGTACAATAAAACGGACGTTCCTTGGCTCTTCCGGTTTTATTGCGAGGTTAAAACTCCGTCAACGGCGGAGGTTCTTAGCGACTAACACAAGAAGATACTCGCATCGTGCTGGGTTCCTAGGAAACATCTATTTATTTATAAATTTAAATCTCCGCAGTTAATCCGTGCACGACGATCGCTTTTCACGATTTCGTGACAACCAGAGGTGGGCATTATTTGACGAAACAAATATTTCAAATGCTATTTGATATTTTAGATTTTATTTTGCGTAAAGAAAATAGTATTTTAAATAAGATGTACAATTTCGAAAATAAAATATTTCTATTTTAACAATCTGAACCTGAAAATATAATATTTCAATTTCAACAATTTGATCCATAAAATGAAATATTTCTATTTTAACAATCTGAACCTGAAAATAACGTATTTTCATTTCAACAATTTGATACAAAATATAAAATATCTCTACTTCAACAATTTGAAACGCGAGATACAATATTTTACTTTTTATATTGTTATAATACTCCGAGAAACGGCATAAACATACAGCGTATCTTATCGTTAAGAAACGATTTACACTCATAAATGTATTGAATTCGAACCATTATTTTCAGCAATGATATTTAAAATTGAAATTGATAGTAAAACGACAAAATACAAATATTTTCAATATTCTTCAAATAAAATACTATTTTCAAAAATTACTGTCTCAAATAAATTATTTTATTTTCAAATATTACTGCATCAAATATAATATGTTATTGTCAAAGTTGTACACATACTTTCAAGTAAATATGATTATTTATTTATACTATTTACTATTTAAAACACTATTTTCCACAGTTTTTGTGACAGCTACAACTAGATTTGTTCAAATCTTTAGCTAAGATTTTTCTAAAACTCTTGCAACTTCTTCACTGTTTTAAATTGTGCTTGCTCATTGTTGTCATAAATGCATCAAATCCAGAGTCTAATCGTCACGTAAAAATGAATGTTCGGTTCACTCGTATCAACGATGCACCTTGCCAAATAGACATTGAGGGAAAACGGATACAGATACAGAACACACGAACAATACATAATTCGATACACATGGATATCACAGTCAAAACAAGCTTAGAAATCATACTGATTTATTACTGTTACACAACTCAATAAACGCCTAACATTTGAAATTGGCTGCTAAATAATTAGAATTTCAGTGGTGCGGTTATAATTTTAGGTAGTACATAGTCATAGTTATTAGACTGCAGATCTTTATGCAATTATAGCAACAATGAGTAGGTGCAATTTACAATATAAAGATTAAAAGAATTTAGAAACATGAATTTTCCATTTTCAACGTGTTAAAATTATGAAAGAATAAAAGAATTCTTTACGTGGCTCCTTCTTAGAATTAATCCATAAAACTTTTATTTTGCATAAAAATCCACGGAGAGTTATCATATTCTACGAAACGCAACGCGTCTTCTTATAAAACACGAACAAAAATACCCTCACAGAGAAATAATAAATTCTCCGAATATCGTGCTGTGCGTTATAACTTCAAATAACGATATGCGTAAAATTAATTCGATTTTCTTCATGCGAAATACGAAATGGCGGGTTCTCGCGCGTGTGCGACGTTGCCAGCGAGTGTTTTAATAATATGATAAAAATGTTCGCTTCAGTTCAAATACGCGCTCGTTTGTACCACATAATTTTCATGTTAACACATTTCTCGGACCTGCGATACTTCTGAAAATAATGGCGCGTTTATAGTTAGAGCGCATTTAATACAACAATCGAGATTGAAGAATCATTATCGACGAATCGTGGAAATATACGAAGTGTTTCATGATAGTTTCATTGTATAAATTCCGAGCTTGAAGTAGCGTACCGTACCGAAATTTTATCGGACTGCGAGTACAGAGAGCTGGATTTTGCCGTGAAAAATAGTGAAATAGTAGATAATTCGCTATGCGAAATTTACACTCGTGAAACGCGACGCACCACGCCGGAAACAATTCCCGTTATCGAACAAAATTTTGGCTTTCGGAGTTCATGGATCAATTTAAATTAATAATAACGTTTACGGGGAATTGCGAATCCCGAAATCGTTTCTACCCAGCTATTAATGTTGGAACTAATATTATTATATGACATTCGTTCGCGAGCATTAATACTGTGGCGAATTCACGTTTGTTCACGCAGAATCTGGATCTATCAAATCCCACGTTCATCAAGGTTTCCATTCAGCGGTGCTCTTCAATCGTTTTTCCTTGTTCGTCTCGTGGATCTCTACGATTTTCGAAAGCTCTGGAAACACGTGCAGCAATTAAAAAAAAAGGGAATTCTTGTTTTCGGAACAACAAAATACCCAACTGTTGAAAAAAACCGGCGAGATTGATCGAAAGGCGGCAGGATACCACGCGTGACGTTGACTTTGCGTTTTCCGCCAGTCGATACTGGTCAACACTATTTCTACAACAATTCTGCGCTTTAACGGCAACGATCTACGCGGTGTGCTGGGAATCATTCAGGTATCGTGTGTACCGTGTCGCGCGTGCTCGCCCGACATTTTGTTTACGACTATTCCCACAGCATAGTCGTTTCTATCACGATTAACGCTGACCACAATCTGCCAAATGACCATTTCGCCATTTTTGATATTGTAGGCATTTTTTAGGTAGAAGGACCGAAGTAGGGGTGGAAGGTTCGAGCAAAGAGACGGGAAGCGAGTTTTATGGTGCAGACGTGACATTTAGTCAATTGGGGGACTTAAAACGATTTACTAAATTTGCGAAGAGTCCCAAGTTTATTAATGACGAACGCACCATAAAACTCGTGTACCCCGGACGAAACCCCAGATGGTTGACGAAAAGCTAGAGACGACAATAACCCTACGGTCATGACCTTCCCTTACTCCACTGATCTCGGAGGGCGGGTTTTTTGACCAAAACACCTAAGCGATTGGGTGTCATAAGAAAACGCCCACTTAGGGATAGGTATAAAAGACACAGCGTGTCAACAACCAGGCAGTAATCAAAGTAGCGTCGAAGAACAACTCCGAGTAACAGCCAAGTCCTAGCATATCTAGCCGATCGTAACCACCCCTTACAAATATATATATTTCATCCACTGCTAAACCTGACTCCCGTTTATTTTAAACCTCTCGACCGTCCTACAATATTACAATTATTGATGATACAATTCGTCCACGTTGTCTTATAAAAATTGTGAAAAATTCAAATAAATTCTGTCTCCAGTTTTTTAACTCTTTGCACCTCGAATTTTTTCCAACTTTGTTCCCAGGAACTTCTTATAGGTTTTTAGTGCTATATTTAAAACGTACTTCAGAAAAGACAGTACATCGATCAATACAAAAAATTAAAAATTAAAAATTAAACTGGCAATTTAAAAATGTCGGCTCACACTGGACATGTATGCACCCCCGCATCCCCGAACCCTTTCACCCCTTTGTTTCTATTCCGAAACGAACGTCGTATTAAAAATCCGCGCACTGCATACATCATATACTACTTTTATGTAAAATTTCAATTCAATTTAGCATACATCCGCACGCAAATTGGTACAAGCACGTACTGCAAAACAAGTTTTTCAAACGTAACGCGAACATTATAGAAAAACACAAACGCTTTCGTGTTCGATGTAGGGAAACCGATTCGCCGTGAATCGCCACGTCATCAATCACATCCGCGTCGGAACTTGCGAATCGTATTACATTGCACGGTACATTAGTTCAGTCAGTGTATAGCCGATCTAACGTTTTGCTCGGCGTACATACATGCGATGCGTACAGACAACGTTTAATCATGCTTTCTCGAGCATCGTTTGCCGGGCCGATCCTCGACTCAGTTATGGGTGTCTTCTGGTCTGAGGCGTCTTTCGACATTTTCAGATTTCGCATGTACAGGGTGAGGCACCCCTAAAACAGGTCACCTGAATAACTCACTTCCATGTTAACACTTTACCTACCGGAAGCCTATTAGTAGGATTTTCAATAATTCTGCTGTACCAAAAGAAAGCATAGAAATTTCTTTTATATTGCAATCTTAAATGTGAAACTATTAGATGACGTTATTGACGGTGACTTGTTACTTTACAACTTTAATGAAAATTACTGTTGCTATTGAAGGTTTCATTAACCCTCCGACTGCTGTACCTGAGTCTATTTTGATCCGGAACATCAAAAATTTGTAATTTAAGTACTCAGTTTGTGGCAATTAAACTAAATGAATAGTTGTTGTTCATATCATCAAAAGTAAATTTTTAAAAATTATTAATTTAGCTGTGAACGGTTCTAAGCATCGTCAGTTATTAGCTATAAAAATCGTCCGTTGTTAAATCGTCCGAGTGTTAAAAAGTGTTTAGCCATGTACCATAGATTTTTCAAAATTTTGCAATAATCACCGGTCGGTAATGTTTTAACAGTTCATTGAATTAAAACGATATACTTCTCCATATAAAGGGTATCCCAAAATTCACGCAAGAAGTAATTTTGATAGAGAACACAGGTTTTTAACTAAAAATTGTGAATTTTTTATTGATTCATAAAATATACAGTATAGAGTCATGTATGGAATAGCATATCGGGTAAATGGCCTCCACGGCTTTGCTGGAACATACGCACTCTCACGTCGAAATTTTCCATGACCGTTTGGCATAAATGTGGCTGAATTTCGTTGATACAGCGCTCAATTTCCTCCCTCAACCCGTGGGTGGTCGTGGGTTTGTTGGCATGAACCTTAGACTTCAAAAAACCCCGAAAGAAAAGTCCTTGAATTTTTGAATTCACCGTTTCTCTTCACAGTTGATGAAGTTAGATCACAATTCCGACCATATTTTGTACGAAACTTGAGAACTGTAGCTGCCAAACCTTCATTATTAAAATATTGCCGAACAATGAGAACGCGTTGTTCTTTCGTGTAGCACTCCATTTTTAATATCACTGACCTGTCAGCTGTCATACTGTCTTTTTTCCCGTTGGCAACACTTTACCGGACAAATGGCGCAAAATTCAAGTCTTGCGTGATCTTTGGGACACACTTTACTATCTAACAGAGCGCTCAAAGTCGTGTACAGTGGCCTATGTCTCAAGGTCATTCAAGGTCGTTGAAGGTCAACTGCAATGGAAAATACTTCTAGATCAGAAAACACCCTTGTGCGAGATTGGGAACGCCGGAAGCTCGTGAACCGGATTGGAAAACACGAGAACGGTCGATCCCGAGACAGTATTCGGCGAATTAACCCCCACCATCGTGGAGCCACGAGCTTCCACAGGAACGGTTAAATTTTTCCGCGCGATAGAGACTCGGAGCCGCTGCGTTTCCGCCCGGCTCGCTAATTATTTTCAATTCCGTAGCCGTTGAAAACTAGTTTCGTACATGGCACGCGCACATTGCGCCCGGGCTAATTGGGTAAACATTCCCTTCCCCGTTTCCTTGTTCTCGTCTGCGCTGACATCGCTAATTCCAATTTCCGCGGGCGCAACAATTTACTCGCCATAACCACGATAAACAGTAAGAAACGCGGCCAGAAATTCGCTGGTTGTTCTCGCCGAGCAACCGGCGCGGCACAATGCTCGATTCCCCTCGAAAATTAGACGAAAATCGATACCGAAATTACGTTGCTACAGCGCACAACAGGATTTTTCCGAGGCTGTCCAAAAAATCTTCGTACCACATTTAAAACTTTTGTAAAATGAACTCTTAGTACTCATTGGTATCATTATTTCATATATTGTTTACATTATTAGGTATGTTGGTATCCAAGCAAATTATATTAAACATGTAACTATTGTATGAGGTATCATATCAATTTCGAATCCACCAAATTTAAAAAATCATCGAGAATGGAAATATTCTATGTCGGAAGAAATGTTTAATTTTCCAGTTAAAATAATTATTTAGTATATTGTGTACATTATAAGATATGTTAATATCCAAGCAAATGATATTATACATGTAACTGTTGTATGTGGTATCATACCAATTTCGTATCCACCAAATTTAAAAAATCATCGAGAATGGAAATATTCTATGTCGGAAGAAATGTTTAATTTTCCAGTTAAAATAACTCCGAGTGCGAAGGGTTAATTCGAACGATTCATGTGTATGAATACTTCCGGGTGAATATTTGCATAGTTACATCCAATAAAATCGGACCTGATTAATTTCGAGAATTGTTTAGTCCCATGTTTTCTCACTTTTTGGAAAAATTGTCCACAATGTACCGCGCACCGTTGCACGTTTCCTACTCGAGACGAGCTTCTTTCAAAAGCAACTTGAGCCCGCGCACACGTTCCGGCGTTCCACGACCGTTATTTTTTCCCAATTTTTGCCGCAACGAGGAATCATGATATTCATAATCTGGCCGGGTGCAACCCCATCCTACTCGCTTTCACGAGAGCGGCGATGGCGGACTTGAAATTCCATGGAGCCTCCGGTTCGTCCGACGGACTCGTGCCGATATTCAATTTCTATACGAGCCGCGAGTGGTTAGAGTGCCGTTTTCCTCGAATCGAGACCAATGACCGGTACGTAAGCGAGCTTCCTTCTCGTGTTTGAATCGAATCCAATCCGACTCGAGAATTTCCTTGTATGCGTGCTTGTCCATGCGGAAGATGGAGAGAACGAAAGAGAGAGAGAGAGAGAGAGAGAGAAGACGAGGACTGGCCAGAACGGTGTAGAAAGAGTCAAAGTTTATGTTCTTACGCGCATCGGCCACCTGTTTTTAACTGAGAATTCCTACAACCCCTATATTTCCTTCACTTCGCGGTTTCTCCCTCATTTTTAACCACTTACACCGAGTTAACGTACGTAGAGTGTCGGCTGTTGACTGCCACAACTGTTGACACAACGTACAATGCCGTGCGACGTGTTGGGTCGCCGGAGAGAACGTGCCATTTACGATTATTGTACATACGTACAAATTTCATTGAAACATTTTTAAATACGCAATCAAATTTCGCAAAAACTTCAACAGTTTCTATCTCCGTAGCTATTTGTTTGCGACATATGGCTCCTTTCAAACTTTTTCTCTTCTCGACGAGTAGAAGGTGTCGATGTATAAAAATCTTTAACAACCATTTTCTTTGTTATAAATAAACTGCGGATCTTTATGCAATTGTGACTTCTGAAAATTTTCAAAAAATGCTAGGATATAACATACGACAGAATTTAGTACGGTTTTAATTTGTATCATACCTGAAAAGGCTACTAGCACGGAAAATAAGATTTTGCATGATTCCAATTTCTTAGAATATGCCTGCGAAAAATAAAATCATCCTGTATTTATTTATTTGGACATATTTTATTAAAAATCCACATTTTTATCGACCCAAGAATAAATATCTCGAATATGCACCTGTCTTAATTGAAACCTGGCGCACACGCAGTTTGATAAAAATGCGAACGCGAATAGAGGAGTCGATGCTTTCGCGACAGGCGTAGTAATATTTTTTATCGTCGGACGAGTGTATTCGCAATGACACTTTCGCCGACGTTAATAACGTGAATAAAACGTGGGGGACGCGTTGCAGGTTTTATACGAGCTGTTCACAAATGCGTGAAGGTTTTAATCGACGCGGCGGCCGTCTTTTTCTCTATGAACTCGAATTTGTATTCTTTTTCGTCGCGATTCTTTGAGGGCACTGCTCGCGACAGTTTTCCTCGGGCGTGTGCGATGCCAGATTCAGACGCTGTTGCTTGAATGTTTCGCGAACCTTCCAGCTATTCGCTGTGCAACCAATACTCGACATTACCCATTGTTTCTGAAACGAGCGGCTCACGCGGACAATGCTGTCTGGCCATAAGGTGCGGAATTTACGATATTAAAAGTTGTAAAACAACTTCGGCGTTATGATGGTCGTCTGACCGTGGAAACCTTTTGTCTTTTCCGCGCCTCGCTGCCGCGTATCTTCCTCTCCACTATCTCAAAAAGCACTGTTGCCTCTAACTTCCTCTCTGCATGCTGCTATTCTAATGTTAATTTTTGGAGCGAAATAAAAGAAACAATTTGCCGACGTAAGTATTTCTGAAATTTCATTGATTTTTAAAAGAAAAGTATTCGATACTTTAACCCTTTGCACTCGGAGCTATAACTGGAAAATGAAACATTTCTTCCGATATAAAATATTTCCATTCCTTATGATTTCTGAAATTGTATGGATATTAAATTGGTGTAATACCTCATACAATATCCAAATGTGTAATAATTCATTAGATGCCGATACATATAATAAGGTAAATAATATTTCTTGAATAATGGTACAGCAATTTTTAGTGGTGCTTTTCTCTCTCACGCAGAGGGGACAACCGAGTGCAAAGGGTTAAAAAATCTGAAACAAATCACAGAAAGCATTCCTAGTAAATTTTTACACACGGGAAAGGTTAAGAAAATTATACAGCAAGCAGACAGCTGCATAAATCATTTTCGTAGACTCTGAGTCACCTGTTCAAGAAAAAATTCAATTCTGTATAAAAACAACTCTCGGATCAAGCAACTGTAAGGATACACTCAAAGAGACCCTCCGTCTCACATGTCGACATCGTCTTCTCTTTGAAGTTGCTCGCAAAAGGTTTTAATTAACCCTTCTGATAAGTGTACACGCTATTACACACTTCAAGCCAAAAAATGAAGAAAACATCCTCTGGACGAAGTACCGATTTGCATCTAGTATTTTTTTCCAAATCGCGTGCCGCACACTTCGTTTCACCACTTTCTGCCTTGATTTATTTATTTACGCTCGATATGTATCCAGTATACTGGAAAAGTGAACCTTTGAAGCTATGCATCAATCCGGCATTTACTTTTGTACGATGTTGTTTTTTTATTGAAACTTTTTACATCGTTTTTATAGTACTGAGATGCATGTTGCATCATTTATAGCGGGGCGCGTTCGAACATCAAAGCTTTCGGGAATCAGTACAAAGCAGCCCGGGAGGCACGTGGCGCGATATAGGACGTCAATTTTTACAACTTTCTAGTCACCTGTGTACCATTTCTCGCCGATTGTTACGTGACAGGATACACAGCGCTAGGGAATTGCAAAAATAGTCCTTTGATGTCGACCCGGGTCATAGCGAGTTCGCTGCATTTTCTGCTTTTTAAAAACGACATGCTCCGCGTATCCCTTTGCGCACGGAGGCTCTTTATCTGTATGGAATTATTGTATACCAGCTCGGAGAGCGCGTTTGCTAGAATATCGATGGAAATTTTTAGCGCTAACATAGCCAGGATTGCATCCCTATTATTCCGTGATCCTCCAAGTCCTATTTGGTTAGCTTCTCAAACGTCAAAAGCTGCGGTAGAAACTTCTGCGGTAGAACGCTGAGGCTAATTGGAGATTTCTCTTCGTCCGTATTTATTTCTTAATACATTTTTTATTTCAACTCGTTCCAGGCAAATTAATCTGCGAAACGATGAATTTTCCATGACCCGGTCGAACATTTCATAATTTCAACCAGCCAAAGGGAATCTGATATTCTAAGAATATTCTTTCGAATCGGATAAATGTGTGATTAGGTCCCCGCAGATCCTGAAGAAGCGTTGAACTAACAAAACCTTTTATCCTTTTTCTTTGATTCATTTTCGTAGGATCCTACGTAGATGTGGGTCACGCGATTTTATAAGCCATGGAATTGTTTTCCTCGAATAAACCTTGTTTTGATAAAATCCGATTTCTTATCTGGAAAATTGTATTCTCAAGGAATTAAGTGGAACCCGTGTTTCAATGAACTGGGAAACTTGTTCGTTGGAGATGTTTTACAAGTCATCCACCGTTTCGAAATTTTTCAGTAATTCGTTCTTTTACAATTTCACGTTGCATTGAAAATAATTATTATAATTCGTTCATTCAATCATAGGATCAAACATAGAAACTGTACTTCATAAAAGACGATTACCTCGTTGAGTAAAATTTGTTTATTTTCATTAACGCTAAACCTACCGAGCCTTAAAAGTAACTGGTACATATTCCCTTGTAAAAGTGACAACAATCATTTTATTTAGACTTCGTGCAGCTCCTATTGTAATACGCGCGCTACAAAAAGTATCTATACAATCGTTCTTCGTGAAATCAGTTTTATTATTTGTCTAATTGTAAAATAAAAAACCTGGAATCGATTATTTTAACCGGTGTTGGAAGATTTAGTGTTAAAGTCCAGTGTTTCGCTGCGGGACAAGAAATCTGTTCCAAAAAGATAAAATCTTTTCACTCAGCCGTTGTTTGCAAAAAATTCCACGAAGAGGTCGATTTTTCAACGGCGTCTGATTCTTATCATCTGTATCCCCTTAACGCTAAACCTACCGAACCTTAAAAGTAACTGGAACATGTTTCCTTATAAAAGTGACAAGAATCATTTTATTTAGACTTCGTGCAGCTCCTATTGTAATACGCGCGCTAAAAGTATCTATACAATCGTTCTTCGTGAAATCAGTTTCATTATTTGTCTAATTGTAAAATAAAAAACCTGGAATCGATTAATTTAACCGGTGTTGGTAGATTTAGTGTTAAAATCCAGTGTTTCGCTGCGGGACAAGAAATCTGTTCCAAAAAGATGAAATTTTTTCACTCAGCCGTTGTTTGCAACAAATTCCACGAAGAGGTCGATTTTTCAACGGCGTCTGATTCTTATCATCTGTATCCCCTTAACGCTAAACCTACCGAACCTTAAAAGTAACTGGTACATATTCCCTTATAAAAGTGACAAGAATCATTTTATTTAGACTTCGTGCGGCTCCTATTGTAACACGCGCGCTACTAAAAATATCTATACAATCGTTCTTCGTGAAATCAGTTTCATTATTTGTCTAATTGTAAAATAAAAAACCTGGAATCGATTAATTTAACCGGTGTTGGTAGGTTTAGTGTTAAATATTAGTCCCGCGGGATTGAAAATGTCGCGTGATTGCAAACCGTTCAGTAATCTCCGTGTCGGCGCGACTAGTTCCTCGACAATAAATAGAACGCTATCGACGTGTGACTATATCGGCCCTAGTTTGCGGTGGTTCATAGTCGCACACAAACCACGGGCGTACAAAAAACCCGTGTCGAAAATGGTCAGGAAATTTGGCCGCTCTCCACGCGTACATAAAAGCTCTCGATCGCTAATTCATAAAAACCTGAATCGGACCATGAGCTGAAGGCACACATTGAATTCTTTTTTCACCAAACTCTCTGGTTGCGAATAATTTTTTTTCTGTTTTTAATGTACAAACAGCGTACGGATTCTTTTTTTTCCTCTTTCGACTGTGAACGCTTTCGGGGAACGAACATCAAATCGGGATTTCCGGAAATTCTCATCTTCGAAATTCGAAAATCATACATCGCGTAACAAATGTCCTGTCGAAAGTTTTCCCCGTTCGGGCCCCCGTGCTCTTTTCCTCGTTGCTTTTGCGTAAACTGCGTAGCTGGCTCTGTTCATCCGTTCGTTCGCTCGCATGATCTACGGTCGAAATCGTCGTTTAAACGCGCGGGGGAGAAAAGTTTTCGGTCCCTTTATGGAACTCGTTCCACCCTCGCCTTCGCGTTAAGGGCTCTTTTATGTCGCAATAAACAGAATTGAACCGGGAGTTCCGAGATGCTCGATCATCCCGCTGAGGAGAAGAAAAACGAAAGGTATTAAATTCGCGCGAGCATTGCGAAGCGCTTCGCGCGAGCGGTCAGTTGAATATCGGAAGACGTTGCTCCTATCGTGCAAGGAGATCGCTTGTGTTCGATACGCTTATGGTATCTGCTATTGCATAGTTTGCGATCGGAATGCTTGTGTGGTCAATGCGCCGCTTACGATCGCCAAATACCCACTGATGATTTAATATCGCCAGAGCTCATGGGAAATATGCGATCCGATGGACGAATCAATTTAGACTGTGCTCACTCGCGAAAGTATTCGAACGCTCGCTGTTAGAACTTCAAACAAATAATACGTGCGTGAAACGTTTTAGATCTAAAAATAATATTATAATTATGTATATATTGGGTTAGCAAGAAAGTAATTTCGGTATTTTAAAGTAAAATTAAACCGAATTTCTGTATTCGATAAACTATTTTCTCTTGTTTATTCTTTTTGGCAGAAGATCGTCGAACAAAAGGGAAAATATCTTATTCGTTAAAGTTCATTGCTTGAATAAAAATATTAGGCTCTATCTCACCTTAAAATACCAAAAAATTACTGTTTTGCCAACCCAATAAAATTTGATTTGTTGGAAAATATGTCATTTTTCAATCTCCTTCAAGATTATAAAATGTGTTTCGAAATAATAATACGATTATTCCGTTAATTCCAGTAATCCGTATGTTCCATTAAATGAAGGAAGGTATTATCCGTCTTTATGAATATATAATTTCATTACTACTTAAAAATGGCCGATAATGACTTCATACTTGCGAGAATGGTAATAAAATAAATCATGAGAGAAAGGCTTAAATGGGATTTAATACAGTTTGATTTCATCATCATTTCAGTCGCATTGTCGTGGGAAAGACATTTTCATTTAATTTAATCTCTTCGAACTCTTAATCTCTTCGACTTATACGTTCGCGTAAATTTGAGCTGTTTACGTATAAATACTATGAATAAATGTTCATAGTTCGTTGAGTACGCCAAGAATTGATGATGAATCTTCAACAATTTTAAGCTTAGAAAATTACATGAACTTGTAAACTTTCAATTTCTGATCGAATCGTGTGTAGCATCGTTGAATTTATTTCGCAGTTGAGTTCATTTGGAAATCCATGAAAACAATATTCTGGAGAACGATTTAACACATTTACTTATTCGTGATCCATATGTAGGTCGAGATGATTTCAACGGAACAGGCAGTAAATCACATATGTTTTGGAACAATAGAGTAGTGCATGCATGATGAATCTTACTATATGTGAACATTAATTCCACTCACTCTGTGAAATCATATGCGAAAGACAGGTTCTATTGCTGTTAAAATTCTATTATCCCCTTATGAATTTCACAACTTCGAACAATATGCCAGAATATTAATGCATAAACCTTGAGTGCGTACTACATCAGCAAATAAAATGTAAATTTCTAGTAATTGTACATGAACGAATCAATTCTAAAATGATTTTCCAAAAATGGATGCACCACAAATTTCGGTCGATTCATGGAGCTTTGAATGGAAGCTGCATTGCTGACTTTACAATACTTGTTCCAATTAAAACAAATTAATTTGATTTCCCTATTAGTCAGACCTATAGAACTAAAAGGGAAATGGAAACCTGGATGTACAATACGTGTCGTTCGCGTATCTCGTAACGACAGAACGAAGCAATTACGATGTCTGTCACGAAGAATTATGAATTTCACAGCTTCGAACAATATGCCAGAATATTGATGCAGAAACCTTAAGCGCGTACTACATCAGCAAATCAAATGTAAATTTCTAATAATTGTATGTGAACGAATGAATTCTACAATGATTTTCCAAAAATGGTTGCACCACGAATTTCGGTCGATTCATGGAGCTTCGAATGGAAGCTGCATTGCTGACTTTACAATACTTGTTTCAATTAAAACAAATTAATTTGATTTCCCTATTAGTCAGACCTATAGAACAAAAAGTGAAATGGAAACCTCGTTGTAAAATACATGTCGTTCGCGTCTCTCGTAACGACAGAACGCAGAACGAAGCAATTACGATGTCTATCTCCAAGAAAGGCGAAATAATTAAATGGTGCCAACAATGCCGTTCGAGTGGCACCGGCACTGGAATTGAGAATCATTCAGGCTACGTTCGAATTTTAACAAGGAGAACAAGCAAACTGCACGGACCTTCTCCGGGCGAATAACATTGCAATTAAATTCGAGCTCTCGAATATGTCGGCGAGGCACGAAGAATGTGTTAAGCACGATGGTGGAGGGAAAACGGTTAGCCGCCAATTTAAACTTCTGAAGGGCTCGCTAGATCGCCATGAGCCAAAACTTCGAAATTCGAAAGGGAGGAAAAATCCCGAAGCTACGTAACCACGGAACTGCGCCCGAAACGAACGGAAAGTAAAACCGAGGGAAAAATCCAGCTAGAAACTCCGTACTGTAATAAATGTAATAAATACCGTGGAAAAACGATTTCATTCGACGACGTTCCGCGAGCCGGCCATTATTATTTCCCAGGTGTAACGTTTCGCTCTTGTATCGATAGTTTCGAACGGCAGATGGTAATCGTAATTATCGGCAAACATCGAGTTATGCCTATTATCATACAGATAAACGAATGAAGAATTCTATACATTAATTGGTTATTGCCAGAGCCGAAATTACCAGGAATATCTGGTTTGGCGAATATCGGAATGAATGGAATTAATTCACGCCGACCGGATACGCAGGTTCTTGTTCATTATTTCAACAATCGGACTGTATTATGTTCTTTTTTTTCCAGAACCCCCAGCTGAATCAATATTTTCCAGATATTAATAATTGAGGAACGTCGCGCCGCCGTGCCGGGGGAAGCGTGAAACATTTTTGTGCGAAATTGCGAATTAATCGCATAACGCGCAACAATTTTCCTGTTATAATTCGTGATAATTCGTAATTTTGATTAATCACCCGCAATTACGTTCTCTTTATATTTTTCATTTCGTAGCGTTACAGCACCGACCATCTTTATAAGGTCTCATTAAAACGAGTGCGGAAACAATTTCTTTTTAACTTGTGCAATTTCGAAAGAAAAAAGCAACTTTGGAAATGTTAATTCTATTGTAATTATACTTGTAACATCTGAACGAGGTCTGTATGATTTTATACTGGAAAAGTATCCTTTCAAGTTTCATTGCCATTGCTTTCATTGGGAAACCATAAGTCTAAGATGAAACCATAAAATTTTGTCTTTGCATGCTGCGAATGGCTTTCAATAGCTACGATAAGGCAAAGCATTGAAGAGGAAGCATTGAATCTTAATTATTATTACGCATTTGCTGTAAATGAAATAGAGTCGATCAACATTGGCTCCATACACCGTTAAAAATGCAGTAACTTTTACAAAAGTGGACACGAGTTTGGCTTTTTTCAAGTACTCGAAATAATTTTATAATCATATAATCAGACTGCGGATCTGTATGCATTTGCGAAGAAATTAGCTGGGTGAAATATAAAACAGGAAAAGATGAGAAAAATTCAAGAATATTGTAATGTTGTTTTCAATGCAACTAAATCGTTAAGGGATTAAATCAATTTTTATTTTACTCCTGCTTCCCGTAATCAATGTAGAACATTTTTATTCTCCACAGAGATCCGCAGTCTACTTATAATCTTATAATTTTTTTAGCTATGCGCAATAGTGAAATGCAACTATGCAGAATAGATGAAGATATTTATGTGTACACGTTTAGAAATAAAATGTGTGATAATGATGATGTGAAAATGAATGACTGAAAAGTATGAATTAAAGAGAACATTATTTTATCTAAGGGAATGAATTCGATGAAATTCAGAAAATTGTTCGGATGTCTGTTGACATAATTAATATAGCCGTCGGCGGCACGATGACCCGAGGAAGGAAGAGACTGGAAGGCAAAGGCCGAAAGAGTCAATTGAATGAATTTCGTCGGTCGCGGATCATTACCGTCTTTAATGAACGTTGACACAGATTTTAACGAGTCGAAGGATGACCAAGGGTGTTTTTGTATCCGATAAAGATCACACCGCGCCTTTGGAACGGTTGTCGAGCTTCTTTCATCTTGACCTTCTTTCCCGAAGCCGAATCAATCCGCCGCGCAGGTATTTTCCATCAAACTCATCTGTACGAAACTCGCGAGGATGGTCAACTTTTCCGTTAAATAAACGTTCGTTCAGCTGTTTCGTTGATGAAACCAAAAAAGTTCGTCTTCCCGCGTATCTGTTTTCGTTGGACAACTATTTCACCTGGGAACTTGGCCATTAAGTGTTATTTCGATCCTGTCCGTGGCTCCTTTCCGCAGAATAAAGTACGAACAAACACGAAGAAACTTCTCTTCTTCCATTGCAAAGAATTCTTTAACACACTCCTGTGTGTACTGGTGATGGATTAATACCGGAAATGGTACTCGGTCTTCTTTGCACGTTAATGGGAGTAAAATTTTGGAAAACGTAGACAAACTTTTTGATAAAGGTTCTATTTAACACTTTACCTACCGAAAGCGTATTAATAGTATTTTCAATAATTATGCTGTACCAAAAGAAAGCATAGAAATCTTCGTTTACATTACAATCTTAAATGAAGACTTAAATTGAGGGTGACTTGTTAGTTCACAATGAAAATTGTGAATCATAGATTTTTCAAAATTATGCAATAATCACCGGTCGGTAATGTGTTAAAATATACAATAGATTGCCTAACATTTTTAAAGGACGATGAAAACAGTTTCAACTTTCCTTCAGGAAAGTTTTTGACCTAGTAGCAGTTATAGAGCATGACAGTACCAAATTTTCTGTAACAGGAACGTCGTTCATTAAAAATGTTTCCCATCAGTCCAACAAATATTGAACATTGAATATTGGATACAACAAATATTGAATATTGATGTTTAATATGTATTATTATTCATTCGCATGGGACAGGATAACTCTGGATGACTCCTGGTGGACTCCCTGATCCCGGAGCATTCTGGAGTCCGACCGCTCCTGCCGGCCGCTCCGGTGCAACTGACTGACTGACTGACTTGACTGACTGAGCGCTCTCGTCGAGCTCAGGCGCGCAGCGATGCGCAACTCGCCCCACCCCACCGAATATCGATCGACATCGATCGCCGTGACAACAATTATTGATGAATTTATACTTTCCAGCTGTTTCATGTTTAAAACAACTCCTATCGACAACGATGTCGACAAGCATTCCCTTGAACATCTGACTGAATTATTGATAAATTTATTATTTCTAGCTGTTTCATGTTTACAACAATTTAATTTTTTAGCAAAATTGGCTAATAGCACTGTCCAACACCAAATTTGTTTCGCTGTAACTGTTGGGTGTCCCTTATAGAGTTTTTTACGCTGATTCCGAATCTGCTCTTAATTTTTTTCCTACACGTACAGTTTTTGAGAAACATGACTTTGAAAAAAAAACTATTTTTCAACTTTAAACAAATATTGTGATGTTATTATAAAAGATATTGAATTGTTCTTTGCAGCAAAAGATTCTGTAGACTTTGCCGAATACAACGATATCCAATATTAATACGTTACGAATGTTTAAACATGTTTAAACAATCATTGAAGACGGAGAGACACCACTTTTGCACCATTTCTTATACTTCCAGTATACTTCCAGTATACTTCCAGGATACTTTCCAGTTTATCCCAAAAAATAAGGGTCTAGCGGAAAATCGAACTATACCACGCGATAGAGCAGACTTTCATCTTGAGATATCACCCTTTCACATTTCCAACGTCGATGTTTTTTCGAACCAAAAAGAAAAATCACTGAAAATATCACTGTATTCGGGAAAGTCGACAGAATGTTTTGCCGTAATGAACAATTCAATATCTTATATAATAACGTCACAATATTTGTTTAAAGTTGAAAAATAGTTTTTTTTTCAAAGTCATTTTTCTCAAAAACTGTACGTGTAGGAAAAAAATTAAGGGCAGATTCGGAATCAGCGCAAAAAACTCTATATGGGACCCCCAACAGTTATAGCGAAACATAAAAAAAGTTGAAATTTGTTGGACAGTGTAGAACTCAAGATACAGAATAACTTTTAAACCATGTATATTCGCACACATTAATTTATCAAATACAATTCACTGATCAATTTCTTATTTCGAGCTAGCGAACACTAACCGTACCACGACCGGACAAATAACCGGTGTCACTTACTTATTAATTTATAATTATTGTGAAGTTGCAAGGATAATCCGATTGTAAATTATTAAATGAATTTCTTCATTCAAGCACACACATGGTTATAAAAATTGCAAGATGCGTTGTGATTTTTATAAAACAACGTATAACAGTCGCATTTTGTGATCGACACGGTTAGCGTTAAAAATATATTGATTTCTTTTCGGTCGGAATGCGCATCGATCAATCACGCGCCATCGGCATTAACGATTTATGATTCTCCCGACGAGCTACAAGATACGAAGTTTACTCGAAGGAAATAAAACGCTAAAGTAGTTGGTTCGTTTAACTTTTAACAACAAAACCCGTATCCCGAGAACTTCTAATAATCGAAAGGGGAAACTTCGATGTTTCCCTCATACCGTAATTTCTCGTTTGGTTTCACGCACAGGGAACGCGTCGCGAAGTATCACATCAAACTTTCCTCTCTCTTTCTCTCTCTCTACCCAAGAAATTGAGAATTTCTTCTCGAGTCTGTTCTCAAAGGAATTTCGAAAAAGTTCTAGTTGCTTCGATTACCCGACGGGATCTTCATCATGTTGCTTATTGTGCCCTTTTAAGCCCTTCGAACTCGATGGGATTCGAACTTTCGTTCGTAATCCGTTCGATCCTCTTCGTTCCGTTTCACTTTAAACGAAATCAAATTTCTTTCTGTTTGCGTTCCATTTATATAAGATAGCACAGTTTTTATTTTATATCGATTGCGAGCGTAGTATCCATGAAACTTACAGTCCCAAACGGAATAAAAGATTATAAGACCGCTGTATCTCGGTCTTCGATTTTCGTGTTGCTTCCCTTCTTCGGGTGGATAGGTTCCCATGAAAATCTGATGTGCCGATGAAGAAGCAGTTTAATGATCGTTCCTCTTTTATTAAACTGGTTTACGACTCTGTTTACATCCGAAGTTTTCCCTGTTGTTAAGGGGGTCGCGGCATTGGGTGGTCTAGAAAACATTTAATTCTCCAATTCCTTATCACGATCGGTTTCATTCCTGTCTGTAATTGACCTCTGCTGTCCTGTGATACAAACTACGTATGTAATACTCTCACTGTTGATATCTGTGATAAATTAAACTCGATCGTTCAATTCATCACTGTCAGAATCTTTCAAAACTATAATAAAATAATCGGGGACGTAGTTCGAATATTATAAATCCTTGAAAGAAATTTTAATTTACAGCCGCTACGAACTTTCGTTCCAACCTAATATTTTGAAAAGAAATCAATTTTAAGTCAAACATTTTTCAAATTATTCTTATTTCAAATCGTTTCGCGACTTTTGTCCCACCCTGTATATTCACACAAGTACATATTGTATACAATTTCGCGTGCTATTTATAGTCGAAAACACATGGCGTATAGAAATTTCAATAATTAAAACGGGTCGCAAAATCAATCTACCGCTCGTGATTTTATTCAATTCGATCGCGATTGTGCGTTTTGTGCGCCACAACATAGTCCCACGGGAATCTATTGTTATGTTAAATAATGTACAGACAATCGCGTTCGAAATGAGATCGATTTTCCTTTCAGAAAGAGATCAATCGTTCGCCGAGATCTGATAGCATCCTGGATCCAGAGAGCGTCCTGATTTCTATCGGTTCGAAGCAGAATGGCCAGAATACTGATATCGCTCATAAGATCTCACTGTGATTGCGAAGAATGCTCAGAACACTTTATACCCTCGAAAATCAGAAAATTCATAGTGTTGGACAGTCACGTACCGTTTATAATACGATGTCCACTTTTGCTTCTATGGAACGCGTTTCAACCAATTCGCCGATGCAAATTCGCTACCGACGTTCAACTGATATTTATCCAACTATTGCAAAGCATAATCATCAAATGTTTACTTGAACCGATTACATAATTTCGGGAAGCGAAATTACTTCCCGAACAACCTAATAAGTCAGAAGAAATGTGCTCGTTCGTGTTTTATTTTCATGTTTTTGTATTTAATGTTAAAATACTCCTCGAATTCGATAAAAGTAGAGGTTTCAGGCTTGAAAATGAGTCTATATTTCGTCACAAATATCGATAATTTCTGGAGAATGAGAGATTTAGTGTTCAAATACTTCTCGAATCGATGTTCTATGAAATTTGAATCTCTTGACGGCCGCCGCGAATATTTGATACGGTTGCATCGCTCTGTACGAGGGTAATAAATTCGGAATCACGGAATAAAAAACTATCAGAGGTGGTAAACAACATGGAAAAATAGAAACGAACGGCTAGCAAGCCCCCGAAATCACCGTCGAGTGAACCGGAGAAAAAACATTTTGTGGCTTTCAATTTTATCTTTGATAGCCGGCTCGCTGCAGAGGCAGAGACACGGGGGTTGCAGTAAAAACAGGGAACAGTTATTGATTCGGTGCTCGTTGCACGCCAGGGAATTGCGATCAGAGCAACATTAAGCATCGAAACATTGTGGGAACGGTTGCCGGATATCAATTCCCTTTGCGAAATTTCGAGCATTCGCGTCACGACGTTCACGCGAGTACGGTTCCATCGGCGTTCCGTAACCGGGCGACTTGGCGCGAAACAAACCATAACTTTCATGACAACTCCCGTTGGCTATCCATTGCATATCTACGGACCACGCACTTCTCCAACCGCAAACACGTTATACGGCGGTTAGCGTTTCTTCTTCGCTCCGAACATTTAGGACGAATTTATGACGCTTCGCATTTTTATACAGGGTGAACCACGAATCGCGACCAGTAGAGATTACTTTGTTATTAGCAGTCCGATCAATAATATTTTTATCAGGTATAGGATGGTTTCAAGAAGCTTTTTCACGTGGTTATAGCAAATTTTTTGTTAACTCTTTTTCAAGGTCGCCTTCAATTTTTTGCAAATACACCTATAATTTTTTTACGCCTATCTATTAGAGGATTTCAAGGCGAAATCGACAAGTATCGTATCAATAAAAAATTGCAAAAAAGTGAAAAAAATTGTTTTCTTTACTTTTTTTTTTTTAAATTGCTACAACCACGTGAAAGCTCTTTTGAAACCGTGCTATACGTGGTAAAAACATTTTCGATCGGACTGTTAATAACAAAGTAAACTCTACTGGTCACGATTCGTGGTTTACCCTGTATAGAGAGTGAGTCACGAAAAACAGAACACCTAACTGTCTCTGTTGGTATGATGGGTAAACAAAAGTTTCAAAGTGACATGAAACTGTTCAAAGCATTTCAAAGAATTTTTCATAATATTTGACAAAATGACCAATATTCTACACTAAAATTGTGCACACAAATGTATCGTAAATTACTCTTTTGAAGTGAAAACAATCAAAATTACAAGAGTTATATATTTCTTGAGTGACGTGAAATTTGTTTTTCAGGTTACTCGAAACATCCGAAAATGGGTCGAAATTTATTCGCCGTTTTTGTTATGTTTGGTTTATCGTTAACCGTGCCCGGAAACGATGCAGCATCGCGACCAATCAAAATTGGTAAGTAAGAATTAACACAAATAAAAAATATATCGGAATTCAAATTACAAAATCAAGGTAAATGCTCGATCAGAGAATGAATAAACGGGAAGCCAATCGAACAGATAATAGAAAATACTGTAACTGTACGGTCGGAGAAAAACAAATTATAAACATTTGCACGGAACTCCGAATTCCAATGAGGCCAATTTACTTCCGGCATACGAACAACAAACTTCCCTTCGTTACAGCGGTCCAGCGAGCAGAAATGTACTTTTTCGATTGGGAATAAAAAACAATGTAATTCAGTTTTCATGGCAACTCGTTGAAATGATAACGTATTGTATTCGTAAACAGTTTCAAATAACGCATTTGTTTCTATCTACACGAATGGTAGATATGGTTTTTAACAATACGAGTGCAGATCACTTCACCATATTTTTATATATTTTTCTGTCGTATTTTGACTCGTGTTAACGATGAGATTTGAGTTTCAAAAATAATGTCAATTTTACAAATGACATAAGAAAAATTCAAGAAGAAATGAAAGAGCGGTGTGAAAAATGATTCAAACAAATAGACCATTAAGAGGTTTCCTGAAATATCTCCAAATTAAAATGATTGAATAACGTGCCAAAGTAAATGAATATTTCTTCCCCCGAATATTTCTTTTCCTGTTACTTTCCCACGATCATAAAAGTAATCTTTATTCGCTTCCTCCCCATTAATTTTTTTGAGAAGATGGAGTAGCCGGTGGAACTGTGACAGGCAGCCATAACAATAAAATTCGTTTGATTTACATTTCGACGAGCAAGATCCTGTTTTCTTACGTTCATTAATAATCCTTAATAGATCGCGCGAATTTTCGTTGGAATCTCCCACACCGCCCGGAGGAAGAAAATCCTGAAAGATATGAAATATTTATAAAAGCATCAGGATCATAATCCACAAGAAAATAAAGAAGAACGAGGTTCTACTTCTTTTTAGTATCTTTTTCGAACATTTCTAAAACTTCTACGACAAAAAAAACTTTTCTCTAGAGCCTCAAAATTAATGAAAATTGATTATGTTAGTGGACGATCTATCGCGTGAAAGTTCTTTTTTATAGAAACCAATTTGCAATAGATTCCCAATAGTAAAGTGTTAATAC
>CM052202.1:7421830-7434921 GCA_028455805.1 Lasioglossum figueresi | reverse complement strand
AATGTTTTTTTTTGTGAAAGTGTAATATGGTGTAAAGCGTTCGATTTTTTTCTAATTGAATATTTTCCATAGATTCGATATTACACCAACGAAGTCGACTACAACCTACTGCTGCCAACAACAAGAAAGAAAAAGAGAAAAGGAAAAATTTATGGCTTAAATTTAATTCAACAATTCACAATATTATCTGTAATATTGATTTATACATTTTTTTTGTGAAAGTGTAATATGGTGTAAAGCGTTCGATTCTTCAGTAATTGAACATTTTCCATGGATCTGAAATTACACCGATGAAGGCGACTACCATCTGCTGCGAACAACGATAAAGAAAAAGAGAAAAGGAAAAATTGATGGTTTATATTTAATTCAACAATTCGCAATATTATCTGTAATATTGATTTATACATTTTTTTTGTGAAAGTGTAATATGGTGTAAAGCGTCCGATTCTTCTGTAATTGAACTTTTTCGATGGATCTGAAATTACAGCGATGAAGACGACCACCAACTGCTGCCAACAACGATAAAGAAAAAGAGAAATGGAAAAATTAATGGCCTATATTTAATTCAACAATTCACAATATTATCTGTAATATTGATTTATACATTTCTTTTTTGTGAAAGTGTTATATGGTGTAAAGCGTTCGATTTTTTTGTAATTGAACTTTTTCCATGGATCTGAAATTACACCAATGAAGGCGACTACCAACTGCTGCCAACAACGACAAAGAAAAAGAGGCACCGATGAACCAGTGAGATAAAAAGCTGGAGCGAGTCGGCAACCAAACAAACGATCACGGAATTGTGTTTACTTTCTCCCATGGTCACGTTGTCCGCAGAGATTACCTACTGTTCACACAAAGTGGTGCTTGTATAAGAAGGACATACTTCGCTGTGTAGTTCAAACGCACTCGACTATCTATAAAAAATTAGATTTTTAGAATTTATTTATAGAATTTGTTTCCAAAAATGTATTTATATCAATTAAAGTGGTAGTTCTAGAAATTGTAAACAATTCTTATATACATAGAATATCTTGTTTCTTATTTTAAGTAATTGAGTCACTGATCTGCTGAATTGATTAACTCCAGAAAATAAAATATCGTAGAATAGAAACTAGGATTAAATGTCAATCGCAAATTGAAGTAACTTTCTGTTGTGCAGATGAGGAAAAGTTGACTAGCTGTTGTTGACTATTAGAATTCAGACACAATCAGCAGTTTAATTAAAAATCTCACTGTTAGTCTCTACTGCTTCGACTAAATGCAGATAGAAATTGCAAGACTAGTTCATGTCTTATCTACCAGCATTTTGCATATCTATAATCTAAACAGTTTCCTAAAAGAGTTTTTCTCAGCAGGTCACGAAGTCTCGAAGATCCATGCGAGCGTAAACTCGAAATGAAGTAACACTGACAGCTTTAAACGAATACAATTTTCACAGCAGTACGAACTGGAAAATGATTGTTGCACAGTTTAGAAGATATGATGAAAATGTAGATATTCCAAATACATATCGAAGAAGAAGAGCAATTTTTATTCCATTATTTAATTTTAAGGTGGGTTGACAGTTAGCGAATCCAATTCACTGGGTATCGATATAGAAAAAAGTTGATTTTTCACAAAATGTCACTATGTTCTTCGATCCGTAACACTGTGCGTCGGCACAGTTAACGAATCATTTATTGAGCTGTCCCTCGTGGTCTGTTATTTTTCATACTTGCAAACGACGGATACTACATGTCTGCGTGGACTCTATTACCAGAAAATCCGATGTGTTGAAAACTCGCCTGTAGGGATGCACGCAAAGGAACCACTAGGGAGGGTGTACTTAACGAAACCATTGACTGTTGCGACTCTTCTTGAAGTTGATGAGCCACACTCATCGCCATTACATATGCAAACCAAGAAAGTTTTGTAAAAAAAACCTCTCAAAAATGTGAATTTTGTCTTCATACAATCTAGTAATTAGCTGAACTCTTTACCTTGTGATTACTTTCGTTACAGTCATTGGTAGACTGCGGACCTTGATGCAAAATAAAAATTTTCTAAATCAATTTTATATACTTTCAGAACTTCGTTTGTCTTTTTTAGACTTTTATTTTTAAATTGGCAAGCGTGCGAAAATTGATATTGTCTAGTTATCTTTTCCACGATCGAAGCTAGCGATGAGAGATCAAGGATTAGATAAAACACGATCCTACACGATATAAGTAACACTTCGGTCCGGAAGTTGTCGCATGAATCGAAGCATTACCGTATTTTCTAAATTGAATGTAAGGTATTCGACAATCTCGACACCGTGAGGAAGGAGTTTAAACAATCCCCTGTTTATTATCTAATCGATATTCTCATAGCGTCTGGGACGCTCTTTGTAAGCGGACACCTCTCCCGTATGGAATTTCTCTAAGCAACTTTTTTGTCAAAACACGATAACTTCCGCATGCACCTAATACTTTGGGAAATAAAGTTATCCGAAGCCGAGAGGATAGGGAAAGAGAGTCAGAGGACCGATGGAAAAAGAGAGAAGGAACGCTCGATCGATATTCAGTGGTAGATAAAGGCGTGATGTATCGTTGCGGTGAATGTGGGAATGGCGGGGATGTTGCTGGCATCGTTGACGGATGCTGCTGTTGCTGGGAATGATCTGTGGTCCAAGGTGAAGAAAATACTGGCTACGAAAAGTAGTCGTACCAGGGCGAACTCCGTTTCCAGAGCGGCGTTTTAAATTCTCAGCTGAAAACAATTTACTTTTCCGGGCACGGTTATTCCCTCGACTTAGTAAAACATGGCTTGCGGATTAAAAAATTCAACAGGAAGGAAAATTTCGCCTGACTTCGGCCCCTCACGATACGTGAACGAAATTTGCATATTTATGAAAATTTTTAGCTGCATAACATTTGCCTGTATCTCGAGATTTTCGGACCCGTCTCGTAACCGATGTCTGGCTTCCAAATTAGTTCCGCTAGGTTTCGATATTTTGTAATTTGCATTGCACAGTGCACCAATTAACGTTCGATTGCGGTTGATTGGAAAGAATAATTGTAAGGAGAAACTCTGGTGAAGTGTTAATTAAGCGAAAAGTTTATCAATAGTCATTTCACTTCCGTATTAGGTCATATTACATGCAAAATATTTCATAAAACAGGAAAAAATTTTCATTTTCACCAGATTGCAGAAAAATTGCACTTTTTTAAAAATAGGAAAATTTGGAAATACTGTTTACAATATTCCGAATATGTTTATGATTCACGTCGGAATTTTTTCTCGACGTAAGTTTCCTCGCGGTTCGTCGATTTTGATGTAAAAATTAGTGAGACGATACAATCGTTCGAAAGCGTTCGATCGCTCAAAAATATTCGATTGCGGAGCAGGTTAACCTATAGAGACCAAAGTTCCTAATAGCAGTTCAGTGCAGCACTGTCATCCTTGGGAATTGTAATTACTCGGTGGAATAATTTACAGGTATTGCAAATACTCCGACGACGGGGGTTAATCACAGTACTCCTAATGAAGGATAATAATTAGACATTAGACCAATCACGGCCTATTCATACCGGTCGCATACATAGTAGACGGAATATTTCCGCAAGTGCTTTCAGAAACTATAATAATAAATTGTATTTTCTGTACCATTCATTCAAAAATTGGAAATTTTGTGGCACACAGTATTCAGGACACAATATAAATTACAATGAAATTGATGGGCAACGTAATTGTCGTTTGAAAGACTTCGTTCAAAGTGGAATGATCGCTGGATAAATCGGGCAACTAGTGCTGGTTTTGTATCGTTTCAGCTACGGCAATATTTTATAGGTGATAATAACGGATCTATAGAACTCACTAATTACGCGTGTACAAACATTACACGCGAGTCAGCTTTTTAAAGGTGGCAGAGTCAAAGCTTTAATAACGAAGCACACGGGAAATTAATTGCAGCTGCTTTGAACAGATCAAACAGACTTTCCATTTAATCTTGACGAGGCGCGCGCGCAGGCGAAAAAATTGTGCAACGTCGAAAGTAATATTGTTACACACGCCTCTGTGTCGTATCTCTTCTTTTTTTTTGTTCGTAGCCTTTCCCATTATAATTCCTTCGCCGATGTTATCGTAGAATGAGATACGAAAGTTGCCCCGTTTCGTCCTATACTCTTGCCGCTCTTTCCTCCCTTTGCGTCACTCTATTGCCGGGACCCGATAATAGCGTGGCTAAGCTCGACTTTGTGGATAATAGTTATAAGTTTAATTAAACCAGTTCTTCATCGCGCAATCCTCCATTCTTCCTTCGGGATATCGCGGTGCGCGGATGATTCCCGTATCAAAGAAGAAAAATTACTAGCAACCCAGGCGTCCACTTTGTTCGCAAAAGTTTGCGAAAATTCAAGCAATCCAAGAATCTCGATACAAATTTTCATCGTATCGAGTTGCTGCAAAAATAATTGCGGTTTCTGATGGGTGTCCGAAAAATGTCCTTTAATTGGTCCGTGTTTTTCGTTAATGACTCCTTAACGAATCCGCGGAGAACATTTTCGCAGAGGAAAATTTGCTTCGAATGGCCTGAAGAATCGACCCTTCCAAATTTTTCCGATATTCTTGGGAGATCAATGTGTTTTTTTGATTTATCTTTTATCCTTCTACTGTTTGATTTTTTTCAGAGTCTAATGATCACCTTTTAGTTGTTTCGCAACCATTTTTCGAGGATCTGCTTCGATTGTTTCCATGTTAGAAAATTCTCGAGGATTTTCTCGAAAATTTCTGTAATAGAAACAGCAATGTTATTTACTGTCAATGTTGAAGGTTACTTCTCTTGAAAGCACCTCTTCTCATATGAATTTGTAGCTAGACATCCGTGACAGCCATCATGCCCTTATTGCTTAGCGCAAGCTTCTCTTTTGAAATGTTTTGAAGGCTTCACTCGAGCCTGCCTCCACTCAGACTTCCGTCTTCCAATACTTTTTCAACGTCTATCTTGAATTTTCAATATTCGTGTTCTCTTTTAGTTACAATGACTGAAACGAATTATATAGACAGCTTCTTTAAAACTGTTTCCCAATTTCTTCGCAGCATATAGGAATTTCATATACTCTAGGGAGAGAAATACTGTGTTTTACAGAAAACCTTTACACGTCTTGCCATAAAATGTTACTACGAGTCTAATACAGTAGTATCAGAAATGAGTCCCTATTTGCACGTTTCTTGCACACTTCGCTGATTCCTTTGGGCGACAATTTTTTAATAGTTCACCGTTAAACTAGCTCGTGGCAAATAGAAAACAGCGAACGGCTAACTCGTTACATATTCATGACAATTTGAATGCTATTCGTGTGTTTCCTTCGGTCTACGAAGCAACAGTGAGCAAAATCGCCTGCGCAATATTCGCTCTGTAATGCGAAAAATTGCAACGCGCCTTTTACGAATCGCAATTATAGCTTTGTTCGTATAAACCTTCACTGAAATTAATTTTACGTCGAGAAAACACCATACTGCTTACATACGAAGTAGATGGTTAAATTATGATTATTATTATAAAACGTGTTACGTCAAAGTTTAGGAAGGAGACAAGGAAATATTTTTCGTAATATGCTTCGGCGCTTAGACTATTACGCGACTTACCCAGAATTCCGACAACAGAGCGAAGAATTGAAATCTCACGACTGTTGTGTCTTTCCGACTAGTGAAATTAAATGAGTCCGACGAAAAACTCGTTTGGAAAGCTCTGTTTTTTTTAAGTGATTTCAAAATGCACCGTTAAACGACAAGATTTTTCCGTTAACGTTAATATCCGACGTAGACACACGAAACAACCGTTGTCATGTTGCTGCTTTTCTCCGAGGTTTAAGTAACCGTGCGGCCATTTGTGGAAACGTTACTCGTCACGTTGGAAAATTCCTTTTGTTATGATTTACCGTCGCGGAAGTGCTTGATGAATGTTCCAACAACCCGAACAATGAATGAGGATTTAGACGGCCATTTCAAAGTATTTCAGAGCATTTATAAAGCGTACCATTTTCTGGAAAATATTTCAGACTTCTCCGTATTATCGTGTACTAGGATTTAACACTAGGTTTACGGGACACGTCAAAATTTTACTCAGATCGTAAATTCGTAAAGAATCATTGAACAAATTTATTTCATTGAAAAAATCGCTGAAGATTTGGATAGGCGCATTCTTTTTATTTTTATTGAGCAATGTAAAATAGTCAATTTTGGTGTTCCGTGGACCTAGTGTTAATGACCCCGAACTACTCATTTTCCTGAGCGGATTCCTTTTAAGCGGATTATCAATGGAGAACTTGTCGGGAGAATATTTCAGAAACTCCGACATCGCGAATTGCAACGGTGAATTATTCAATGGACCGTCCCTTTTCGCTAAGTACCAAGAATGTTGCAGGAATTAAGCAACTGACACACATTAGCTGCGGTTATTGTATGATAACCAACGCATTTAATACCGTATAATTCTCCAGAAAATATTTTACAAATATTTGGCATCACTTTAGACGACTAGAGGCTAGACAAGCGAGAGAACCATTACAAAATTGAGTATTTAAAGTTTTAGATGGTGAAGTGTTTCGGATTAATTGTAATAACCCGGAAGAGAAAAAGGCAACTTCCTCCTAATTACAAGCAATGATCTTAATGAATCCATGAGCAATTTTGTCTTCGTTCCACCTTGTTATCTTGGAGATTAAGTAGCTTCTGGCAGAGAATTAATTAATATCGCGTTAGTAGCAGAGTAATTACATTTTCATGGTCAAGTATTGTCTCGGACAAAACGATAAAGCAAATCTTTTATTCTACTTGAGAATTAGAACAAATTTATGCGATTCGTGACCAAATAATACTTGGATGGGTTAATAATGCTTCGCACGAAGAACTATCTCAGAAACAAAGTATTCGCGTTTCTTCAATCGAGTTAATGAAAACATGTCCCCACTGGTCACCATTAAGGTTATGAGCCGAGGAAGAAGAACTTCAGAATCTTCGCCCGGATATTACTTTCAACTCTCTGGCAGAAATCGTAGAGAAATTACTTGAAGACCTTTGATCTACCACGAAGAAAACAACAAAGTGAGGAAATTAATCGGACTTTCACAGTGAAACGTGTATAATCGTCCCTTTACATCTCTGCCGAAGAATGCAGCTCTCCGAGATGTTAATGACATTCTTCGTAAATCGAGAACCGTGAAAAACAAACGATCGAAACTTTGCTTCGAACGTCAGATCGCGAAGATAAGAAACAAAGTCGGTGTTCCGTGTTCGACTCCTTTTTCCCAGAGGTTTTTCGTGCAATAATCTTATTATAATTAAATATACAGGACGTCCCAAAAATGTTATATGATTCCTTAAAATGATTCTCGAGTTGATTCGAAGCAACATTTTTCTTTCAAAAATCTTCTCCGTTGCTTCGTTCAAGGATTATTAACGAATAACGCGAACCAATCAGAGCGCGAACCAATACAACGCTCCGCCCACTGTAGTCTAATTGTTTTTGTTAATAACTTCTTAACGAAATCGCGGAGCACATGTTCGCAAAGGAAAAAGTTGCTTCAAATCAACTCGAGAATTAAACCTCTTCGCAAAAACCTGCACACAGGCACACATGTCTATGCAATAATTTCCAATAATTTCATTTTCACGAACAATTGATAAAGCAACACTCCTTTCCCGAGTTCAGTATAGCTGACACTGTTTCATGTGAAAACTACCCTCGCCACTTAAACAGATTCTTGTCCTCGAAGGATTTTAGCATGTTCTCTGTCTCTCTCCTTCCACACTCCCTACTAACTCCTTGTAACTTGAAGTTAGCAAGTACGCAGATCAAAGTTGTGCAATTCTTATGGAATCATTTTCTTCCTTTAGGCGCTGTAATCATGAACAAGGGGGTGGCGCAACTCCGCGAAGTCCGACCCGAACTACTTTGCAAATGCAATAATAATCGAGATTATGGCGGCTTTAAAAGTTTATGCCTAATGTAACGCCGGTCCGGGCGCTCTTTCCCGTTGCCGATCTTACTACTTTCCGGTTTTAATGTTCTATTGTTCACAGACATTCCGTTAATGAAGTGCTAGCCAAGATTACGAGATTACTGCAATTTTTCTTCATCCCCCCCGGGAGGAAAACGTCGACTGTTTCGTTGCGCGCGTTTTGAGCTCCGCAGTCCTTGTGTCCCGGAAGTTTCCATTTTACGGGGAAAGAAAGCTCCCTTTAAAAAAGGTCGCCGTAAAAATTCACGAGGGTTTTTCGCAAACGGACAAGCGCACTTCGGTTTCTTTCCTCCCCATCCCCTGTCTTCTCTCCCACTCGTCTCTTCTCTTCTTCGTTAAAGATTGAACATGGACATGGACAAACAATATTAGATTACTGGGCCACTCTCTACAGTCATCCAAAATTGATGCGCTTATAAATAAATTTCCCATCGACAAGAATTATCGCCGGTAAATGCAAACGCTAAACGACTATTTCAGATAATTACAGCATTATATAATGTACATCATTGTAATATCGCTGTAATTGATGAAACGTCGCAATGGACGCTACGGTTGCGGCAAATTATATTATTCCCAGCTTTTCGACGCTGTTACGTCACTGGAGCGATGCTCTGATGACTTCTCATTAGATAGAAATGATATTTCTCGAAATGAGTATTTAATAGGGTCTTGATACTGAAAATTCCGAATACAGTTTCTCCGAAAATTGTTAACGCTAGGTTCACGGGACCCGTCGAGATGACAAATATTTTCAATTTACCATTTTACCATTTTACCATTTTTAATTTACCAGAGGAGATTATGTTGAAAAATAAGAAAAAAAAATTTTTGGAAAACTGGGGTTTTCTTTCCTCTAACACGTGCACTTATTGATCCACCCTCGAAAATCTATTGCTTTAGGTATACAGTTCGGCTATTACAGTTCGTATAATACCTTTTTTGACAAAATCAAAGTTGATCTTCAAAAGTCCTTGACGCGTCCACCTTCAAATAAACTAATAACACCAGTATGTGCGTGTTACAGTTTTGTCGTGGGGGTGTATGTTGCATGAAATCCGCGACTCAAGGGGACGATACTGTCGAATCGATGACATTTCAATACTACATGAAGACATCTCTGCATTTAATCTGCGCGGCTAGCCGAGCGAATTCAATCTGCGAAATGACTGTACAGTATCCATCGTGTTATACAAGCCAATGCTCTCAGGTACCTCCTTTTCATTCATGAACAGCACGAAAGGTTCCACTCGATTGCGTGCTATTGATTCGGCGATCGGAGCCTCGGCGACGCGAGGCAACGCGGGGCAACGCGAGGCAGGATTATTTTGTTTTTCATTCGCGGCCCGGGAATCCCATGAAAGGCGAGTTTAACACCGGCAAGACCTTAAAGCGGCCCTTTGGTGACGCAATGTCAGGTTAATGCGCCCGAACACTTTGGGCTAGTTCCACCCGGTTGCCTCGTTCAACCCTTCCTCTCGGACTATCTCGGTCCAATGTCCCGCATCATTAACAGTCTCATGCAAATTTTACTCGCCGTCCACCGACAATGCAGCGATTACACACACGCAAGCACACACCGCCGCTGTAAAATATTCGGTCGCTTGTTTGGTAATCAAGAAATTCGCAGTTTTGTTATCAACCCTCGTAATACGATGGAACGATCCAAGCGCTGTGGTCAATTTTCCTACAACGGTGAACGCGGTTCACATCTTTTTGTTAGGTACAGTGAGTCTCATAATTAATTGCACACGCTTTATATCAGAACAACTTTTTTATAAATGGACAAACACGACTACAGTTTTGTTACGGTTTCTCGCCAACGCCCAGGGATTTTCGACATTTTTAACCGTTTGTAACTCGTAAACCAATTGACCAATTCACACCCAAAAAGCTCTGAAAAGCATTAACAATGAACACTGTGTGTCGATTGTTTCAAAGAAGGATAACAAATTCCAATTGATTATTTTTACAAGTAAACAGAAAAATCCTTTATGTTCAGACCTATTATTCATATTTTGGAATACCCGGTTTGTTTATTGCGCCAACGATCAGCTTCATATTTTACATCGAAAAGATGAATGTTACCACATTCAATAGAGTGGTTTTTATTTACTATTTTCCACAGAAAAACAACAAGATAACGAGCAGCATTGTGTTTCGAACCGTATGAGTCGCGTCGCTTTCTGTTTGTGCGATACCTGCAGTAGACACAGAATGCCGTCTCACCTAAATAATATTTTTCCTACAACAGTAAACGGTTGACCAATTTTTATTAATTGCTTTCTGTATGCAACAAGTGCCGAACCGCTTGTTATTGGAAATATATTTACCTGTCTGTTCACATGGAACGATTCACTTTTCTCAAATTGGATTTCAATGGTCCCGTTCAATTAAAGTATAGTAAACAACGTGTGACAACCCCCAATTGCAGTTTTTTCACTTTCACTAGTTATTATCTCTCCGTAGTCGCGCTTTTAATATGTGAATTTTTATTTAACTCCTGCTGCGATAACAATTGATATTCCTTCAAATCGATAACGAAATGAAATTTCCCTAATTATTCCAAAATACGTAATGTATGTTCCAAATGTATATCAATTAATTACGCTGTCTATAAACTATTCATGAATTGAATTTGAATATATAGAATTTCATATACATGATACCAATATTAGAAATAGCATATGTATTTATCGAAATGATAAGAAAACGATATTATACCACATGCCCAACAGTCTGTCTTGTTTATACATTACAAGAATATTAAAGATAATTATTTCACTGATGAAACTATTCTCGCAAATTTGATTCCAACTAAAATTTCAAACATTGTTATTAAGCATTACATTACTTGATTTGGAAATTCACATGTCCAAATCGGAATTGCAATGATCTGCATGTGAAATTATATTGCAACTATTGACACAATTAGGTAGACCAGTCGCACCACAAAGGATTTATGCAAATGTCATATGCTGAAATGTAAATATATTGGAAACACGTTAAGAATACGCATGAGAAACAAATCGTTTAATATTCTAGTAGCACGTAAACAACGCTGCAGAATATTCGAAGAGCGATACCAAAATGAAATGCAACGAAGAACTGCAGCTACTCGCTGTCAATAAAATACCGATCGTTATTTATTGACATTTAACAATATAATCAGTGCACCGTTCAGATACCGTTTAAACAAATACGATAAACTAAAGCGGAATGCAACACGTAATGAATTTATCGTTCAAATTTATACTTGTTAGACCCGTTACAAACTGCGTGTGTTTTATTGTAAATGTTTTCAAAATAACAAAAAAACTTAATAAACAACAAGTGTTAGTATTTTCTCTGTGGTTCCGACCAATTGCTATTTTTCCAAAATATTATTTGTCACATTTTTCATCATATAGTAAATTAATTATACTAACTTTCGAAAAAGTCCAATATTAAAAAGTTGCAGTTCTTTAGAAAGTGTGCCAATACTTTTTTCACCTACTGTAAAAAATTTAGAAAATAGACTACTGGCCTAAAATGGCTGACTATTGAGACGGCTATTCTACTGAAATGTTACGTTCTCGTCTCACTGTAAAAATTCTTCAAAGTTCTATGAGACGAACTGCGTGTATGTCATTGTAGATGTTTTTACAATAACAAATGTTGATCAGAAAAGTAGTTCCGTCCAATTTCTATTTCTCCAAAATATTTTTCGTCATATAGTAAATTAATTCTTCTAACTTTCGAAAAAATCCAAGTTGTGTGGTCCAATATTAAAAAGTTGCAGTTCTTTAAAAAGTGTGCTAATACTTTTTTCACCTACTGTAAAAAATTTAGAAAATAGACTGCTGGCCTAAAATGGCTGACTATTGAGACGGCTATTCTACTGAAATGTTACGTTCTTGTCTCACTGTAAAAATTTGCTCATCACTATTCTCCGGATTTTATGCGTTTATAACAAAAATGAGCAAGTGCAATATAAAACAGTGAAAATATTAAAAGACTTTAAAAGTATTAATATATTACTTTCGCCACATTAAAATTATTAATGAAGAATATAAATTTATAATTAGCTCCGGCGTCATGCAATTGATGCACAAACATTATATTTTGCATAAACATCCGGAGTCTACTCATCACTATTTTATTCGTGTAGTGTCACCTACGAGAAAGTTGACGAAAATTAGACAGGGCACGAGAAGACCTAATAGGAGTACGTTTAACCTAACAGTCCCAGTTACTCTATGCCACGTTCCCTCTTATCTGTTCCGCTGCTCCGTCTGAGCACCGTCGAACGTTTCAGAGGGAACGTCGGGTCGATCTTCGTCGAAACATCGGGATCGATCCAGCCTGCGCCCGCTAACTTGCTTTAGTTTCGATTAGGTTCTCTCTCGGCTGGTGGATACGTCGACTTGGTAACTCGGTAATCTGCGCCCGGATACGGACTTAGCGAAACAGAGGTTGAGGGGTCAAAGGGGATGGCACACGAAAAAGCGAATGCCTCCGTACTCCATAGAAACGCGTAACGAATCGACCCGGTTCGCGTGCACGGCCGTCATGACACAGCAACTATTATCCGCCGTGAATCTAATTAGGCGTCCCATTATTTCGGCTGCTTGTGAAATAAACGGGACGCCCGGTTTAATCGTCCTCGGTTCGATCAGAGCTATGTACCTGCCGCCCCGGAAAACTCATTATAGCACTAGATGAAAGAGGGCGGATCGTTTTTGCATGTGGACTTTAATTGCGGTGAATTTATATTCTCGTTGGAACCGACGCGACGACGGTATGAAGCTGACGTACGGCGTTAATCTTTTGCCCCATCAAAATCGGTTTAAATCATCATATGTTTACAATTAACTTGATTCACACCTTCGATAAAATAACAAAAATCAGGTTAAACATGACCCCAGGAGACCAAACATTTTTAACCTTTTTTTATAGAATACTGTGGATTTTTATGAGAAAGTGCTGAAAAATCCAAGTTTTAATGTTAGGAATACACTAGTTCCAAAGTTATTCGTCTTTGAAGTTTTTGCTATCATGTTTCCGCCATGTTTGTATACAGCTGACGTACGGCGTTAATCTTTCGCCCCATGAAAATCGGTTTAA
>CM052202.1:7252843-7421730 GCA_028455805.1 Lasioglossum figueresi | reverse complement strand
CCTTCAATAGCAACAGCAATTTTCATTGCGAATTAACAAATCACCCTTAATAACGTCATCTTATAGTTTCATTTAAGATTGTAATATAAAAGAAAATTTCTATGCTTTCTTTTGGTACAATACAATTATTGAAAATCCTATTAACGTATCACCGACCGGTGATTATTACATAATTTTCAAAGATCTCTGGTACATGACTAAACACTTTTTAATGTAACCTTCAATAGCAACAGCAATTTTCATTGCGAATTAACAAATCACCCTCAATAACGTCATCTAATAGTTTCATTTAAGATTGCAATGTAAAAGAAAATTTCTATGCTTTCTTTTGGTACAGTACAATTATTGAAAATCCTATTAACGCATCACCGACCGATGATTATTACATAATTTTCAAAAATCTATGGTACATGACTGAACACTTTTTAATGTAACCTTCAATGGCAACAGCAATTTTCATTGCGAACCAACAAGTCACCCTCAATAACGTCATCTAATAGTTTCATTTAAGATTGCAATGTAAAAGAAAATTTCTATGCTTTCTTTTGATACAGCACAATTATTGAAAATCCTATTAATAGGCTACTATTGATTTTTGGAAAATTCCGTCGATTCGGCGAACTTACAAAAGTAATATTGAATAAACGGTGGCGACGCGCGACGATGGTATTAACGAAGAAATATTGGAAAGTATAATTCACGCAGTACACGTTTCAAATTAAAATGTTCATCAGTGAAACTTGCTGCGTGGACGAACGCGTGCTGCTTGCTTTTTCATTGCAAAAAATAAATAAGGTGTCTGATGCTATTAACGCGACGCTGGTTCGGAACCTTTAAATCAAAAGATGGATTAATTTAACAAATGAATGTATATCGTGCGTGAACGCTTCGCGCTGTCGCTGCAAATATATTTGTAACATATTTATTAAGTGGAAGTTTCAGGCAATCGTTATTGAAATGTGTTTGAAATTAAATTTCTTAATCGTAAACGGGGAGACAAAGAGAGGTTAGGTACAGCTGAATTCAGAGTGCTTAAATTAAAAGCAATTCCTGATTTTTAAAGGTGGTCACTGAGAGGGTTGTTTAACCCTTTCCATTCAATTTTTTCAACTCTTAATACTAAACCTACTACCGCCGTTCAGTTGGCCGGTCTTACATGTTTAAATTGATTCGATAAATTTCTTTACCCAAACCCATATTGCAATAAAAATGGCAGGAAATCTAAATAAATAGAGCCTTGTCATTTTTATCAGCTGAAATATCTTAATCGCTTTGTAGTGGTAGTTTGCTGCTCTTGTATAAGCTTTTCACCCCCGTATCACCCTTAAATGAAGGGGTAGAGATGTGAAATTGTACAGAGCAGTATTTTAGAGAAAGGATATTGTTTGGCAGCTAGAAAAATAAAAAATTGCCACTGCTTATCCTGTTGGACCTTTCCTGTTAACTCTGTAAGTACGAGATTATAGCGGAGCGGCAGGAAGCATTATCGACCAGAAGGCCGATTGGCTAAGATCGCGACGAGCCAAAGGTGGTTCAAGCGAAATTGTCCAATTTTCTCGGCGGCGAAATCGGTTTCTTCCGTCGAGAGTCCACCGACGCGTGTGTAAACGGCTCGTGGGATCGGCAATAACGGGGATGTTTGAATGCATCGTGTCCAGTGACTCGACGAGGCTGCCAGACATATACGAAGAGCTCGAGATAATTCGCGTTAAATCGTTTCTCGCCGTTCGATTCGTCCCATACCGGCGCGGCAACTTACTTTTCTACGACCACGGTATCGGACAGCGAAATGCCTCGCACCGACGACGGCCGTTGTCACCGGAAATAGAAACGTTGCTGCACAAATAATATCCCCTTCATGATAGTTCCCGTTCGATACAAAAAGTGGCGCTGCCAGCGAAACGATTTGACCGATCTCGGATGATTCGCTTCTTTATGAGTTCGATGGGCGACGTTGAATCCCCAGCGATTTATACGAGCCCTCGTAAAATGTTTCAATTTGAATCACGCCGAGGGAATGTCGCGAAAACAGCATTACAAATAGTTCGAAATATTGTTGTCGCCGTGTGAAGCAGCACCGGGAAAAATGTGTCGAGGAGGGAAAAACATAAAGTTCAGATTGCTGTGCTTCGATTGCCGAAAAAACACATACAGTTGATTTAACAAATTCTATGGTATTCTGTATCATACAATGGATTCAAAAGTATTTCAACGTTAAATTTCCGGTTCTGTACAAATTTTCTGCGTCCACCGTGTTTCCATCTAATATTTGTTTCGAAACTGCAACAGAATGAAGAGTGAAATAATCGTTTCAATTAGTTCAGATTGCTGTGCTTCGATTACTGAAAAAACACGTATAGTTGATTTAACAAATTCTATGATATTCTGTATCGTACAATGGATTCAAAAAGTATTTCAACGTTAAATTTCCGATTCTGAACAAATTTTCTACGTCCACCGTGTTTCCATCTAATATTTGTTTCGGAACTGCAACAGAATGATGAATGAAGTAATGATTTTAATTATCTATTCCTTGAAATGGTGAAGTAGTTTAGAATTAAAGCAGATTTAGTACATTGCAACAATCTAATCATTATTTAGGACTCCTTAAGCATCTTAAACAGCACAATCCTTTATTAATTGTTAGTAAACAAGATCCACGAGGATTATTATATTTTTATAAACAAGCTACACCCGTAAGTAAGTTCTCTGGCATACTTTCAAGCGGATTATCCTGGGATGAAACATTTGTTTGTAACGCGTTCGTTACACGAGTCCAAGTTACGTTCTCGTTAATTGCTTACGCATCGATCTTGCACTCCCCCTCGTGTAACAATCAGCTTGATTGTTCTTCGATTTGCATTGATCATTCTAACACGCGACGATTGCCTTACCTTTGATTAGTCCAATTCCCATGGTCAGCTTGGCTGTTTCAGCACTTCGTGCTAACTCTGCATATGGTATGCTGTTACAATAAGGGAGCGCGAAATATTGGTAGCGACGAACTAAAAAATTGAAATATACGAAAGTGCATTAAAGATAGCTTTACTTACTTTAATTAACCCCTTGTCGTATTTTAACGAGTCACAATTTGATTCGTTCGTAATCAACGGACTCCGGATTTTATGCATTTAGAACAAAAATGTGCAAGTGTAATTTAAAACAGTGAAAATATTAAAAGACTTTATGAATAGTGATATAGTATTTTCACCGCATTAAAATGATTAATAAAGAGTATAAATTTATATTTAGCTCCTGAGTCTTAATCAATATTTAAGCATTAAAATGTCATACAAAAAATATACATTTCCTTTTCTCTTCTACGACATTCTTATCTTACAGTGTCAATGAAAAATGCGCTGTACACTTTGTAGCTCGATCAGAAACTGCACTGAATCGAATCGGAACAATCACTGAGCGTGTTACTTCATTAGACAACTATTCAAAGCGTATTCATCGACTGCAACTAGTTTGTATGAAGCCACCAGGCCGGAAATTAAAAAATCACAACGCCGAGCGCGTTCGCAGGGAAAGTTTCTGCTCCACTGCTGCGGTAACTTGGAAATATCTTTGACGCGGCCAGAGAATAATATATCACGTTTCTGATTGTTGTCAGGCGCAATCTTCCACGATGGCGACGAGGAGCACAGGACAGCATTTCTAAAAGCGGTGTACGAGACGGGATTCGAACACGGTGCGCCCGCATTCGAATTAAAGCCCATCATAAGGCAGGTAGAGGCTGATACCGACAGTTTCAAGACCGCCGCCGCGGGTTCGTATAAATTCTCGATACAGTTTATGAGTAATTTAACGTCGGCGAAGAACGAACGGAGAGGGAGAAGGAGCAAAATCAGCCGCAGCACGCGATTGAAACAACTAATGAACCAATTAATGGCCGTATAGACGAGCCATCCGACTGGTAAAGTACGGGCGTCCTGTCTTCAGTAATTGTACGAACATCGAGAGGGAAGCGGCCTCGGTGTCAATTAACAGCGAACTGTATCGCTGTAAAATAATATTAGATTGTTGCATATGAAATGTTCGATTTTAGAATGCAACTCTTATAAAACGTTCCGATCAAGAAATGCTATTACAGTCTACAGGGTGCGGCACCTAAAACAGGTCACCTGAATAAATCGCTTGCTTTCGAAGATAGAAAAAAAAGGATCAGACCAAACTTACTTGATATCGAGGGGCTCGTAATCTGATGTCATTAATTTTTTTATAGGTGGAGACGTCAAGGAGATACGAAGGTCAATTCTATTTTTTTAAATGGAACGGTATGGTTTTTTATTTACATTCTGATAGTGTGTTTCAAGACGAATACAATGACCTATTACGAAGGTCATTCAAGGTCACGCAAGGTCAACTGCAATAGAAAATAAAATGTCTCAAAGCAGTCTTCGAACGCTACGACGATTTACATGTAACATGTTATGTACGTATTCGCTGCTACTTCAAGCGTTCAAAATGTCGACCTTGAACACCGAGACATAATCTAAAACGTTGCAATACCGACGATACTGCCTGACAAATTTCAGTTGTATCTATTACAGAGCAAGCTCTTTTTATACGTTCTTGCGTATCAACTGTGGTTGTTGGTTTTTCGCCGTACATTTGTTCCTTCAATTTTCCCCACAAATAAAAATCTAGCGGTGTCAGGTCTGGGGAACGTGCTGGCCATTTATTACTTCCCGATCGACCAATCCAACGACCTTCGAATGTCCTGTTCAGTAATTCTGTAACATTTCGAGCTGAACGAGCAGGACATCCGTCTCGTTGGAACCACATGGACTGTCGCATGTCCAGTGAAATGTCCTCTAACAATTCTGGCAAAACGTCTTTTAAGATTCTCTCGTATTTATGACTATTTAGCGTGCCATCGATGAAATATGGACCAATTATTTTATTACGAAGAAGGCCGCACCAGACGTTGACAGACCAAGGTCTCTGCTTGTCCACTTCTCGTAGCCATCGTGGATTATCTACCGACCAGTAACGCATGTTGCGACAGTTAACTTGTCCGTGGTTCGTAAATGTGGCCTCATCCGTAAACAAAATTTTATTCAAAAACATTTGATCGTCTTGCAATTTCCGTAGGCCCCGTTCGCAAAACTGTAAACGTTTTTGAAAATCATTTTCACTTAATTGTTGATGCAGCGAAATGTGGAATGGGTGAAATTTGTTAACTTTAAGTATTCGCAAAATACTTCGTTGACCGATGCCACTCTTGCGTTCAAGTTGCCTCGTATCAACGTGTGGATTTTGTATTACACTTGCTACAATGTTTATCGTCTTTCCATCATCGGTTGCTTTTTTAGCTCGAGTGCGTTTTACCTTATCCACATTTCCAGTTTCTCGAAACTTTTTTATAATGTTTGCAAAGACAGAAAGCGAAGGACTATTACGATCGGTAAATCTTTCACCGTACACGCGTACCGCTTTCCTCATAATTCTATGACATTCGTCATAAATGATAACCATTTCCACTTCCTCTGCTATTGTGTAACGCATTCTTGAAAATTGAACACTCGGATTGAATATTTCGAAGCCGTACTCTGGTCGGTAGTCAAACTACTAATAACATTTCTGGATACAGGTAAGCATACAATGCGATGGTATGTTTATTTATGTTCTGCGACCCTTATCAATACTTAGAAGAGCAGTATGCCAACAACCAGAGAAGACACAAAAGTATTTGAAGAGTGCTTTGAGACATTTTATTTTCTATTGCAGTTGACCTTGCGTGACCTTGAATAACCTTCGTAACAGGTCATTGTATTCGTCTTGAAACACGCTATCAGAATGTAAATAAAAAACCATACTGTTCCATTTAAAAAAACAGAGTTGACCTTCGTATCTCCTTGACGTCTCCACCTATAAAAAAATTAATGACATCGGATTACGAGCCCCTCGATATCAAGTAAGTTTGGTCTGATCCTTTTTTTTCTATCTTCGAAAGCAAGCGATTTATTCAGGTGACCTGTTTTAGGTGCCGCACCCTGTATAAGTTTGTTATTAGATTGCGGATGTTCATGCAATTTGCCATTTTTGTGGACGAATTTTAAGAAAGTGGAATCAAATAAAATCTTATTTTTAGTGCTAGTAGCCTTCGCAGGTCTGGAATAAATACAAATCGTATTAAACTCTGTCAAGTTTTATACTGCAACATTTTTAGAAAATTTTTAGGAGCCATAAATGCATAAAGATCTGCAGTCTATTTATTATATAAAACTGTGAGGTACGAAGCTAATCGCACACGACTGGTGAAAATGTGCTGATCAATTAACGTATTAGTTGATGGTAAAAAGAACTACAAAATCAAGATGACAATCTTGTAAATGAAAAACGTGAATGACCATAATATCTTATTTTCGCCGCGATACAATCAAGAAACTTGAAATTCCTACATAGACATTGGGTACAGATACATTGGGGTACAAAATTGGGTTCGTTTAATGTCACTGCTAAAAATCGAACATTTCATATACAACAATCTAATATCCCGTTCGTTCGTTCGTTTCGTATTTTCGTTTCGTTTCATCGCCGTTTTGATCCTCCGTCGACGCCTCGGCTTCCGCCTCGTCCCGATATCGCGATAAATTTCGCGTTAACTGCTTCCCAGAGATGATGGAACCGATAATAAGTGTCGAGCGGCCGGATCACCCTCCTCCTCCACCCTCATTTGCCACCCCAATAAAGTTTGATATTTAAAAGACTCCCCCGCGCCGTGTTCTCTCGGACCAATAATCAGAGCGCTTTTCTTTTCCTGATTGGAAGACGCTTCTTCCACCGTTCCTTTTTGCGCCGATAAGTCGATTCCGGCAACGTACTCGACTTTTAATATTTACCCCTGATTTCTCCCGTGCCTTCGCTTTGTTACAAGACGAGCGACCTGAAAGGCTGATTTTCCCTCGTAGAGTACACTTTTGTTGGCCTGGATAATACCCGGGCGATATTAGAATAGAAATCTTCTCGGAAATCTGGAATACCGTTAATAATATTCATTATCTTAAGAATTATATAATAATGTAATTTCATTTTTAATCTATTGAGGATCCTTTAATAGCAGAATAAGGATCGAACTCAATCGACTGTAAAAGAAAACTGTTTATTGATCAAGTAAAAATATAAAGGCACGGAGATCACAATTCGAATGAGCAAGGCGTTGCTCGGTTGAGGACTGTCACGACTTCCAGCTAAAAAGGCGGAAGAAGGGAAAACTTTGCCGTGAACATCGCCGAAACGGTCAGCGGACACATGGCTTTTATGGCCTGACCCGAGCCTGCGTCAGGCAGGGAAACTCGCAATGGAAAATTTAGAATTTCAAAATACAATCTCAATATAATCAAATGTAGATTAGCTGTTCTACTTGCTTCACAATATTTTGAGTCACTCCGTGATAGTTCCAGATTCAGCAGCGATGTATTTATCGATCCGAGCTTGTATTTTTGGTTTATTATTTTCAGTTTATTATTGCAGATATTGTCAGAATCACTCCTCTGCCCATTCAACGTGAAAGTAACTTTATTTTTCTTCCGGCATGAACAACGGCGCAAACACTACAAAAGCTCCGTCCAATCCATTCCGTACCGTTCTTTCCCTCTACGTCATTATTGCAGCTTTTCCTGCAAGATCTACAGAACAAATCTTCTTTACATTTCTCATTTCGCGAATGTATTGCCTTTCTGTGACAAAAGATAATAGAGTATCTTACCTGTTACATGAATAAGACATATGTACCAGTTAATCGCACAAAGAGCCGAGACCTTCAAAATTTTATTATGAAAAATTATTCGTCGAGGTTGTTGCGGTAATAAATCCATAACGAACTCTCGCAACTGCTGCGAGAGAAATGAAAATTTTTTATCGCAAGATTCTGCTGTTATCTCGCACTTACATCCCCGCACAAAAGTATGTGGACGACACGTTTAATTTTTTATGCGGTCTAGTTTACACATTACTAGAGAATATATATTTTAATAATAATTAAAATTGTCTTTTTTCAACCCTTATGTCGTTAACAGGGCACCCATTTTAAATATCTTTTGAAAACTTCTCTAATGCTTTTGTCGATAAATAAAAAAATTATTTTTATGTATATGATGCATACACTCCCGTTTAAAATTATGTGGACGACACGTTCAATTTTTTATGCGGTCTAGTTTATACAGTTAATAATAAATTTATTAGATATCTCACCAGTAATTATTATTATTGTCTTGAAAAGACAGCAAACCACGCTTATGGATCATCGTAGATTAAAACAGTATTAGCCCTGCCGAAGAAATTATTTATTCAAGAGATTGTAATAATTAAATTGTACAATTTGGTGCTACTAAAATAAATTATACTTGCAACAAAGTGGCCACATATTTTTGATTATTGTCTTGAAAAGACAGTAAACCACGCTAATGGATCATCGTAGATTAAAACAGTATTAGCCCTGCCGAAGAAATTATTTATTCAAGAGATTGTAATAATTAAATTATACAATTTGGTACTATTAAAATAAATTATACTTGCAACAAAATGCCCACATATTTTTTATTATTGTCTTGAAAAGACAGTAAACCACGCAATGGATCATCCTAGATTGAAACAGTATTAGCCTTGCCGAAGAAACTTTTATTTATTCAAGAGATTGTAATAATTAAATTGTACAATTTGGTACTATTAAAATAAATTATACTTGCAGCAAAGTGTCCGCATATTTTTGAGCGGGAGTGTAAATGAAAGCAGAAAATTTAGCATACATGACGAGACGATTCCTGTAACTCTTGAGAACTCAAAGCAAAAGAAGCGTTGTTCCAGTTTCTAATTATGTAGGGTTTATTTTCGTTTTTACAACAAATCGCGTTAAACGAGAGCAATCTTGATTTCCGTGTAGCTACATAGCTTGGTTTACTCGTAACCGCTTACGTGGCCGCCCCTTCTCAGCCAATCTCGAGGGCGCTTCATTTACGCAGTTAATGCGATGTAACTTGCGGAACGGGCAATGCGGAGGGCACGTTTAACGTTGCAGCTTGCGAACTCATCGGAGAAGGTGTGGCAGCAATCTTCGGCCCTTCCAGCCACCATACACACGGGATCGTGGCGAGCACCGCGGCACGTTTCGATGTCCCGCACATCGATTATTTCTGGCGACAAAACGAGGAACTGCAGGCTGACCAGGAGGAGAACAATCGAACGCCGATGACCGTTAACGTGTTCCCCGATAGCGATATGGTCGGCAAGGTAAGCGGAAGTTGTAGCGATAGTGTCAGATAAATTCACTCTTAGATGCGGGGCAATCGGGAACATCTTAAGATCCTGCACCTTAAACCTCTGCTTCCATAGCTGATACGGTGATATTCATTTCAATAATAACCATTCAATCGGTATTTAGCACAAACAACAATTATTACGCCCATTCAATGTTGGAATTGTTTTAGTGAATTGTAAAGAAAGAACTTATTTGTTTCACACCATACAAAACACTGCTTAAGAAGTTCATTGAGTCATTAGTTTCTATTTAATCTGCATTGGCTGCCACTATAGACTACACGTCCCTAATTAACGAATTTGCTAAAGTTAAATGGGTAGAACTGTAGTAGATATTTTCAAAATACAAATAGTATTCGTATATTTTGTGTAGTTTCTATCTAAATCACCATCGAAGATTATTTTAAAGAAAAAACATTTAAGGGGCGGCATTTCGAAGACTCGCATCATAAATGAACTCTTTAGGTATAACTCTGCTTCCACGGCTGATACGGTGATATTCGTTTCAATAATAACCATTTAATCAGATAACAGTATTTAGCACAGAGAATATTACGTCCAGTTAATGTTGGAATTATTTTAGCGAATTGTAAACAAAGAACCTCTTTGTTTTAGGCCACGCTGTTATCAAAATACAATTTGAACCATGCAATAAACTTTTAATTAATAAATAAACTTTTTTAATTATATTCTGGACATTACCCTTAATTCTCAGTTTTTATATGACATTTTAAAATTCAAGGATATAGATGACGAAACGCTAGAAAATTATTGTACCAGGTTCCAGGTTAATCTTTGTCATTCATTATCAATTTCGTGGATGCAGCCCGACTTGAGACGGAAAACTGTCCACCCATATTAAAAATAGTTCGCACTATTAATCTCGACGCGGCTCCGCGTCGCGACGCCCGCGTCTGACACATTATGCGTAATATTTCAAAGCTCGTCGAAATGTGACGAACGCGGAGGAACACGCGACAGCATGGCGACATGGTGCACGAAAGGGTGCGGCGCGGCAGCGTTCCGATGCATTTTAAATTACGCGTCAAACGAGGCAGATCGAGCGAGCTTGAAGTAGCTAGCACATTAAACCAGTAAGCCGAAGCTAATGAGCACGATCAAAGGCTGTGCTTGAGCTGACGACTTTGGAGCTGCTTTCCATGCTCTTCGCTTTTCGGCAAAGAATGATCGACGACCGCGACGCTGTCGATGAGTTATACAAGTTAAACTCAAATTATCCGGAAACATCGGACTACCGTGTTCTACCGCTTTGTTTGTAAATTCAACGAAATGTCTACGGAGCATAAGTTCGTTATACTTCAAAGGTTTCACGAGTTCGCATACTTTTGTCTTTTTCCGAAATCCTTACTTGCGAGTTTCCGATCCCAACAACATCTTGTAAAGAAATTCCTATATGGTAGGTACGATATAAAAATACTTCGATACCGTTATACCTTCTTTCCTATTTCTATATATCGTGCTACCTCGAATCCTCTCCTGCAGTATGTTTCCTTCCTAACTGAGCCAAGAAACGCGTAACTTCTCCTTTCCAGATTTTTACCTCCACGAAATAGCTTGTTATAAATATAATAGATTCGACTTGAGCTCTTAAATTTGTCGTATTTATCACATCGTGCTAGCTTTTTGATACTATGGCGCTTTCCGCGATGCGAACCCACGTAAAAATTTCTGTACGACCGCTACTTGCACTTCTCTGCTACTTCTTTCAAATTAACGTTCCCCGACAACACCTTTTCGGTTTTTTAAAATTTACGAATTACTAGAAATAATATGTATACGAGAAATCCCAGGCCATTTATAGGAATCGGTTCGAAATGCAACGAGGAAATATTACATTTATTTCTGCGGGATCGGCGAGTTGTTCCACCCACACATCTCTACGATTTATTAACTAATTATGTGATGATGTTCTGTGTTGTAACTCCCGCGAGAGGATTATAAACGCGCACGCGATCATAATTCTGAATGCGCATTGCAAACTAATTAACACGGACATTTTTCGCGCAACGTTCTGTCCAGCAAAGACTCTTATAAAAAAAATTGAAATCGATAACGAGGCGCCGGATTTTATGCATTTATGACAAAAACGACTAGTGCAAAACGACGACGCAATTTAATACAGTTGAAAGATTCAAAGACTTTAAGAGTAATAACGTTTTATTTTGACTACATTAAAATTATTAGTGAAAAATATAAATTTGTATTTAGCTCCTGTGTCTTGCAATTGATGCACAAACTTTTTACTTTTGCATAAAGATCCGGAGTCTATCGATAACGTTAGATAACGATAGAAATCGAAACCCATTTGCAGATGATTGCTGACGTGGTGGAGTCTATGAAATGGGGTACATTTGCGGCTATCTACCAAAACAACGACGGTCTTTCGCGAATCAGACAGGCTCTGACGCTCAAACGAGACAAGGACACTGTAGTCACGATTAGAAGGATCGGCGAAGGGCCGGATTATCGAGCTGTCCTAAAGGACATTCGTTCTCTGTCCATCAGCAACGTGATCGTCGACGTCGAGCCACATCAAATCATGGACGTGCTCTACCAAGCGAAGGAGGTCAAACTGCTCGCAGACTACAGCAATTTCTTCGTTACATATCTGGTATCATTCACTTTGAACGTTTAATCTTAATTAATAGCAACTCTTCTCCGGTTTTCGCAATTACAGAAATACTTGGAGAAGTTTCGTACGAAACGATACTTAAAGTTTCGACGAAGACATTACAAATTAATCAAAAATTTGAAATACGGTTGATCTGAATATTTCATAGTTTCATCTTCCCCTTTGCCGAGGTTAACTTCAATATTTAGTCGGAAGTGGATTACAGTTAATCGAATTATTCGTTTATAGTAGCTACCGTTGGTCTCCAATGACCTACGGCGCAGAACGAAGTAATTCATCAGATATCAAATGAACATCGCCTCGCTTTCAGCGCAACATTTGTGTTTTATTATTAAAAACAGCTGTTATAAACTCGCCCAGGGAGTAACATCCGGGTCGCAAATTCCCAAACATAATGGCAAATCGTTGTAAATGTAGCAACGTTCGGGGATATTTATTCTGGCACAATTACATGCAACAATTGGACAGATAATTAAAAATATGAGAAATGATCAAGAACTTCAGATGAATATTAATAGACTGCCATTTTCATTTACTTTTCGCCAAGAGTAATGACCTCCGCGTGTTTCGGAATATAATATCAGTAAACATTCCATCGAATTTAGGTTTCGCCGAAATTAATCTATAAACTGAGATATGAAACGCGAGATCGCTTCAGACGGCGAAGTATTAATAAAACAGACAGCGTTACGCCCCCGCCATTTTGTTCGTCTACAGTTTGTTGCCGTGGCGCAACTCAAAGTAGATTTTCCGCGTTTCGCGGACCCGGTTTTCTATAACGGGCGGCTTATTTCCGGAAATTTACTCGCCTCCGTTTAATGCAAATCCCATGTTGAAAGCAACAACATTCAGGGAACGCTAGGTTATTTTTGAGATTGGCAAAGAACGTTTCGCGAGCTAACCTTTACGCCGCGAGAATGTGAATTTCACGGAGTACATTTATTTTTCTGCGGGATTTTAGGAATGTTGTTATTCTTCCATGGAATGTCAACCGAAATTTTAGCAACAAGTTGCGCACGGTAGTTCTCTTTGTTGACAATTTCAAGTTTCTTGAATTTCTTCAAGTAGGAAGATAGAAAGCGTTTTAGGACACAAATGAAAAATTTAAACTGTTTTCTAAATTCTAAAGATTGAAAATTTTAAATTTGAGTGGAGTTTAATTATGAATGTTTTTATTCTTCCACGGAATGTCAACCGAAATTTTAGCAGCAACTTGTACACGGTTGGTTTCGGTAGTTCTCTTTGTTGTCACTTTCAAGTTTCTTGAATTCCTTCAAGTAGGAAGATAGAAAGCGTTTCAGGACACAAATTAAAAATTTAAACTGTTTTCTAAATTCTAAAGATTGAAAATTTTAAATTTGAGTGGAGTTTAATTATGAATGTTTTTATTCTTCCATGGAATGTCAACCGAAATTTTAGCAACTAGTTGCGCACGGTTGGTTTCGCTAGTTCTGTTTGTTGACACTTTCAAGTTTCTTGAATTCCTTCAAGTAGGAAGATAGATAGAATATTAGGACACAAATGAAAAATTTAAGATATTTTCTAAATTCTAAAGATATTAAATTTTAAATTTTAGTGAAGTTTAATTATGAATGTTTTTATTCTTCCATGGAATCTCAAAAGAAATTTTAGCAGCAAGTTGCGCACGGTTGGTTTCGGTAGTTCTCTTTGTTGACACTTTCAAGTTTCTTAAATTTCTTCAAGTAGGAAGATAGAAAGCGTTTCAGGACACAAATGAAAAATTTAAAATATTTTCTAAATTCTAAAGATTTTAAATTTTAAATTTTAGAGGGCTTTAATTGATTGATTGATATGATTATTTGGTCCCCTCAGGGTTTCAAATCCATTTACCAATCTCTCCCTTCTTTCCACTCTCCCTGTCGCCTTTTCAGTGGGACCTACTGTTTATTACGGTGGGATCCGAACCACCTTAGGGGGCTTTAACTATGAATGTTTTTATTCTTCCATGGAATGTCAACCGAAATTTTAGCAGCAAGTTGCGCACGGTTGGTTTCGGTAGTTCTCTTTGTTGTCACTTTCAAGTTTCTTGAATTCCTTCAAGTAGGAAGATAGAAAGCGTTTTAGGACACAAATGCAAAATTTAAAATATTTTCTAAATTCTAAAGATTTTAAATTTTAAATTTATGGGTTTCATTATAAATTAAAATACATTATTCGGATATTGAGGCTTTCCTACGAGAATTACGTTATCAAAAAGGTGCTTTAATATTTTATACAAAGCATTTGGAAAGAGAGTGATATTTAAATGTGCGAGTAATTGTATTCGTTCGAACATTTCCAAGATTTGGTCATTAATAAAGCGGTGGTCGGGAGCGCATCGGCGAAGCAACTCCATTAGCCGTTGGAATCGCCAGGGCTTTTTGCTAAATGGTCCTATAAATTATAGCAAGTAATTGTTTTCAACGATACGCGGACGAACGTTGTGTGGTCCGATGTTCGGACTCTGAACAGAGCTTCGTCCACCTACGCTCCCGGAATCCGCTTTTTATGACGCATTACTGGCGAACACGTAACAATGCCTCCATAAATAACAACGCTCGTGGTTCACCGACGGTCTTCACGCGAGGTGAATAATGTTATACTTTAAAAAAAGGAACAAATTCGAACGAAACAATAGATATACAACGTGTAAGAAACCAAGACAAGGCCAGTTAAAAATGTCGACTCGTCTATTAACCCCTTGCCTTACAATATCGTGTCTGACTCGCGATGAAGATTCTGAACAGATTCTGATGAAAATGTAAGTTAATAATTTCGTTGAAACCGAAATAAAATTCTATTTTGGTATTGTTAACCCTAAACCTACCGAACACCCAAATTGACTGATGCGTATAGTACTATAAAAATAACAAGATCACATTTATTTATATTTTGCGCGATTTTTACTATATAATATATACTGGAGTCAAAAAATATATTAAATAAATTCCCATGAAAACACCATCACAGTTTCAATAATTGTGAAATAAAAAATCTAAAATGTGTCATTTGACTCCTCGTGGTACGTTTAGTGTTAATATACAGCTATCGGAGAACATATAGGCATACAATTAATATCAATATTCTCCTTTTTTAGGAAATTACGATCTACAAAAAAAGTTCGAATCACTGAAATCGTAAAATAAATCGTATGGCAAGGGGTAAATTTTCACTTAATCACACAAAATCGAACATTTTGTACGTAGAGAGTAGATAATCATAAAACCTGGTTTTGAAATGTCATGCGATACCCGTCCTCGGTCTCTTCCTCGGTCTCTTCCTCTCTTTCCGTTCGTTTCTGCACGGTACAGGTTTGAACGTCCACGTCGAAAAAAGCGAGGAAAATCGTTCGTACGGTTTCCCGTAGGTCGTACAGTTTCCGAAATCTGTTTCCCCTCTTTTAAAAACTGTCACGTTGTAACGGCCGGTTGAGGAAGCTCTTTGATAGCCGCGCGCCAGTCCGGATGAAGTTGTTTGAACGTTCCTCTGCTGCTTCGCAAATAACGAAATTTGTCCGTGTACCGGGCGACGCGTCGTTGACGGGGAGGGATAGGGGATGAGGAGGAGGCGTACCTGAAGAATCCGTGAGAAATTTCACGATGCATCTATATTTGTCCCGGCTGTCGAGAATTTCGAGGAAGGCGCCTCGTTGAACGCTGCCACTCGGCTCACGAGTCAAGGTAAGACATGGGGCGGACCCACGTCAACGTCAATGTTCACGGCGACCTGATGCCGCGATTTCGATAACCTTAAGCCGCCTCTCACTCGGCAATCGACTTTTACACACGGCGAACACGTTTTAATTGCCCTCGACCTACACGGAACAAATTCAAGCACGAAGAGATCAACTACACTGTTTCTCTACTTACAGTGGCGCGCAATAATACTCGGCCGCGCGAAAAAAGACGATAACTTTTCAAACATTAGACCATGCGATTTGAACATTTTTGGAAAGCAAGAGCAATTAGTTTACTACAGGATGCGAAGAGAAATTTTTTCAGAAATTGCAATTGATTGGAGTTGTAGAGAAAATACTAAAAGATGCATTTTCAACTTTTTTATGTGGGCCTATATTGAAAATTTAAAAAATACGTTCTGTAGATCCGTTTCAATTATACGCACTGTGAGAGTTTCATCGAAATCGGTTGATGCAGGAGAGGCTTATCGCAGTGAGAGGATTTATCGCAGTGAGAGGCCGGAAATCGTGAAGACCTGCAATTTTTACCATTTTTACACGTTTGTAGCTCGTTGCAACGTCGACCGATTTTGACGACATTTTCATAAGATGTTTAATTGACACGCATCTGCAAAACGTATTTTTTAAATTTTCAATATAGGCCCACATAAAAAAGTTGAAAATGCAACTTTTAGTATTTTTTCTACAATTCCGATCAATTGCAATTTTTTAAAAAATTTCTTTTCACATCCTGTAGCAAACTAATTGCTCTAACTTTCCAAAAAAGTTCAAATCGTATAGTACAATATTAAAAAAGTTATCGTCTTGTTTAGAGCGGCCGAATATTATTGCGAGCCACTGTAGCTATATCATCGTGAACCACTATTAATCCGATTACAAAAATTCTTTAGTTTTCATTATTTTTTTACGGAACTGTTGCTGTGCAACGATTGCCACTTCCATAACTGTAGGTTTAAGGGGCGGTTTACAGTCCTTAGGTATAAGCGACCCTTGAAGCAAGGGAAAAGCGAGGACCGAAGTCAGTTTCAAGGAAACCATCGAACCTAGCACGTCGTCGTATTTGAAACAAACCTATTTGCTGTATTTTTTGTCATAAAGTTGTATGTACTCAACTATCTATATCTTGAACACTGTACACGCGGTATTGTAGAATTCCACTATATTAATAAAGTCTAACAGGGACTTTCGCCAACTTATTTGTGAAATTTTTCTTATTGAAGGGGTAGACTCTTTTTTCCAGGATTGCAAGGGTGCGGAGTACGCCTTCTCATTTCTCGATAATGCAAAGATGGGGTTTTTCAGTAACTTTTCAGCAACGCGTTCGCCCTTAAATATCCTATTTTTACGTTTACGAGGCATATTGTTCCACTATTCGGAAGCGTGTAGCTGTCACAGCTTTATGAGAATAGCTATATGCGCAGCTTTATGTTACAGGTTAAATTAGATTCCGCACTTTTCCGCGCATTTTCCGGGCTCCAATGCACTCTAAAATTCTACAAAAATATGACATATTTCGGATCCTAAGGCGCATTTATGCAGAATATTTTCAAATTTTTTTGTTGCAAGCTATGCTCGTAAAAAATGAAAGAAACCAACAAGTGTAACTTGCCTCCGCAAAGCAGAAACGTCGAAAAAATTCGGTTTTCATTGTTTTTCGCAATGATCTCGCGCAACAAAAAATCTAAAAAAATTGACGACACTTCCTGTTACAGTACTTTATCAGGGAGCTAAACCGTGGAATAGCATGTTTTCATTTTTTCGAGAAATCTGCATTTTTCCGATTTTTTGGGGGGTTTTCATCTTTTACGAGCACAGTTTGCAGGACAAAAATTTGAGAAAATTCTGTAAAATACGCCTTAGGATTCAAAATATGTTACATTTTTTTCAGAATTATAGAATCGATCGAAGACCGGAAAATGCGCGGAAAAGCGCGAAATCTAATATAACCTGTAGCTACCCCCGCGGGCAAGCTAGACGGCTGATATTTTACTCGGAGGGGTTTTTCTTGGTCAGCTTTCGAATGGTTCGATAGCCATTGAAAAGCCTTTAAGAGATCACGTTCGAAAGAAAGGGACAAGAGCAGTTGCACACGCCTAACAGCAAGGATCATCGATGTAATTTGTCACACACGAATCCGAACAAGTAATGTATTTCACAGAGAAACCCCCGACAAGCAAGTTCGTTGTTCGTAACGGGCGGAGGCTGTTGTTCCAAGAAAATTGCAAGCTCACGATGAAAACAAAAGCGGAAAAGCGACGGTCGCGCGCGGACTTTCCCGATAGTTCGAAGAACGAAATACTTCCCGGGCGAAGAACGAACAAAGAAAAACGTTTGCTCGGCCAACGGCGCGCGCGGCATAGGCAAAGTTCCGTGATACGTCTCGTTTCCATTTGCAAATGTGTTTCTTATCGTTACCTTCTGTTCGCCGAGGTAGTTCCGAACTTATTCCCCGGTTGTTGCAGCGAAACAACAGGAAGCGCCGTTTCAAACGCTCGTCCGCCTTTTTCGCATTCCGGTTCGCGTGTAGGATGCATCCGTGTCGGCCCCTTTGGACGCATATAAAGTGACGGAACGCTTTTCCGGGGATCACTCTAGATTCGAGAAACCAACGGACCGAAACAGATGACGAGAAATGGTTGGACAAGTTTGGCGCCATTGCCAGACGATCCTCTCGACCCCACTGACTATCGATAATTTGTTCACCTTCAGCCATTCCCCGTATCAATGCCACACATTTTTGCGACTTTTACTTTTTAAACATAAAATATACGCGACGTGCGTTGTTTATAATGTTTTCTAATACAATGCACTTGGTTTACCCGAATTATTCTTCAATCATGGTGGCACATGTCGATATTTACATTTGATTTCTAAGATCTATGACTATATTCTACGTGCATTTGTATATAAAAAAGAAATAACATATTTTTCGGTTTTATCCGCAGGATTCCACCAAGTTGCCGTTGTCGAATGTGCGGAACCATGCTAACCTCACGGGGCTCAGCCTAAGAGAAAACGACGTGGACGATATTAATTGGGTAATTAAAGCGTGATTTAATCGGTCGTGTTTTTTTCGGGATATGAAGGCAAACGAATTCAAGAATTAATTATTCGCGGAACGGCAGGCGCATGGATTATCCCGCTCTTTTTGTTTCGTTAAACCGTTTAGCAACATCGGTGGTCCGATAATATTCATTGTTAAGGAAATCTTTTGTATCGATAGAAAATCATTTTTCGAATCGAAAATGTCGAAAGCAGTCCGATTCCTTCGTAAAAGTTCTGATTGAAACCAAACAGAGAATTTATCTTCGTTCGGCGTGCGACAAGCAAGAACGTACAGACGCATAAAAATAGCTTTTTAATAAACTCGCACCGCCAGCCGTCTCCAAAGGGATCACCGTTGGGAAAGCTCATTGAATTGGTATAAGTGCAGAGACCTTGGGCTGCTAGCTTTTCAGGGAAGCCCTGAAATGGAAGAATATCAGGAAGACACAGCTTAAACGATTCCTGGTCGTTCGCGTTCGGCTGACAACCAACCCTAGCACTGAAATACTCTTTTTCCCATCGCCCTCGACCAATTTCACCGCGTTTCAAGCGACATTGTCGGTGTTTCCGCATTGGTGTGTTTTAATCATGACTTTTTCACCGTATGCATAATAAAGTCGTTTACGGCGTCAGTCGCGAAAGAATTGTCTAAATGCGCGCCGCTTCAGCCGTTCGGGGTAATTTCTTCATTAACTCCGCGGCATAATGGAGCACCGTGGCCTGTGTTTTCCGAGGATGCAACGAGTAACCGCCCAACCCTTTTGCCGGGAAATCCACCCACGACACAGTACTTATGAGCAGCTGACGGGCTGCCTTAATTTTCGTTTCATTAGCCTCCGCCGATTCCCTTTGTACCCCGAACACACGCGCTGAACGGAGACGCAGACACACCCCTAGACTTACCCGCCCTTCCTTCGCCTATATGCAAACACAACCCTCCCCCCAAGTAAAATAATTAAGCCTGTTGTTTTATAATTTTGCAAAATTGGACCAGCTTAATGTTCCATTCCTCAGTGCAACCTTGCTCGTGCCGAGGAAAAAGCTGCTTTTGCGAGGACGGAGAACTCGCTTCGTTTTCTGTGATTTCTTTCGAGTGTTTCGCTTACGATTGAATTGCAAATTTTCATTCAACTCGTTAGCTGCTCGCTCAGTTTTTCAATCTGTAATAATCTGCGTGCAGTGTATTGTATTTTCAAATTAAAATTTCGACAGAACATTATAAAAGGATCGAGTATCAAAATGTACTAATTTGATTTGATCTAGTGTTCAGTCTATAAATATATAAAATTTTATGGACATAGGTGGAATCGGCAGTGCTCTACGATTCGGTATTCCTGTTTTACAACGCGCTGGAGACCTTGAACGCGAGAAATAAGGATTGCGAGGAACCTGTAACTATTGACCCAGTACCGCTCTCTTGTGAAGATACAGAGAAATACAACGCAGGTCCCAACATTACCAACCTTATACGCGAGGTAAAGCCCCATTGACTTTTCCCCGGACTTGGAAAGCACGAGCTTAACAGCTCTCTAAGCTGTATCGTCACGAAAGTTACCGACTACATGCGATACAAAATAGAATCTTGTAGAAAATCGAAAATTCGACGCAGTAACGCGCTCGGAATACTTAAGATTATACTTTATTCGACGTATTAAGATTTTTGCGGACTTTTATGCAGAATGAAATTTTCGTGCTCCGACTGCGAAATATTACACACGATTCTCTCGGAAACAAAGTAATTAATTATTGTTTTATTCGTTCATAATCATTTTTATTTTCTCCTAGAATTATTTAACTGGGACATATCGTCCACTAAAACGATCTACTCCATAAATTGCACATTACTGGGCTGACGAAAAAATGTTCTCGTCACCTTCTCAATTTTTGACGTTCATATTAAGTTAGTGGAAAGGTCCTCTCGTCGATTTTTCAGTGTGCGGGAAGTTTTATTAAAAAATTGAGAACTTTTTCGAGAATAGAATAATGAAGCTAAAAGTGGCAGGAAGTTGCTGAACAAAATGAGCATCGCGTGGTTGCTAAAAATTGTAATATAATAAAGCGAAACTTGCTGTCAAAGTTTCTTCAAAAATTCCAGGAAACTTTTCGACGCGTTAGGGGAACGATATCGTAGCCGAGTAAAATTAATCATTCGTGATTTCTGCAGTTATCGAGGCAAGGTAAAATAACTGGACCGATGACGTTTGACGAAAACGGGCGTCGTCAAGAATTTAATGTTGCCATCATGGAAGTGAGGGACGATGAGAGTGCTCAAATCGGATATTGGGATCGAGAGGGACTGCATCCGATCGGCACCGATGAGGAACGGGAAACCGGCTTGTACAAAGATATCGAACAAAAAGATTTCATAGTTTCTACCAAAGTGGTATGTAGCCTGAATCATAATCGCTAAATTTTATATAAATACATACATATTTTCCGGTGTTTCATCAACTATCCGAAATTCTGCGATAATACTTTTACAAAATTCACCAGGGTCCACCGTATATAATGGAAGTTACGGACAGCGCAAGTCGAGGCATCCTGATCGATCAAACCCGCTACGAGGGCTTCTGTATCGATCTGATCGATGAGATTGCCAAGCTGTTGAATTTTAAATACGAATTTGAATTGGTACCGGACGGGAACTACGGCACATACATTAAGGAGACAAAGCAGTGGAACGGTCTTATCAGACGTCTGCTGGATCACGTACGTAACAGTTTGAAAGCAAACGAGATTTAATTAATCGGGCGAATTAACGCGTAACAACCGCTAACTCTTGGCGAAGGTAATAACCCTCGTACGTAAAATGTTGTTTTTAAATGCGATGCTATAAATGCAACGTAATTTGTTCATTTAAGTGATAACCCTCGTACGTAAAATGTTCTTTTTTTAAATGCGATGCTACAAATGCAACGTAATTTGTTGATTTAAAGCGTGGAAGGTCTAGGATCTTTCATGCGACCATTTCCGAGGAACGTACGAGGCTTGGAGGATAATTCGATGTAATATCTAATGCAAATTTCGGTTTCAGAAAGCTGACCTTGCGATCTGCGATCTAACGATCACCTACGAGCGTGAAAGCGCGGTCGATTTCACAATGCCGTTTATGAACCTAGGTACGGTGCTCTTCTATACGTTGATACGTCGAATTTTTCCGGCGTGTTACGCTTGAAACGATGCTATCTGACCCGTTGTGTCCGCGCCAGGTATCAGCATTTTATTCGGCAAGCCTGAAGAGAAGGATCCCAGTCTCTTCTCGTTCCTGTCTCCGTTGTCGACCGACGTCTGGATTTACATGGCGACTGCTTTCTTAGCAGTTTCGGTAATGCTGTTCCTTCAAGCTAGGTAAGACGGCAAGAAAAATAATAAGTAAGCTGAAAGTTCCTGTCCAGGCGGAGCATTACCTTCCGAGCTAGTTAAACACTTGATCCTGGCGAATCAGGAAGTTACGATAACGTGATCGCTCCCGGCTATACTTTAACGTTTAAGACGACGACGACGACGTTTATGCTGTCCGATAATTTTAACAAATGAGTGACATCATATTTTTATTTTGCATCGATTGTGGAAAGCAGGAATAATATAACAATTGATTTCATCCCCGAACGACTTTGTTACGTTAAAAACAACATTGCAAGATTCTTGAATTTTTGATAACTTTTCCCGTTTTATATTTCACCCAACTAATTTCTTCACGAATGCATAAAGATCCGCAGTCTAATCTATTTATTATATTATTCATTTTCCCAACACTCATTTTATGAAATTGTGACTTTTAAAACTGTCTACGTTCGCTGGAAAACTGCATTATGGGTTGGTTGTCTCAACACATTTTCCTGATCGACTCCCCACAGAATAATGCCGTAAACTTTACCAATAAATTTACCACAATTTTCAACATAGAACATTTATCCTGTGTCATAAGCTCTGGAGAATGAACGCGACGTAAGCTAGAAAAGTTGAAAAATTGTATTACCTCCTGTTCCCGGGGCTATAACATTCTTGTATCGAATACTATACATCAAGCATTAAATTGTTTAAGTCCCCTTCCATTAAAAGTGTCGCCAGTTTCAGTTTATCAACAAAGTTTTCAAGTCCTCTTTCATTATTGCCCATCTAAAATTGAACGACTGTTAATATATCTATTGGGTCGGCAGAGTTTACAAGCACGGACATATCGGAAATGCCAGCGTAGATTGCATTACACTATAGACTTCGCACATTTACTTTCAGAATGGCTCCAGGCGAATGGAACAATCCGCACCCGTGCAACCCGGATCCGGAGGAATTGGAAAACAATTTTAACTTAAATAACTCGATGTGGCTCACGGTCGGCTCTGTCATGCAACAGGGATCCGATATACTTCCCGCGTAAGTTTTGAGCGAACCCAACGGCGCCCCTACGTCACCGCAACTCGCCTTACGCGCGTGCAAAGCCCCATGATAATTGAGGGACGGAAACCACAACGCAACTGCGACTCTGCAATCTACCATTGCCTATGGAATCGCAATCCCTGAACCGAGCGTTTAACCACTTCCAGTTAACCAAACTCCCTTCAACTTCGCTAAATAACTATTAACCAGGATTATTATTAACCTCTTAACTGCGGAATTTAGTTTTAAAAATCCCCACAGAGTGCGGAATTAAAATCAAGACAACGAGTATACACGTCGAACGCAGGACAAATGGTCCTATCATAAATTTTACGAAAAACGAAGAAGAATTACATTTTCATTTGATAAAAAATTAGCGATTCATTCTTGAAAAGGTTATTGTTATTGCGCCGCAATAGATAATTGGATTGGCGTGGATACACGTCGAACGCAGTTAACTGGTTAAGAGAACTCTCTTTCAAAGAAAATCTGGAGAACGAAGGGACACCCAGAATCTCATCACAGAAGTTTTAAGAAATGTTTTAAAATCGAAGCAATTTAAATTAAAAAACGACAAAGCCTGAAAAATTGTGCGGCTATGGATAATAATTATTTCTGGGAGAACTTGTAGGAAAATTTGTCTACGAAAACATCATACAATCTACATAAAAATTGTAGGACCAGTGACCAAATTGTAAGGTCTGCAAGGAAATTGTGGAATTTATAAAACTATGAAACCTATGAAAATGGGCCCGCGAGAAATTGCAGCATCTCTGAAAACAAGATTAATCCGAACCAAATTTGCATGGTTTGACACGGATAGCGTATGAAAATAAAACTAGATCCTACGAACTGAATGCCGAAACAGTGGCGCAAGTCCGATTCGGACTACACATGTATCTGTTGAAACATGGAATCGCTGGCAGCCATAAAGCAACCATGAAGATAGACTTCAATGGATTTTGCACGGCGATGTTGACACAGTCGACGCAGCGGTCCCTTTGAAGAATATTTTGATGGTGACTATGCAGCAATCGGTCGTCGAGTTCTAACGGACACAGCAAGAATCCAGTTTCATAGGCTTGCTTGTTGTTTCGCTGGCGGGTTTTTTTGGAAGATGACGGTCGGGAATGGAAAGGAATAAAAATCATATTCTATTTAACACTGGGTTTACAGGATTAAATGATTGATACACAATTATTGAGATTGCAAAGATGCATCCATGAGGAATTATTCAACAAATTTATTTCTTTGGTTACACGTTATAAAAAGGGTGGCTAACCATTTGGATAGATGTATTCCTGTTATTTGTATAAAGTGATGTGAAATTTTTCAAAAAATTTCAGTTTATGCATTAATCGAGCTTCGTGGTATAGGATTTACGTATTTACCATAGAAAAAGTCATGAAAATAAATTCGGGAGGTTCCAAAAGATAATGCAATTTAAGGAGGTAGACTCTCGTTTCCAGGATTCCAAGGGTGCGGGATGTGCCCTGTTCTTTCTCGATAATGCAAAGATGGGGTTTTTCGGTAGTCAAAAGCACTAGATAAATTATCAATCTAGGCAAAAGTCCTATTTTTACGTTAACGAGGCGTTTTTGCATTACTCGGAAGCATAAAGCTGCGTACGTAGCTATTTTCATAAAGCTGCGACAGCTTCATGCTTTCGAATAATGTAAATTACGTCCAGTAAACTTAAAAATAGGAAATTTGTGGGCGATCGCCGTCTAGACCGACCTTTTATCTACCGTTTTTAACTATTTAAAAACCCCATCTTTGTGTTATCGAGAAATGAGAACGCGCATTTCGCACCCTTGCAATCCTGGAAAAACGAGTCTACTACCTTAAGGGGAAGAAATATCGCTTGGAGCGTTTGTAGAAAAGCCTACAGAGACGGTGCCAAAAGCAGACGAGGCGGTTTTTTTTCTCTCTGCCGAGTGCCGTTCGCGGTGTTCCCCGGACGATCTTCTTTTTTTCACAACCGTTAAGCTTAACGAGCCGCTGTTTGCCGGACATATTTGAGGCGGCTTCCCACTTATTAGCGCCGGCACGGCGCTAACTCTCCGCTCGTAACGTCGCGCGTGTTTGCTCGCTACATACTGACGAAGAACCGACTAAAGACGACAACGACAACGACGAGGAGGATGAGGAGATGAAGGAGTAGTTGGAGGTGGAGGAGGACAAACAACTTCCTCTACCCGCTTGTTTATGCTACCCGGACGTACCGTAGATTGCCGTGATTTGCATGCATGTAATATTTGGATACCTTCCACGCTCTATTCAATGTCACACCGCGAAATTGGTATCATTGTTAATTTCCTGCGAACCGTTGCCTGATTATCCCGAGGTAGACAACCTGTCTTCCACACACGACCGCCGGGGTGAAGTGGCGACAGGGTAATTATTCCGAAATCAGCGAGTATAGAAAGTTTTCTGTACGTATCCGAGGTATATTAAGTCTTTTGCGAGGAATTGCCATTAGCAGGCGTGGCTGCGTGAAACTCTCGAAATTAAATTTCCGTGAATGAAGGGAGAAAATATTTGTTGTATTTCGTCTGGAAGAAAGGGCACTGATCGATGGGAAAATGTTACCCTCTCTCTGCCAGTACCGAATTAGCCCCGTTCTTCGCTAAAAAATATCCTTTGTTTCTGTTTACGGGGTCTCATTTGCTCTCCTACACGAAATAGAAGGTGGAGATCCGTGCGCGTGCAACTATACTCGGCAAACAACCGTCATTTGCATATGCGGCCCTTTAGCTTCTGCTTAATTAGGAAAACGCGATGTGTGCTTCTCGTGGCGCGGCATTTCTGCCGGCTGCTGTATTCGAGAATCCTGATAAATTACTCGATCCGCTCGTCTTTGAACGCAAAAATCAACTGTTTTTTGTTACCATGTTTTTTCTTTTCCAAAGAGCACCGTCGATTCGAATGGTGGCTGGCATGTGGTGGTTCTTCACACTGATCATGGTTTCTTCGTACACCGCGAACTTGGCTGCCTTCCTCACAGCAGATATGATGGAGACTCCTATCAAAGGTGTGGAAGATTTGGCGAAACAAACAAAAATAAAGTACGGATCTGTCGATGGTGGATCCACAGCTGGTTTCTTCAGGGTATGGTTGGCGATAGTTCTTCGATGAAAACCAATAACTTTAATAAAAACAATGTAGCTTCATTTCGAATGCAGGATTCAAATTATTCGACGTATCAGCGTATGTATATGGCGATGATGGAGGCAAGACCAAGCGTTTTCACGAAATCCAACGACGAAGGTGTCGATCGGGTGCTTAAAAAACGCGATTACGCGTTTCTTATGGAATCCACCACGATCGAGTACAGAATGGAACGGAACTGCGAACTAGACAAAGTCGGAGGATTGATCGATAACAAAGGATACGGAATCGCTCTACCGCGAAGTAAGTTTAAAGGATTATCAGTTTCGATAAATTCGATATATTAATACTCGGGACTAAAACAATTGCGATTCACGTAGAAATAATAATTACTTGTTGGAGCACGCGAACCACGTTACGGTGCGTAATGAAATTATCGACGGTACAATAAATTAACAAACACCAATTAACGCTCGCCGTAATGTTTCCAATTGTGGTCAGCCCGTATACTATTTGATGATCTAATGTATGTATAGCGCGATGCTATGAGGTAATCGATAGCTCTTGCCACCTCGCGAAACAATAATAGCTGGAATCGGTTACAATTTGATATTACTAGTTTGATTTACTAGTTTGATATTATTGGTAATATAGACTAGCGAGTAGGATAACGAGCAGGATAGTGAAGTATTGTAAAGTTCGTACAATTCACTGAAATCGAAGAAACGAAAGAGAATGTTAAATGTTCATTTGCCTATCCGCTGTTTTATTAAATAGTAATTACTAACCGTTCTTGTCCCTCGTTTTCGATTAAGAGATGTTTAAAAATGTTTTTTATATTCCACAGTCTTTATTTTCAACTAGCTGTACCCAGCCACGCGTTGCTGTGGCTCAGTCGGGTATATAAAAACGCGCGTATTCGAACGCAACGTTGTGTCAAAATTTCAAAACAATCGGTGAAGAACTTTCGGAGATTTAAGATTTTGAACAAACGAACATTTACGTTTTTATTTATATAGATTACCTCATTTTTTGTCACAACTTCAAAGATATGAAAAATTTAATCGAACACGCAATTAAAAATTATCATTTTTCAGATTCTCCGTACAGGACACCCATAAACGGCGCAATACTAACGCTACAAGAAAAAGGAATACTTCAAGATTTAAAGAAAAAGTGGTGGGTGGACCGAGGGGGTGGAAAATGCGCGGCGGGTAACGTAGAGAGTGAAAGTTCAAGTGAATTAGGGTTAGCCAACGTCGGTGGTGTATTCTTGGTTCTTCTAATCGGATGTTGTGGCTCGTTTGTCCTCGCCATTTTCGAATTCCTTTGGAACGTGCGAAAGGTCGCCGTAAGCGAAAAGGTGAGCTGCCACTACTTATTCCCACATAGAATCTTATCTCGCCTCGTGATCTTCCTGAATCGAATGATGAATGTTCGATCATCGTTTATTCGCCGAAAGATCAAAGAACCATTCCTCCGTGCGCGGACACCGTTCAATTTTTGAATTAATATTATCATTATTATTCCAGTTTTCAGTTATGCAATCACGTAATTTCTAATTTTTGTTATTCAACTTCTGTGGGCTGCATACGCTCGAAGATTCGACAAGCCTTCCAAAACAGTTATTTTTAATTAAATGAATTCTTATATCTGGAATTGAACATCTCGGTTTGAAAAATTGTTAGATCGTCCTCCTAACCAGCTTTTTATTTTTGACTTATTAAAACGAATAAAGGACGAAATAATTCTTATTCCGCGTAAAAAAAGAATCACTGAACGTTTTATTCCGTTTCGTATGCACCGACCTAATCGTATTACAAGGTCGTAGGTTTCGAGTAATAAAGATCCCCGTGTATGCAGCCCATTAAATCCACGATTCGCATAAATCCGTGCTCGGGAGCAGTTTCGTTTTTTCCGCAAACGAATTTAGTAGTACATGCGATTCCATGGAAGAACGGCTCGGGTGGGTGTAACGATTCTTTCGAACGATAATGAAAAAGGGAGAAGTCGAAGGAAAGGTTCATTGTGACGTTGAAACGCGGCAGAATAAACGACGTTGATTTAATTAAGCGGTGCCTGGACACGAAACCATTTTTCGTCGGCGTTCTTACAGATCACTCCATGGGAGGCGCTGGTAGCGGAATTGAAATTCGCCGTGAACATTTGGGCGGAGACGAAACCCGTTAAAATCTCGAAAAGCAGTGGCACGAGTTCGATGGAAGGCGGCATCGGCCGAGCCGCGTCCACCGCTCGTTCTATAGTTGGCTCGTTCCTTCGACTGGACATGCTGGACAAATTCGACAAGGATAACAATACGAACGATCGTAGCAACGACCGCAAGGTCAATTAAAATTACTTTCGACGCCGAGCGATCGAATGGGTGGAGCGAGGACTCGATCGAGCGGATTCGATTCTTGTCGGGGAACCGACCGAGATTGTTCGTTACATTGCATACCATGCTGCGGATGTTTGCGCATTTAGTCTACGTACCTCATCGATAGACCGTGGATTTTTGTGTAAAATTAATTAAAGTAATACCAAAAGGTTCAGTTCTGTTATGCTTTAACACTGAACCTACCGAGAGTTGAAAGTAGCCAGTACACGTTGTCTTATAAAAGTAACTAGATTAAAATTATTTGGACTTTGTCGTGTTCGTATTACAATATTTACCAAGCATCTTCATCATTTCAATAATTGTGAAATAAAAAATCTGGATCCGACCATTTGACCGGTGGTGGCAGGTTTAGCGTTAACAATAGAAGACTTGTTAACTTCTTGCCCTACCATTTATTTTACGGTTTCGGTGATTTTGACCTTTTTCGTAGATCGTATATTCCTAAAAAAAGGAGAAAATTTATGTATAACATTTCTGTATATCAACAAAACCAAAATGGAATTTTATTTCGGTTTAAAGGAAATTATTAACACACTTTTTAATCGGAATTTGATCAGAATCTTCATTACGAGTGAGACACGGTATTGTACAGGGGTTAATGAGATACAAGACAATATTGATATTTGCAGTACACTTTCAATAAACTTAAAGTGAACAATTCTAGTATCCTGTGTCACACGCACACAATATGTATCGATCGACATTAACCAATGACAGACGACCAGGGTGGTCGAATGGTGCAAAATGACAGACAATCGGTATTCCAGGAAACCGAGGGAAAAAATGCAGCAACGCCATATGCCTCCGTATATAAAGTCGTCATCCCCGAGAATAGTTCCACAATGACGACGTCATGGAAGGCAGAAATCTTCCCTGTAGGTCCGTAAAGGAATCCAACAATATTTGGACTCGACCACAATGGCGCTAACGAACCGTGCCCTTGGTTTAGAAGATTTTCGTCCCGAGAAATCACCTGGAGGTCCCTCGATACCGGAACCCCCTCCTCGAGAAGTATACCCCGGCATCTTTGTGTCATTATTACCGAGGGGGCGTTTCTTCGCGTAACCATCGATCGTCTACGAAAAGAGACTTTCAACTTTACCGACGGCACTTGCGTCACACAAATGTCAGCAATTGATCACACTCACAAAAGCCCGTCAAATTCTCTTGGGTCCCCGGTAACCAAACGTTTTGACGTTCCGACATCAACTTAAATCAGAAAGAAACTTTCCATCGGAACAAGCGTTTCGTTAGGTAAGAAAATTATCAAGTTTTCTTTATTTCTTTTTTAATTAAAAAAAACACTATCTTTTCGTGACGAGTATACGAGTACCTTCCTTTTCTACGACGATATTCTCCCACCATAAGTTACAATGTCACGTGACTAATCCGGTACTGGCAGAGAGAGGGTAACTTCCCCAGATCTGACGACTCTGCTCAGAAGTGGGGGTAGTACTTACAATTAATTATCCAGAATCACTGCGGTTATATCTGTGGTTGTCAGGAAGAACGCCGCATGTCACGTCTTCCTAAACGGAGATATTGCCGTTTAAAGTTTTCATCATTAATGCGTGCGTCCGTAATGCGAGCGATGGGGTTCTTCAATAGTCAAGAGCGATAGATAAAAGATCGATCTAGACCGCGATCGCCCTCAAAAGTCCTATTTTGTCGTTTACGAGGCGTAAAAATATAGATATTTGACTACTGAAAAACCCTTCGCATTATCGAGAAATGAGAAGGCGCATATTTTTAAATATTTAAATCTCTAAGCCCTCCAATTTCCAAATACTCAAATTACGCCTCGTAAACGTAAATAGGATTTTTGAGGGCGATCGCAGCCTAGATTGATCTTTTATCTAGCGCTTTTGACTACTGAAACAGAGAAATGAGAAAGCGCAACCTACTTATATTTCATTATTTTTTGGAGCCTCCCGAATTAACAATATTTTCATGACTTTTTCTCTGGTAAATACGTAAATCCTATACTATAAAGCTCGATTAATGCATAAACTGAAATTTTTGAAATTGTGACGTGCGGCGTTTTTCCTGCCGACAAATATGTGTCCGGAACGTTATCAGGTATTTCGCAGTTAGTCCAGCAATTACAGGCGAATTCTTTCTGTTACTTGGTTATTGCGCGTTGCGGGGAAACACGCGGAAATCGATTCGTACCCCGAAGGCGGCGAGGTGTCCACAAAGCGGAACACGTAGGCCGCGGTTAATTTCCACCGCGCCGCACCGGCGCGAATCAAAGGGGTCTTCAAAGTATGAAGTCGTCGTATCGCCGTGCCTACCAGCAGTTTGGTGATAAAGGTGTAAGGACATCAATTAATACTCGTTTTCATTGCGGCCGTAAAAGCGCGTAACACGATTACGGGCAACATTTACGGCCGGCGAACGAGCTGTTAACTGTACGGTATTTTTCGCAACGGGACGTTCATAATCGCGGGTGTGTTTCATGAAACGAAATATTTTCTCGTTCCCCCCTTTTTTTTGGTTTCTCTGCCCGTCTTTCTCTTTTTTCGGCTTTTTTACGGTCACGCTGACTTGTCTTTTATGAGCCAACGCGTTTAGAGCTTGACGCACCGCACGGCAGTATATTATTCAGCGAAATGTCGCGCGTTACACTTGCTTGGACGCGTCGCCCCGACATTTACCGATTCAGATCGCCGAGAAGACGCGTCTCTTCGCGGTCGGCTGCTTTCCTCGGATTTATAGCGAATTGTTTATACAGAGAGATATTAAAAAATTGTACGAATGTTTGCAATATTTTAATATATATTAATATATTTGCAATTTGGAATATGGAAATGAATAGTATTCGTCGCTATCATTTTTTATTGGCAGTGAACTGCTAATAATTTATAGTAAACTGTTTATACAGAGAGATATTAACAATCGTACGAATGTTTGCACAAATATAAAAATGAATTAAACCCAGCACAATTGTATTCGTCGCTATCATTTTTGATTGGCAGTGAACTGATAATGATTTATAGTGAACTGTTTATACAGAGAGATATTAACAGTCGTACGAATGTTTGCACAAATATGGAAATGAATTAAACCCAGCACAATTGTATTCGTCGCAATCATTTTTTATTGGCAGTGAACTGATAATGATTTATAGTAAACTGTTTATACAGAAAGATATTAACAATCGTACGAATGTTTGTACAAATATGGAAATGAGTTAAACCCAGCACAATAGTACTCGTCGCTATCATTTTTTATTGACAGTGAACTGCTAATGATTTATAGTAAACTGTTTATACAGAGAGATATTAACAATCGTACGAATGTTTGCACAAATATGGAAATGAATAAAACCCAGCACAATCGTATTCGTCGCTATCATTTTTTATTGGCAGTGAACTGATAATGATTTATAGTAAACTGTTTATACAGAGAGATATTAAACAATCGTACGAATGTTTGTACAAATATGGAAAAGAACGAAACCCAGCACAACAGTATTCGTCGCTACCATTTTTTATTGGTGGTACGATCATAATAAAGTACTACAATAATTAATGTACGAACTCTAATTATTCGGACATCGTAAAATCATCAAAAGTAAGAAGTTCGTAGCGACAGGATCGCATAAATGCAGTCCAATTTGCAATCGATAAATAACTGATAAATACAGGTCGGAACTTTATATACTTATCAATTTTTACGGACTGAGCCATAAAATCTGAAATCGAACAGAATTTTGTTTATTTTCTTGACGGTCCGGTAAGATTCTACGTGAAATAAGAATGGCAATAAAGTTTATGAAACTTTTTAATATACGACGTTGTAAACTAGCGTGCACGTTGTAAACGCATAAAACCTACAGTCTATTAATGAGTTTCTCGGAATCACGATCTGCGCTTCCGAAACAGAAAATCTTATAATAGCATGATATGCGACTGCGTCGTTCGATAACTTAAATATCTAAAAGCCAGGCATCATCGTAAAACCGTAAAATTAATAGATTTATAATTGGGAATAAGAAAAACGAGTTTGAAAGGTACAGATAAAAATGCCGAAGATTCTTGTGCACATCGAGAAACGCTAATTAATGAAATTATTTTAAGAATGACTAAAATCTTATTAGAACTATAATAGTACACAATTTGTCTAACAAGGAGAAAGTCGAAGGAGAATTTTAATTTTCTCATTCTGTTTCGCATAAATATGTACCATAGAATTAATTCGACGAGGGAACGCGCCTACACCATTCTTTCATCCCACCGGCGTTCTTCTACGACTGTTCGATGAGTACCATTTACGTTCTGTCGAACAAGGTTAAGGGGGACCCGCAGCCAGGACCAACCATTACTAATTAAAGATACCACGTTACGCTTAACGATCGCCTATTCGGATTCCAAATATCGGAGAAAATCGTTCAAAGATACCGAAAGGGCAATAATAACGCGCCATGTTCGCTTTAACGACGCCCCGGACCAATAAAGTGTCGCTTTCAGAAAAGAGTACCGAGCGGAATCCATTCCGGGCAAACGTGACTAGTAAAACTCGAGTCCGATGTGATTCAAATGACCGAGGATTTAAACGTCTAGCGGATTCAGATTATCGAAGGAATCCCCCTTAATCGACGATGGAATAAATCGTTGTGCAAGGGGTTAATTAAGTTTTATGGTACGAGCGTCGTCGTAGCGGTCGTTACGCAGGTGTATGGGCCGCGTTATCTACGATACATCTTCATCTTCGCGAGGCTGACTCGGCCAATTGAAGCCTCTCTTCTACCGATGGTAAGCATGTTCTCTCTCTTTCGTTCTCTTTCTCTCGCTCGTTCTCTTACTCGGTCGCTCGTGCACGCGCTCGCGATCTTATCGTGCCCCAGTGAAAACAACAGGTGCACGAAATCACGGCTGCTACCTCGAGATCTACCGTCCGCTCTCATGTCCTTTACGACCGCACCGAATTTCAAATAGGATCGTAAAGTTGTATCCTTGTACGTTCCACGCCGGTCCTTCTTCCTGATGCAGCTCGCCGACCCTTCTGTATTCCGTCGAAGAAAACTGAGAAATAGGAGAATGTAATATTGATCTGAGTAAATAGCCTGCTGCCGTGCCTGACTTTGGATGATAAGTCTCGCTGCCGCCGCTGGCGTGTACCCTTCCGAGAGATCTCGTGCTGAACAGATCTTTCCGCTAGAGATAGACACAATATTTTGCAACTTCTATTACCGGAACCGATGGGACGGCTAGATACGGATGTTTCCGACGTATTACGGCTGATAGAAGAAGCAGTTCAATTAAACGAATGGGGCAGGTCGATTGAACTACAACATGTTCGAACGAAATCCAGCATGTGAATTTAACACCGAGCGAAACCAAATTAAAAAAAATTAAGATCGAGGAATAGAAAAATCGAAAAGTGTTTAAATTTAATCGTTTAACCCGGTCTAATGTAATATTGTCTATAAAAATAAATTTTTGAAATGGGTAAAATGTAAATAAAGCATTTCAAATCGTTCATTTGACCGGCGGTGGCAGGTTTGCTGTTTGCCGTTCTTTTTCTGTAAAAGGCACGAAGCCCGCAGTCGCCTTTTTCCCTCGGCAAAAACGGGGGCGCTGTTGGGGTGGTTTCGCAGTAGAAAAAAGTCTGGTAGATCGACATCCTCGTCGGGTCCACTCGAAAATCCTAACCGAGATACTCCCGACGGCATTTCGGAGTTAGGTATCGCTGGATAAGCCGTGACTGGAGCTATGGCAGCGCAGTATCAGCTGGCCGTTATCCTCGGACCTCTCTGTTTCCGAGTGACATTCGCGAAATCGCCGGCATACCTGAAGCTAGCAAGGGACGAACAGAGGGAAGATCGGTGAGTGAGGCCGTCCACATAAAATCCGAAGGTGTTAAGCAAGGGGAGCGTGCGTGGAAGCTCAAACGGAGTGGCTTCCCTCAAAGGGGGAACCGCGGGACCGGCGTTCGCTCGCCGACTCGTAGGAATTGAAATTGATTTCGGTCGACTTCCATTACTCAAAGAGGACCAGAGAAACGCGCACCGACAAAAGTCACAGACCGATCCTACGTGGATAAGAGTCTTGCCCCCGTAGCCAGGACCCGCTCGAACGAGACGAGAGGTCCCAGCCGGCCGTGGCCCAGGAATTCCTGGCGAGTTTCACCAGAGGGAGAGGGAGCCGGAACTCTTTTTCTCACTCTACCACGACCCGCCCTTCTATCCTTCTATCTATCCATCCTTCCCCCGGACGACGGTGGTGTCGAATCAATTTTTGGGTGGCTAACGCTGCGGCTCGTTTCGGGGATGATCGCCAGGGGCTTGCGGACCGAGTGCGGAGAGATACTCGTGGGATCGTCGCCATCTTTTATCTGGGAATCGTGAAATGGAACCAGGTGACAGTTGCTCCAATGATTAACGTTTTTGTACCGCCGAAGAGATCTGACGGGTTTTCAAATAAAAACACTCCGTGGCTTTATCCCAGCGTCGAAATATATTTCGTTTCTCGACAAATTCTGTTCGGGCAGGTACATTTTGTTTAATCCCCGTGTCAGTGCTCCGGTACCTTCCAATTTTTGAAAATCTTTTTTTTATGTTGGTTTATTTAACAGTAAACCTACCGCGAGGGGTCGAATCACCCATTTTAGATTGTTTATTTGACAATTATTGAAATCGTAAAGGAGTTTTCATGGGAATTTATTGAATATGTTTTTGACTCCAGTATATATTATAGTAAAAATCGCACAGAATATAAATAAATTTTATCTTGTTATTTTTATAATACTACACATACGCAACAGTCGCTTTTGATGGTTGGTAGGTTTAGCGTTAAGGTCTTATCAACATTTCGGGTTATTAGCGACCGCATTGCAATACATTACGTTACATTACATTGCGCGTGATTATAGGTATGTACAGTTTATTCTACTCCTTAGGTTTATGCGAGTTATAAAGCGGATGACGTGATTAATTTTATTTTCACTATTTAGCGCTTCCCTGAGAACGGACGATTTTTATAGCTATATAATTGGCAATGCTTAGGACCGTTCACAGCTCTAATTAATAATTTTTTTAAATTTACTTTTGATGATACCTCGTGTAGACACTTCAGTCTATCCGATGTGCTCAATGAAACCGCTATTCGGTTAGTTTAATTGCCACAAATTGAGCACTTAAATGACAATTTGGATGTTCCCGGTCAAAAATTATTCCGGCACAGCACTCGGAGGGTTAAATCTGCTACGTTTTACCGGTAAGGATGGGCACTCAATCAGGATGTGTTTAACTAAAGTGGGGACTTCGTAGTGGGAGCTTTTAAAAATTTGCTGAATGCTCTTGTCGACAGATCGAACATTCCTCTAGATTGTTTATTTCTTGGACAATTTTAGTTTGATTTATATTCGAGGCATATATGAAAATATACAAAACGAAACTTTCACTTACAACAGCATCAATTCGAAGTTTGTCTATATTTCATGGATCATTTGAAGATTATTTTCTTCCTGGCCGGTATATTGTTGTATTGTGTCACCGAGTTGCTTTTATGACTGACGGTAATCATCGGAGAAGCGAGACCACCCGGTAGATACCACTCCAGAACTTCCGGAATCTTTCCATGCTAGGACTTCCCGGGAAAGGGAGTTGGACTACACTTCCAGGAACCTAGACACTGCTGGAACCGTCGGGGAATTTCAGAAATTCTCGCTCGAATTCGTAAATACGTGTGTATTACATTGGTACACGGACGTTTCAACGAATCGATGAATGAATCGAGAAACGTACACCGGGCCTGACGAGGCGTGGACGAATGTTTGTCCACCACTTACTTCACAGCGTGCCGGGGGAGGGGGTACTTGATGGAGGAATTGGCATGAATCAATTTTCGGATTGATGAATTACGGAAGAATGTGTTCGGAATACATATTTCTTCGCCGTACGAAGACCTCGAAGAGTTCCACGATGGAAATCTATTTGATTGCTTAATAGCATGCAATTGATTGCAGTGGGTTCTTTATTCGAATCGTTAACGAGCGTAATTAGTCGAGATGTGCTGCTTGGTATAGCGCAGTTTTCAACCTCGGTTATTTCAGTAACATATTTTCCAATTCTCTTAATCTTTCTATTATTTGAAGTCTCGCCTACTCGTTTTTATCGTAATTGTATGAAATCACATAGATAAATGAATCTTTAAGGTGCAAATAAAGATGTACCTCATTTAATTAGGAAAATACTGAAACGGTACAAAATGGATTTATTAAAAGTTTTAGCGATGTACGTTATTCGATTCAACGTAACGTGGTGCAAATGTATTTTGCAATCGATACTCGTTTTTATCATAAATGTATGAAATCCCAAAGGTAAATGAATCTTTAAGGTGCAAATAAAGATGCACCTCATTTAATTGGGAAAATACTGAAACGGTGAAAAATTCATTCGTTAAAAGTTTTAGCGATGTACGTCATTCGATTCAACGTAACGTGGTGCAAATGTATTTTGCAATCGATACTCGTTTTTATCATAAATGTATGAAATCCCAAAGGTAAATGAATCTTTAAGGTGCAAATAAAGATGTACCTCATTTAATTAGGAAAATACTGAAACGGTAAAAAATTGATTTATTAAAAGTTTTAGCGATGTACGTCATTCGATTCAACGTAACGTGGTGCAAATGTATTTCGCAATCGATACTCGTTTTTATCATAAATGTATGAAATCCCAAAGATAAATGAATCTTTAAGGTGCAAATAAAGATGCACCTCATTTAATTGGGAAAATACTGAAACGGTAAAAAATTTATTCTTTAAAAGTTTTAGCGATGTACGTCATTCGATTCAACGTAACGTGGTGCAAATGTATTTCGCAATCGATACTCGTTTTTATCATAAATGTATGAAATCCCAAAGATAAATGAATCTTCAAGGTGCAAATAAAGATGCACCTCATTTAATTGGGAAAGTACTGAAACGGTAAAAAATTCATTCGTTAAAAGTTTTAGCGATGTACGTCATTCGATTCAACGTAACGTGGTGCAAATGTATTTCGCAATCGATACTCGTTTTTATCATAAATGTATGAAATCCCAAAGATAAATGAATCTTTAAGGTGCAAATAAAGATGCACCTCATTTAATTAGGAAAATACTGAAACGGTAAAAAATTCATTTGTTAAAAGTTTTACCGATGTACGTCATTCGATTCAACGTAACGTGGTGCAAATGAATTTTGCAATCGATATCTGCAATGACGGAAGAACAAGCAAATTGTATTGATTCGCAAGATTTATTTCCTGTCGAGTCTAAAACACTCCAGAGATGCTTTGGACGCCCCCGAATATAGGCTATTCCATCGCGTGTACACAGAACAAAAGAGGTCGCGCATAGTTTACGTATATTGTAGGAATTTCAGTATAGTAAGCGCCAAAATGTCGGCACGGTGCAGTTTATTAGTATGCAAAGTGGAGCGAGAACACGAAATGTGCCGAAACTTTGCTTTAGAATTTCGAAGGAAGACTATTAAACCAGATGCTTCGCTAGGATGGATCTACGAGGATAAGTCACATTGGCCTTTCGGTTCAAAATGGAGTCTAATTTCTCAATCTTCGTGTTAATCGACTTGAGAGCAATTTTCCAGGAAATCATAATAACAAATGTTTTTGTCGGCCCTACTGATATTTAGTCAGAACTATCAAAAATGTATACTTATCTATATCCTCCTATCATTAGACTTCGTGTTTTAGGTCATTATAGGATTCGTAACCTCATGTAATGATCTGTTAATGGACACATTAGATTCTAGTAACCGCTACCGGGGTCCATTAAGCCGTGTTCAATAATTAGTTAAGTACACACGTACTCCACTGAATTTCGACGCTATCCTCTTTGAAACTCTGCACCGAAGATACTACAACGTCCTCTCATTTTTATCAGAAACATTACACGGCTCCAGCACCGACGAGTTTCAATCTATGACATTTTTCATTTTCTTTATATATTTTGATATGCACACAATTTAATTCTGCTTGTGCAGCTTCTCGCGCACCGCTGCTGCAAAATTCAATTTTATTCCACCGTATTCTCGAAATTGAATACAACAATTTTTCGAGTCGTTTCTTAATTACATTATTCCTGAATAAGGACATTCTAAAATGTCTTCCAATCTTGCTGCTTTCGAAAATTTTAAAAATTGTAAAAGTGGTAACACTTACATATTGTGCAATATATTTTTTGACGCGACCATTTTTGACACGCTCTTTTGGGGGAACCGTGTAAAACCGTAGCGTGACGTCATATTTTGGAGTTTGAAGGTTCGGAGGGCAGTCTTTTTGGCGAAAAAAAGAGATTTAACGAAAATCTCGTGAAAAATCGACATTTTGCTGGGAAAAACGAATTTTCGGAGCATCGATGGCGTCGGAATTCAAGCGTGGGCGGCGTCCCGACGCGGCGCGGCGCGGCTCGGCGGCACCGCACAGCGGTATGCAAAGCTGGAGTCCCGGGGAACCAAGCTCCACGATGATGGTATCGGCGCTTGTTAAGGGGACTCCAGACTATCGCAGCGGGGTGCTTCCCTCATCGGCGAGGCTTCAAGAGAGCGCGAGGCCTCCTCGCCAGCCCACGGAAACACCGCGCGCCTCCAGACGGATCGTTAAAAAGTAAGAGAAGTAATGGCCCTATGCCGAAAGTGGCGTCATGGGTTCACCGCGCGGCACGGTGGATCGCCCCCTTCGCCAACGGCGAGAGTACCGATTTCGAGGCGGGTAGGAGGAAAAGGCAACGAAGGGGGAGGACACTCGTCGAACCTCTTATTTATCTCGATCGTTTCGCTAAAGTTATACCGGCAATAATGCGGTATTGACTAGGCCGCGGGTGTTCATGCAAATTCGGCATTTTAGAAATTAATTTGTGGAACCTTGATTGCGTACGAAATGCCGCAATGGCTTGGTGTACATACAGTCAGTCTCGTAGTTGATGGTACACACTTTAACCCTTATGCAGTCAACCACAATGTATAGATTATTAAAAACCTTTTGTATTAAACATATTTGCACAAACTCTCATTATAAGTTTCTCATTTGAATGTACAATACATTCAGAGAAACTAGATGGGCCAAACTAGATGGATTAATTTACTAGACGATATACATTACAAACATGAAAAATGTAAAAAAAATTTATTTCACATTAGCGAGTAAACTATATAAGGATTTGACACGGAATTGATTGACACTTGAGACGACGTGATGTTCCGTCAATCGCTCGGAGAAGACTGTCGTTTTCATTCTAACAAAATCATAACGTAAAACATTCATTTAACAAAACATTAACGCAACATGCAAATCAATAAAAATATATATAACATGTAAATCAATAAAAACATATATTACACTTAAACATATATACGCACTCACATTCAGTCATATGACATGCATACTTATATCATTCTTACAACTAATCTAATAAAAATACACTAGTAAAAACTCAAGTTGTTGGGTTCGATTTTGAGAAGGTCGTTTTTAAAAGTTGTACGAAAACTTTGCACACCCACGGTAGTTAAAACAATGTGGCTACGCGTAAGTGTTAAGCCCGAAACTTTTAAACATAGTGGATTATAAGAAACATTAAGCGTATTTTAATAACGATAAATAAGATAGCCGGCGATAAGCGAGGTTGCTGGCTCGTGTAGACTTATGTGGGTGACCGGCCCCCGTCCGTGCAAACAAGTAGCTCGTGTTGGTTCGTGTAAGCTGCTCTCCAACAAACCACCTTGTCTTGGCTTCCTTTGTAGTTACCGCCTCTAGGGCGAGCACAGTAGACACGTTTTCGCTCCCTAATAAACACAACTGATATATAATATATGCCTAGTGGGCCTGCTTATGGTGTACCTTAAGCGGACGTCCGAAAAAGAAATGAACACGGAGCCTGATATATGATGCATCGTGAATTATCATAAAACGATATTTCACTTTTTTTCCTATGAAGACGCGGATCTTCGAAACCGGCTGACTAAAGCGGCATTAAAAACCGGAGAGAAACGAAAATAATCGAGCCGTGCCGAGCTGTAAAGCCCATAACGTTGAAGGGTTGCTAATTGGGGGTTGGCTTAGTTCTTCTGCACAGTAGCTCCATTAAACTTGTCCTACTAATTCACCAATGACCAAACTAATTTATTCCCTGTTAAACCGGAATTTGTTTAAACGTTATGTCAATTTTCACGTACTACAAGTCGACTAAAATTAATAATCATTGAGTCGCTAGAAAGTACAGGTACATAATTTTGAATATTTATAAAAGTACGTAAAAATATCATATACGCGATACAGTTGATGTGTACCGACTCAGTATCTTTGACTACTTGCTCGAAACGTTTGCTCGCGTTTGATAAGAACTTTGTTTTCCAACAGTGAAAGTATTTACAATGCTCCCTGATTACAATTACATAAAGAATCTGACGGAGGGGTAAAAGATTCATTTGTCGCGGAGGTATTCGGTCGGCTCGAGGAACCTGGCGGTCGTGCAATGCATCCTGCCGTGCAAAAACCGGGCAGGCGTGTGCAAAGCATCGAGAGATAATCACTGCCACGTGGCTGCCGCCACGCTGACCCGTTTTTGCGAGCATTACGTATCCCTAATCCGGACCAACGGCAGCCATAATTGTTTCGCTTCTGTTCAACCGTTCGCCACCGTGACTGTAATCCGTTGAACTTGCTTCGGCCATTTTCAAGATAAACTCGCTTTACTTGAATCGTATTTTTCGCTCGAGCTATCATCGTCGTTATCATCATCGTAATTACGTTGACGACCTCTAAAAATCTTGATGGAAAATCAAAAAATTTTCTACCCGAATCACAACAAATCTTTTGTTTTCCTAATATGTTTAATGGATTAAACATAAATTGTTCCAATGTTTGTTACCGTTATAAATTACACCTACCGATATTTTTGTCATAAACGAATTATTACGTTTACCTTTGTCGGACGCCGCGGCGAATAAAAATTCTATTATCCTCCGATTCTATTAAGAAATTTAAATAATTCCCGTCACGTGTAACCTTTTGGATATTCTTCAACGGCTTTTGAAATCGGTCTCGTTTTTGTTTTGGAATAGCGAACGGATCGGCGTAGCCGGGACTATCGTCTGATCTCGGTCTTTAAATCTCCTTCATTTATAAGCGCCTCTTAACGATTTCTTCTCAGCAGGATCCGCCGATTTAGTGCACGCGAATGCAAATGCCTTCGGACGAATTTGTCGGCTGGATCTGACGAACCGACAAATACCGATCACGGCGACGCGGACGTTTCCTTATCATAATGGCTTCTTAGAACGAGCCCTTATCATTTTTACAAACCGGTTTTGATAATCTTTATTAATTGGATGCTACTCGCGGCTCATTTTACTTTCCCTTCGTTATTACGCTGACTTACAGGCGACAACCACGCGCCATTACTTTCGTCCAATCCCTTCACCTTACTCACAGATTCCCGAACGAGAAACAAATTCCACTCCGCACGCTGATGTATGCAAGTTACAAGCCTCATTAACCTTCCGTCGGGCGCAGCGGTTCTAGGAGATACATCAATCACTATTTTCCTATGTATGTATGAATTTTTATATGAGAGTTCTGCGCATTATAATAAAAAAATATTTTTAAAACGAGGCAATTTATACTAATTTACGTCAAATTAATCTGAAACATTATGATCTGATCTGCAAGCTACACTGGGCCCGAAACTGTGCATATAGAAGTATATTGCGGATTTTATGCATTTGTAACAAAAAGAATTGCTTTAGGTATATTGGTACATTTTTCCCTGCTTATTAAAATAACTAACCATTCCTCTATAATAACGAGACAGACTCGTGACGAAATGCAATTTTATTCTGCAGCGATCAATGTTTAAATACGCAATTAAATATAGACATACGATAAATGTAAATTTTCTTTTTTCGCTAAGACACCGTTCGGGACAAAGAAGTTCTAATTATGGTAACTATGAAGACAATGATACGAGAAGCAGGCAAAAGAAAAATTTTCATTGATTTTCAAAATTTTTATATAAGCAAATGTGAGAATAATAGCGTCGACATGTTTCAAACGAAATTCTCTATTATTCGGAATACTGTTAGACGACCGATTTTTGCAGGTGTTTAAACAAGTTATACGTATTCTATGCTCGCATACATTTACCCTAGTAAAATCCCGGTTCGGCGAAGGAACAACCGGCCGAGAAGACCAGAAACGGAAGCGAGTGATACAAGTATATTTTCCCGTGGCAAAAAGACCATAAAAAACCAACCACCGATGGAATAATCCAGACCCTGATCAAAGCACGGTTTCGAGGAGCCGACGATGCCGACGGCTAATTAAGCGCCGGCGGATTTCTCGATGCGGCTTCGGACTCGCGAAAACATTACATGATCGGTCGTCGTATACGATTACGTCGTTTTTATCCGTAAAAAAAAGGCACGCAGGCCGCGTGGATATGCCGTATTCGTGCCTGTTTCCATATCACGTCCGTAACCATGCCGGTACATCAGAGGGAACTTCCGATCTTTTGAATATTCCCACTCGCGAGAGAGCGCGCACACGCCGTGCCGGAAGGGACATCTCCTTATAAGCTCACCGACTTGACGCTTTTTAACTGTCGGCCTCTGTTCGACAAGCCGACCGGGCGACTGATTTTTAATTAGATTTTTGCTCCCCGCCGAGACCACCCAAAGAATGCTTTTCAAACCGGACGGAAAGGTTTCTTTTCGCTGGACGAGTTAGAATCGAACCAGACACTGTTGTAACCGATCTCTACACTTTTTGCGCTCCTACCGCTGTTGAAAAATATTAGACGATTGCAACGGTTCCTGCACGATTTCAACATGAAACACGATATTTTCAAACAACTGTTTTACAAATGAATTGTTAGGTTGTTTAAACGGGCACAACTTTTTCTTGCCATTAGGAAACAATTTATAATCGTTTCTAATGAATTGGTTTTCAATCAAAACGCAGCGCACGAGTGAAAAAATTGTGTGCTGTTTAAGGAGAGGATGCACCATCCGATTACTATTTTTTTTTCGTTTTTGTTTCAACATTTCTTATGCGGTGCGAATTTCATTTCAAACGAAGTCGTAAAAAGTCATGCAACTGAATTTTTTGCTAAGGAAGAACAGAAATTCTACGAGCATGGGATTCTTAAGCTGCCTGGAACAGAACGTCGTAAAATTTATTCTAAATGGCAAAACATTGGCTTTCATTTTCCCTTGAGATAACGAAATGACTTTCCGAACGACCTAGATGTTTCCAAATACTGTTTTAACCCGGTGTTGGTAAGCTGGGAAAATGCATCATTCGCGGAGTCTCACAGACCCACCGAAATAATATATTGTATTATAGAAATAAATACCTCTTTCACGAATATAAGATTAGGTATTGCTTATAAGGTTTGTAATTTTTCAGAGTAAAAACGCAGATCCACGAAATTAAATTTTTAAATACACTCAGGCCCGACTCGCTGTGACGCGTTGTTACAATGTTACAATCGATCTAAAATCTCTGGGGTCTGTGAGACTCCACCTAACTGACGGCGGGTTAACCAGTTAAGTGTGTTTGAAGACTATATTCGTCATGGAGATGTGGCAGAATTGTGTGTCACGACGATTATATCCGTCATGCGTAAAATCTTGTTACAATTTGATATTTAAATTGTAATTCTGGCGAAAACTAAATTACATTCGTAAATTTTAATATGTTTAAAATGTTTAGAGGGCAAGACGAAATGAAACAAACAAATGAAAATTATAAATAATTTGAGATGGATTCGTGCATCCCCGTATGCACTGGCGTCATCGCTTGATTTTCGCGACCAGTTACCTGGTTAAAAGCTTATTGCACATCAAACGAAATATTTCATTTTCAAAGTTGTACGAATCCCGAAAAATGAATAGTATGATTGACTATTTAAAATACTGTTTTTTTGTGTACGGAAAGGTACAAATTCAGTTTCACGACACAATGTCATGCAGTATTGTCGCGGAGTGTATTTATTTAGTCAATTTGTCGGTGTCGCGACGGGGAGTCGGTATCCTGGCAGGATCCTCGGGATCGTGGTCCTCGCCGTAGAGATCCTCGTCCAGGAATAACCTGTCTCGAGGCTCGGTTTCCTCGAGCATTGAGCGAACATAACCGATTGGATTCGAAATCGAGCATACGAGGTGCTCATTGGCCGTGACAGCGCGCGGGGTGAACAGCGAGGGGATGTTTAGTGGCGAGAGACTAGAAGAAAGAGGCCGGGCGGCACAGTTCAAAGAGATGGTGACATGTGACCGGCATTGTGAGCCGGTGAGCCTCTCTATGCCGTGTGGTTACGCGCTTTTCTATTGCGTCGAAACGGTCTGGTTCTGGTCTCTCTCTCTCTCACTTCGCTTGCTTTGACGACCGCCTCGCCGACGTCTACTCCTCAGGCAACCCTGAAAACCGATTCGCATCCCTTAAGCTCCCTCTGGCACGGTACGCCACCATGTTCACGACACCGCGGCTATAAACGTGGTTACTTTTGCGGTACCTCAAAGTATGCCGCGACGAACCATTTTGAAACGGCTCTCTGTATTGGCCAGAGCTTTGTAGTCTTGGCCCGAGCTGCTTTCGGCTTCACGATACCGATACTGCGCGTTACAGAGCTGCGATCGACAGTGATCACTTCCATACACCTTCCATTGAAGGGTCAGGACACAGTAACAAGTGAAGAAGATATAAGATTTTTAAACAACGGTACAGAAAAAAGTGAATGATCGATTAATATTAGATTTTTTGTATTTCAGTTTACTATATTATGAACTATAAAAAAATGCTTGCAGTATTTAAAGAATAATTTGTTCTTATGCCTTTCGTCGTCTTTGTTGGGAATATCTTTTCTTCCAGATGGCCAACTGGTGTGTACAAGATTCCTACAAATCGAATTAACTATATCGAAAATCCCAAAAATGTCATAAACTGTGATATATTCTTATGCCTTTTATATAAGAAATTGATATATTTCAATTTGTTCCTATGCCTTTCGTCGGCTTTACTGGGAATATCTTTTCTTCCAGATGGCCAACCGGTGTGTTCAGGATTCCTACAAATCGAATTAACTATATCGCAAATCCCAAAAATGTCATAAACTGTGATACATTCTTATGCCTTTGATATAAGAAATTGATATATTTTAATTTGTTCTTATGCCTTTCGTCGCCTTTACTGGGAATATCTTTTCTTCCAGATGGCCAACTGGTGTGTTCAGGATTCCTACAAATCGAATTAACTATATCGAAAATCCCAAAAATGTCATAAACTGTGATACATTCTTATGCCTTTGATATAAGAAGTTGATATATTTCAATTTGTTCTTATGCCTTTCGTCGGCTTTACTGGGAATATCTTTTCTTCCAGATGGCCAACTGGTGTGTACAGGATTCCTACAAATCGAATTAACTATATCGAAAATCCCAAAAATGTCATAAACTGTGATACATTCTTATGCCTTTGATATAAGAAGTTGATATATTTCAATTTGTTCTTATGCCTTTCGTCGGCTTTACTGGGAATATCTTTTCTTCCAGATGGCCAACTGGTGTGTTCAGGATTCCTACAAATCGAATTAACTATATCGAAAATCCCAAAAATGGCATAAACTGTTGTATTCTCTAGGCATTGACGATCCCACATTTCAATTTTTGTGAAAATTAACAAAGCGGCAGATATTTTAAATTTAAGGACTGAATTTCGGTAGAAAATTTGGTAATTTTTTATTTATATTTAACAAGATAATAGGGAAATTAAACAAATCGATCGTCAATGCCTAATAGATATTATAATGAAGATAACTGTAAAATTTTAATGTAATTGCTAAGGTATTGTAGAACTCGAGATATCTTGTACACCGTTTTTGAAAAACATAACTCTGAGAAAAACACGTTTAAAGTTTACAAATGTAATTTTTCTATCAAAAAAATTTTCGATTTTTTCAAAATATTACTGTGTCCTAACCCCTTAAACGTTTCGCTCACCATTCTTTGGCAAATTGCCTTTGGAAATGTGTGAAAAGTTTGAACCGTTGAAAACTAAGAGAATTTCAAAATTTCTAAAATTTTTTCCAAATTGGTCCAGCTAAAAGATGCTATAAATCCATCAGTCTAACTAATTTTGAAATTGGAACACAGAATGTATTGTCATTGCATGTTTGCCGCTCATACGTACTCTCATATTTCATTGGCGTGGATTACATTTTCCGATTAAAAGAAATTGAAGTGAGCCGAATGATCTTCATTCGTAGCGAAAGAACTTTCCAAACGAACCTCAACGTTTTTCAAAGCCGAATTTTCTGCATAAATGATACGTTACCTTCAATTTTCCCAACATTATTAAGAAGTCATTCATTACCGTTCGTAAGTGCAAATAGAAAAACGAATTTAAACTTTCAACACGACAATGCAACTGCTCATATCAGTCAGGAAACTGTGGTGTCGCTGTAGCATCATATCATTATTTTGGTAAAATATCCAGCGTGATTTCCACACCAAAATCTGATACGAAATCACCGTACGAAAAATGTGTGCTCGGTGTGCTGACAACAAACAATGCCGGAACATCGACTAATTACAAATTGTAGTCGAAACAGTTTGAAAAGAGACACAGGGATGACATATCCAAATGTAATTGCTAGCCTGTAAATTCGAATAATTAAATTCATTAAACATAAAGGGTGGCTTACGCATTGTCTCCCCACGCATTGTATCATAGTTCTGATTCCATAATTATGTGACAATAAAAGATTCGATTTTTCTTCAAGATATGTCTATATCATAATCGTTATAAAAATATTTTGCCGAATTGATTAGTAAAAGCAACCTCCGAAGATTAGAGAACTGGAAAAAGTGTTTGATAAATGCTCGCAATGTAAGAGCGTGAAAAGGTCTGGGAACATGGCGGCCGACGGGCTACCGGAGAATCGTGCGGTATTGAAATGGGTTTGCATTTCAAATTAACACGGTCCGCGGATCAAAATGAAGCATAATGACGCACTTTATACTTCGACATAAGCTGCTGCGCATTTCGTGCTTCAACATAAACCGTAGTAACGCGTTTGGACATCAAAGCGAAGCCGCAATACCTCACTTGGTGTTTTAAAGGGGGTCTGCGTTTTGTAACTATTCCGAACCTGACTTTTATTCAGCGATGAAAACAAAACAACGGTTGTTTATGTGCTGCTTGTCCTTTGAAACCATTGCGAATAGCGCGATATGTTTTATTTCGCAAATTATGTAACCCGAAAAGACGTAAAAATAATTTCGTGGAAATTTTTCACGAATGCGAGCTGAAACGAACGAATAGAAATTATACTTTCGGCTCTTTTTATTCTTCCTTCTGTTACATACTGCATCTTGAACATATTGTACCTGTTCAAGAGCTGGACGTAATGAAACAATACGGACGCAGGTGACAATTATAGAATTTTGGAGACTGAACAGTTAGTAAGCATACTCTTACCCGAGACTGTATGTCGAAACTTTTTCAGATAATAATTAACATCGAAATTAACATCCTTGTATTTATGAACACTCCCGATGGGTTCGCAGATCTATAATTAAATGGAGTAGAAGCTATCCAATTTCCTGTTATAAATTGCTACCGTGAAGGAGGTGCACGAATATGGGTTATGCTTATGGTGATCGCGTCCTCTATTTAAGAGGACAGTCCATTAAGTTTATTTTTCCTTTTCTGAAATGGTTTAAATATAGTTTATTATGGTCAACGTTTTCGTTTTTGTAAGTAGATTTATTCGAGTAAAAGAGCCAGCTATATAAACTGCAGTGTCCTTATCATATACAATTTATAATGACTGCAAAATTTCTAGAGAAATCGTCAAATGAATACAAGGATTTATCGTCGTTATTACAGAAATATGCACTGTCAACATTTCTATCTTTCACACAGCTTAGATCTTTAATAAAGTAGATGGTACCCGTTTAAGCTCCTCTTTACGCAGTTCGTTAATGTCGATGAAATATGAAAATATTGCTGTTTACGTTAGACTCAAATGTCGCATTAAATATTCACGTTTTCTGCTTTTTTTTCTAAAAAAGAACTTTAGGTTTCTGGAACCCGAGTGTGAGGGTACATGTCTAAAAAATAAGTGTGACGTTCCAGGGTTAAAAAAGATGTCGCTTCTTTTTCGTGCGTCCGAAAATTAATTCGAGTCACTGTACCTAATACCAATCCGTGAAAATGAGAAATAGAATGGCGACCTTTCGACCGAGGTTCGGCGAAAGAACATCGCCGTTTCCTGCGGATACCTAGAACACACCGCAACCAGTCGCTCGGGCAAAAGATCTTCGATCGTGGCCGGCCGCGCGGTCCAATTCGTGGAACACAGAAGACACGTATCGCGGCGATCTAAAGACGAGGCAACGATATTATGGTGGGGCCACGAAAAGGACACGTGTTCCGGACACGTGTGTCCTCCTCTTGCAGTTATCTAGCGGCCTATCTAACCGCATTGTGTCCTGGCCCATTGTAGGTACCGGGGCCGGCTTCCTATGCGTTGTCGGCCACACCACCGTACAGCTCCCCCTATAAATTCAGATGGAGGTTAATGAAGCATGTTGGATTCAGTTTCAAAATTTTCCGATCGGTAACACGCGCCTTCGATGGGAATCGGCGTCGTTTTACGGGGTTCCTTGTTTCCTGTCTTTACGAGCCATCCCTAACGTCGCCCGCCGACTCTGCAACCTCAAAAAACCTAAAAAATTCGGCAAAATCGAATCTAGACTGCGGATTTTATGCATTTATGACAAAAATTAGTAGAAGCAACACACAACAGAAAAGAGATTAGGGAAATTTAACACTACCGTTATATTATTTTATTGTAGAGATACACCATTTTCATTTTGCATAAAGATCTACAGTCCAGTCGTTACGCATTCTGTGTCTTGCAATTAATACAAATAATTTTAATTTAGCATAGAAATCCCCAGAATAATTATAACCATTTATACATAATATAACTTCGGTAAGACGTTTTATTTAGGTACCATTTTCTTATAAAAAAAGGAAATGGTTGACTGCAAGAAACAAGATTAAAAACAGTCTCGCGTGGCCGAGAGATCAGTCGTACGATTAATTATTTAATGAAACATAGTTCCTCCGCTTTCATTACTTTATCGGTCGACCGGAGTGGCTGGATCCAAAGAAGGAATTAATTAAATGTAGACGCAGCTTCCAATATTTGTGGTCGAGTCTTCTAAAGTTCGTAATTTTGCAGAGCATAGCGTTCGAACGTTCTCCGTTGAGGTGTCCGGAAAGTTTTACTAATAATAATCTCATGAGACTCGCCCAGCAGTCCGCGATCAGGGAATTACAAGTTCCCAGACTTCCAGGATTATCGTGTTACTTATCCTTAGTGGCTTCGCGAAACCACCCGCAACCGTTGCAAATTGCAAGTTATTTGGTTTATAGTGCCCACTACCGGCCACCGGGTTCTGCGAACCAGTGATTGAAAATGAAACCGTACACGGTCCCACGAATATGTAGAACTTTGAAAATCACTGAAGGCATTTGCACAACCGGGAGAATCCGACGGAAACGCTTCACCGTAATGTCGAATACTTATTACTTTCTGCTGAATTCAATTTCTCCGCGAATCTACTTCAAACGGTATTCTTTAAGACGCGGAATCCGTGAATCCGATTAAGTGAATTTTGCTCCTTGCAAAATGTAGCAAACTTCGGATTTTAGACGATTTAAAGAATCTCAATGAAGCGAATCCTCTGAAGGGACAGCACTTCCGTGAAACTTTATATAATTTTTATACACTTTTTTATACTCAGAGGGTTAATAAAATTGTTACTTTAAAATGCGTGTTTTATTTATGCTAAATTGTAAATAGATTTACTTGAGAAATGGTGCTTTTAGCCTCGCTTTACCTACTTTATTACACTATACGCATTTCCAGCGGCATCCCCATTTTTCAAACTTTCTTTTAGTTTCTCTCACGGGCGTATATCAAAGAGGGGTAGCACAAAGGGGTAGCAAACATACTTGTTGGCTTACACGATCGGTTCGCAAGTTGCAGCCATCAGCGCGCATTACATTAATTTATCGAGTGCTCGGCGACCACGGGGAGAGCACTGACATCAAGTACATTGTAATAACAATAAAGTAAAGGCTTATGGGACCCGGTCGGGATCGTTTCCGCGAAAAGGCATCGAAATGGCATTATCAATATTTATTTAACCGCTGCCGCTGTAATATTCAGAACGATTGCCGAGCATTTAAGCCCCGTTCGACGCCACTGTCGGTCTCCGCCCACCCGATCAACAAAATGTCCACGCGTACACGCGTGCGAATGTAACAGTGGGCTCGAACAATAATTAGAGGACTCATCGGCGCCGGTGGTCGCTGTTTAACTTATAACTCCTCCGCTGTCTCTCCCTCTTTCTTTTCGGACCCCTAAAAAATGCTTTATCGCTCTTCTTCATAACCGAAAAGATGCACACTATTTTAACTTGAAAAATAAACATTTCTTCCGACCCAGAATAATTCCATTCTATATGATTTTTTTCGATTTATGGATATGAAATTGATATAACACCTCATACGCTGCTTAAATGTTTAGGAATTGATTAGATAGCAACATATCTAATCGTGTAAATAATATTTTAGTGCTAAGGATTAAAATCCTTCGCCTAATTCATTGCGGGCGGGATACGACCACGAAACAAGTAATTAACACTGGATAAAATAATTATTCTGTATAAGATTAAACGTAACACCACTTTCGAAAAAATTCATGGAAATTGGTAAATTTTCATAATTAACGCCACAAAGGTGCAGCGCGATATTTCATGCTAATATCATTTTGCGAACTTCGACGAGTTTTTCAAACTGAGAGCAGGGTCGCTGAGCCCCGGATATCAAGAGTGCTCTATCTCGGCGTTTACATAATAATGTTGATTCACCGTTACTCCGAACCCATTCTTCTAGTCTCTAATCCTCACGATTCTCATCAGGACGAATTTCCTGCATATTTCGCGACGAGTTTTCCCCTTCTGCTGACTTTCATTTCAATGTTCAAGAGTTCTCGTGTTTACACTTCCTCGTTTGCTCGATTTTTCCTTGTCGGCAAACTTGCAAGTAGATCTTGGCCGTGATTATTCTTCCTTGGTAACCCATTTCAAGGGTTTCCGAAAAGAAAATGAGAGAAAATGAAGGGAGAATCTTTAGCGCGGCTACATATTTCTGAGGAGCCATCATGGCTACCTTGTATAACCGTCTTGAAATATTATCAGTAGACTGTGGATCTTTATGCAAAATGAAAATTGTCTGCATCGACTGCAAGAAATAGAAACTAAATTGAATGTTATTTCTTCCCTTAATAATTTTAGTAGAGGAGAATATATTGAAATCATATATTGACATCATATATTGAAATCTTCAATTTTGAATTTCATCTTCTCAATTTTGCTATAAATGCATAAGGTTCCGCAGTCTTGAAAGATAACTTTTTAACCTTTTGTCGTATTTTGACGAGCCAGACTCCAGATGAAGGTTTTTAACAAAGCCTAACAAATATGAATGTCACGCGTTTCATTTTAGACGAAATAAAATTGGATTCGTTCGTAATCAATATTTAAGAATTAAAATAATGGTAGCCATACAAAAAGTATACATTTTCTTTTCCCCTCTACGACATTTTTGCGCATAAAGACGCTTTAATCCCTGTAACTGTAAAGAAAATGGTACGGCAAGGGGGATAATATGTATAACGCAGGTCTTACTGATATCTACAACTCCCCAATGTTCCCGTGGCAATCCCTGTTAACCTTTTGTTCCCTTGCTCAGCCTTTCACCCCTTCAATTGTCACACTTTACTCCTTTTCTTTCCACTTAATTCCTACTTCCGACTGGCCTTAACCCCCTTTCCCCTCGGCTGCAGTCCTGACGAGGCGTCTCGGTTTATCCTTCGTCTTTCGTCCTTCGCTCCTCGTCCGCGACACACGCATCCACCGTTCCTGTTGGCCGGCCGCGTGGTGAACATCAAACGTGCCGACAGCCAGGACGCGCACCTGCCTCCGTCACGCGTCCACGTAAACGGCTCGTTCCGTCCTCCTCTCGCCCCTTTATGAGCATTCTCATTACTCCCACTCTGCGGTGCCAGGACCGTATCTGCTCGTTTAATCTTTCGACGCCGAGCAACAAATCCAGAAAGGCAAGTAACGTCCCCCCACAGTATTTCACAAAATTCTACAGTTAGGAACATAACTGATCGCGCACACTTTAAATCGGAATAAATTTTTTAGGAATGGACCAAACGACTTGAATTTCTCTGTAAGGCTGGAAGAATTGGTTTAGTAAATGATACCTAAATGATAAGAAAGACAATAGTAAAAATTTATGTTTACAACTTATTCAGCTGGGCCAATAACGAAAATTTCAAAGATGTGTTTCGCAAACTCGTATAAATCATACGCGTTTTAAAAATTTCATTGCTATTGGTTAATCGGTTCACGAATTATAAACGATGAAAATTGGTAAAAAATGTTATAGGTTCGAAAATCATGAAAAATTGTATTCATGATCAATATTTATTCAATTCTTTTCTCTTCTACGACATTTTTCGTAACGGCAGTAAAATGATACGGCAAGGGATTAAATATCACGAAACAAGAAATGTACGAGTTGGACCACTTTCATAATTACGGGCACAATTTTTCCCCGATTTACGTGTGCAGCGAGTCGTAGACGTAGAGCTCAATTAATAACGCAGTCGCTAATGGAGGCACGAAATTAACCGAAAACTGTAGGCGTGAAAATTAGCGATGCTAATAATTCGTCAGTTCGTAACGTTCGGGGCCATTTCTCTCGATCTCCTTCGACACTCCGTGTTCTTGAAATCTGCATACGGGCGGCGTCGTAAGAAACAAAGTCGAAGTGTGTCAGACTTGGCTAACGCGAAACCCGGCGTGAGTCGTTAGCGAGGCCTCGGAACCAGAGAGTTGTTCTTCTGTGGAGTTGGAGGGGAAGAATGGATGGAGCGTTGACTTCGCGGTACGTAGTAGAACACGTAACACGGTGATTTGACACTAACAGGAGCGGTATACGGGAATGGCGTCGTGACCAGGTGTAATCGAGAAAAGGGGAGTCGGCGGAGTAGGAGGAGGGGAGCATCTTAGAGGGCAGTCGGCGCCTTTCATCCCTTCCTCCTTGGCGGCGTCCTCTCGTTTATCTCTTTTTTTCTCGCTTATCCTCCCTCTCCGTCGCCGCTCTGTTCGGTAACGCTCTCTTCCTTGATGCTGTGCTCGCGATGAGGCTGCCGGAGCCGAATCGTCGTCGTTTCGAAGAAACTGATATCTCTCCTCGCTGTCTCTTCGTTCGGCGAAGGTGATTCGAGGAAAGGAGAAATTCATCGTGGAAAAGCCGGCCAAGGGAGACACGGACACCGACGCGCCGCCGCCGAGCCGTCCGGGTGCAGAGCGCAGCTCTACAAACAGCCCGGGGGCAGGCCGTTATTATCATTAATTCTCGCCGTTGTAGCTCACAGACCGTTCTGCCCGGTGAAAATTAATGATAATAACGCTTTTACAATCCCCCATTGTAAACGTTTCCCGCGAAACTTTAGCAGAAGACGACATGATAGCGGTCGTATAACCGACGTAGGTGGTCCATCCGACGGTCGCGACTTTTCATTCTCTCTTTCGCGGCGTCACCCCCTCAAACTTGGATATTAAAAAATCATCGGCGTTCTACTAATTAAGAGCCCGCGAGCCCTCTCGTTATAGTTTCTAGCCGATCAGAATGGGGCTCGATTGTGCCTCAGAATGCTCGCAACTGATGATTATTCTACAAATTCTGGTGTAAATCATTCAGGAATAATTACTGTTTTAAGATCTCTCTTGGTGCCGACAGAAATTCGTAACGGGATCAATTAAATGGTTTCTATTGTAGTATATTGTGAGGGTTCACGTGAATGTTTGACGAATTGCTTATATTAATTGGAATATTTGTTATTGTTAGCATAACTGAAATATGTACTTTACTAATAATAAATTAATAAATATTATTACCATATCTTCTGTTTGCTCGATATGCTTTTCCACGTTTGATAGCAGCAGCAAGAGATCGAGAAGTAGTGTGCGTACACGACACAAGGTTTCACAATATCGAGACATCGCTGTATCGAGAAAAGGTAAATTTGCATGAATATTGACAATTTAATTGTTACGGGACGGACAAATTACACTGAGAGTTTCGGTGCGAAGCTGCTCTTTGATCCGAGCACCGACGATCGTCGCTCCGTATCTCGCGATGCCATACTTGTTTCAAAGTTCTTTATTCGCGCGGTATCAGATTTTAATCGCGGCTTCGTTTTTCTCCTCGATTATCATTTCAAAGTCCGCCAAAGACGGCGGCGCGGCGTAGCCTGTCCAGCATCGACGGCCGAGTCGCTCAGGATCGTTTCGATTCCCGATCGGCCTCGATTGGTATCGACCGGTTCAGCGATGACTCACGGAATAAGATTCCTGATACGGTGGCACCGATCTTTTCCTTATCGTTAATTCGGCACGATAACATCCCGGCGACACGTTCTTCGTTAATAACGTCATTTCGGTCGCCCGGGATCGGTGAGTCCGTAAAGAATCGGGTATTTAAATTCGGCGCCGCCTCAAACTTCTTCGACGAAGAAAAAAAATCTCCTCTCCCTTTCTCTCTCGACGAGATATCTGGACCAGGCACGAATATATCATGGAAATTTACTCACCGGATTACTTATTAGTTCTGCCGTGGTCCTTCGACTTTTTTTTTTCTTTTTTAATTCAATGCTTACGGATTCTATAGAACAATGGGGACACTCGAATCACTTTTGCCCTCTGAAATACTTTAAGCTGAATATTATTTCATTTCTTTTTTTTTTTTGTTTATATATGAATACCGCGGAAAGTACATTTGGATCCGGTCCAAATGAAAAGCATTGGATCTCATCCAAATTGAAGACGAAAGCGGTGTTTTAATTTAATTTTTACGCATCGTGAAATTTCAGAAGCACGTTATCTCTTGTCAGGAGAAGTTGGCTGACCTTATACGTATTTTGACGAGAACTCCTACGTCGTTTGGGATCGTAACCGACATATTTACATTTTTCTGTGTTTCTAACGAAGCTCATAGTGTGTCGCATCAATTATTGGGAAATACGACATTCTTGAAATATAATCTATTTTAATTCCGGTGCTAACAGAGTCGATCTCGAGTACCAAATATTGCCAATTACAGAATTAAATCACATTTGTGTAAATTTTATTTTGCTCACGAACGAAAAAATTGAGGAAAATATATAACACGAATAACGATGGGCAACATGCACTAAATAGGTTTCGCACTCGAAATTCACCCTATTGAAAGTCAAATTCTACCTTATGCAAATCAATTTCACCCATTAAGAATATTTTTAATTAATTACACTTTATTTGCAAAAGGGCGAATTTAGAGTGCAAAAAACCTGTAGTCGTATAAAAAATACATTCTTTTAACCCTTATCCGTCCCTCATTTCAAAAACTGAATCTGTCCTTTGGTGTAAAATTGACACTGTGATAAAAAAAATCGATAAATAACCAGGTGAACAGTTACTTTTCGATGTTTATTTATTGAAATTGCCGAGTCAACATTTACATCTTAGGTTTCTCGGTTATGGGTTTCTCATTAAAGAAATAAAAGTCACGAAGTTTCGGACAAACTTAAACCTACAAATAACAGAGCAGCATAACTTATTTCGGAAAAACTGTGTCAAATTGACACGAGGGACGGATGAGGGTTAAAATAAATGATTGTTTCCGGAAAAACGAACTGTCACTCTTATGCGGCTGTGGCGGCAGCCAAGGTGTTTGAAGAGTAATCGCGATAAAAATTGTCTGTTTCTCGGGCTAAGGGTTGCACGAAGGAGTAAAAGCGAGAATCTCGATTCGAGGATACGGGCACGGATTCCTGGAATCGACGCGAGTACGTCGGGTAGAACAAGCGGATATCAAAGAGAGTATCGTGCAGCCTTGCCGGCAGGCAGGCGGCTTCTAGCTGCTAATGATCGCGGTGTACCGTAACGTGCTACACGATTTCAACGATAAACTACAGCGCACCCGGCAGCACCCGCGGCACCGCAAACCCGTTTTTCGAGCAATAGACTTTTTTCTACCCGGTACACCTTCTCCGTTCGCTCGCTCCTTCTTCGAGCAACCGCAACCCCCTTTTCGACAAGAGCTGCCCTGTCCAACAACGACAAACACTTATTATTAGACTGCCGATGTTTTACAATTTTCAATTTTTGTGGAGGAATTTGAAGAAAGTGGGACCGAATCAAATCCTATTTTCATTGACAATAGCATTTATAGATCCAAAATAAATAAAACTATATAGTTATTATCGGAGTATATTCAGTCTCGCCGATTTCATCCTTTGAAATTGAAATGTAAAATTTCTTATCGACAGTTCAATCAAATTCAAATCGAAATTTAATCGCTGCGATTTCCGTTTGTGAGTTCGATGCTATTTGAAATTTCACACTACATACTATAAATCCTGTCCAATTCGATACTCCAGCATTTCTTGAAGATTTTTATAAACCATAAATGCATAAAGAATCCGCAGTCTACTTATTATGCATCGATTGCGACACATGATTCGACAGGTGTCAAAAATCTGAGGTCGACTACCGAAGATTTATTTGTGCGTTATATTCAACGTTCAAGAATTATGCTTCTTTGAGAAATCAATATATACGTTGAAAAACTTGATCGGTTTCGAACATCGGAAACATAATCAGAACTACCCTTCGCATGGCCGAGACATTCGTCGCCCCACCCTCCACCATTCCTCTCTGACTCGATGCTTGCCCCCGCCAGCCCTTCTCTCCGAAATTTTGTTGTTCGGTTACTTCGCGCGGTTTAACCTGGCCCGATTGTCAGTCAGTGGCAAGCTCCGATGCTGCAAGGAGCCTTGGTCACTCGGTCCCGATACTCCGTGCACAAGCTTCACGGAAAGTTCCTCACAGTTCCTCATCGTTACTCCGCAACTTCATATTCTCGAAACCGAAAACAATTCCTTTAATCCAATATTACGAAAGTGAATACAAAATATTGAAGAAAAGATTCGCCGGTACGTAAACGGCCAGCTCTGATGCTGCAAGGAGCCTTGGTCATCCTCAATAGTTCGTCATCGCTACTCCGTAACTGCATATTCTCGAAAAACAATTCCTTTAATCCAATATTACGAAAGTGAGTACTAAACGTTGAGGAAAAGATTCGCCAGCGAGTGTGCAACTGGTATCACAGGTGCGAGGTGAATTTTTCCTGGACAACAGGAGAGCCCAGAAAATCCGGTGTCGCGCAGAGGGTTATCAAAGGAGGCATCGCGAGCGGAGGAAAGTAGGATCCGAGGACTTTCGTGAAACGGTTTAGCGGTGTCGCCGGAGCTATTCTCGCCGGTTGTCGATCAATCGGTTGGACAAACTGGTCAAGAGAAAGCAGCGGTGACGAGGGGGGAAAGAGAAGAAGGAGAGCGATTGGAAAGAGCGTTCTCCCGCCCCTAGTGGGGTCTCCGTCAATTAATCTTCCCGGGGCAGTGCTCTTCCGGGTACGAAAAAGAGCGGCGCGGAGGCAGCCGTCAAAGAAAACACCCACAACAAACAAGCGGCAAAAGAGCAAGAAGAGGCCGGCGGCAACAAAGAGGCTGGTAGAAGGAAGAAGAGAAGAGAGAGACAGAGAGAGAGAGAGAGAGAGACAGAGAAGCGGCAAGAAGAAAGAAAGAGAGAGAGAGAGAGAAAGGGTGAAGCGCGAAGAAGAGGAGGTGTCGGTCGCTGTTCTTCGGCCGAGGCCGGCACGTGCGCGCACCGGCTCCTCGTGACTCGGAAGAAGGGTTCGCCTCGGCGGAAGGAACGAGGAGAAGAAGAAGGAGAAGAAGAGGAAGCGTGCGAAGCGGAAAGTGGCGGCAGTGTGCCGCGAACCGTCAACCGGGACGTGCGTCGAGCCCAGTCCAGCCTGGACTCGGTCCTCGTGCTTTTTCATGCGTCCAGACACCACGTGGCCTCCGCTCGCTCTTGCGCTTCAACCCTCTCCGAACATACTCCACGCATCGATCGTTTATCCGAACATCTCCACGCTTCCTCGTTTCACGGAATAACAAGACTCGTCGGTGTGTCCCGGCCGTGAAAACCATCCGGTGGAAACGAGACGCTGAACACGATGGAGGGGTGACCCGGACCGTACAGGATTTCCGGGGGATGCGACCGAGCTTACTGCTACCGACATTAGAATTCTACTATTGCCAGCCAGATACCGTGCCGAGAAGATGAGGACGCAACTACAGGTGAGTTGCAGCGAGCTCCTCTTGGGGGTGAGTTTCCATTCGATGATGCCCGTCCGTGCCACAGTAACAGACTGTGAAATTTTCGGGTCTGCCCAGCTCCCCGGGAATTTGCTTTCACAGATCGTTGCATGCTTTGGCGAGTTCCGATGAGATCGAGTGACGAAGGTTGTTGGAAAATGTTGTTACTAGATATGTACCTGGCCACAACAGATCTGTTGCTCGTGCGTCGAGTAAAACGCTTTGAAAATTATTTGTACAGATGTTTCTGCCGTATCGTCGGTTTTAAAACACCGTAACGTTTCTACTTTTTAACCTTTAGAGGGTCGGACTGGCCAGTATAGCGACCCGGGACAAACTTGAGAATTTTGGATTTTCGTAAAGGAAATTCGAACTATTCCACGAAATATATTCAACGAAAGTTTTTGATTAGAGCGTAAAACAAGAAACGGTGAAAACCATAAACGGTTCTTCGCGTTTTTCAAAAGCGTTCGAGGGTTAATTGACACGTCCTCCGAAACTCGGTTCCGATGAGATCGAGAGGCAAATGTTGTTTCCAGATACCTGTCCAACAAATTACTTGCTCGTGCGTCGAGTAAAACGCTTTGAAAATTATTTGTACAGATGTCTCTACCGTATTGTCGGTTTTCAAACACCGTAATGTTTCTATTTTGAATTTTCGTAACTAAAATTCAAGCTAAAAAACTTCCGCTAAAGGTTAAATATTGGTCCACTGTTTCTCGGAAAGTTTTGATTAGAGCGTAAAACAAGAAATGGTGAAAATAAAGATCCTTCGCGTTTGGATTTTCGTAAAGAAAATTCAAACTATTCTAAATACTATGCTAAAGGTTAAAATATCGGGCCACTGTTTATTGGAAAGCTTTTGATCGAGAGTAAAACGAGAAATGGTGCAAGTAAAGGATCCCAAAAGAGTTCGAGGGTCAATTGACACGTCCTCCGAAAGTGCAGGACTATTGTATCCGAAAGCGGCGAGTCTAGAACGATAAATTGGCCACAGGATCCTGGAGGCCTGGAGCAGTCGAAAGACAATGCCCATCACCGGGGAAAGTAGAATTCCATTGGCGTTTATTTCTCCAGGATTGTAGTATGTGCACACGCGTATGCGCAGACACATCGTGAAACGGGTAGCAGCAAAACAACCCGATCCTCTTTTAACGCTCTTTGATCATCTCTTAGTTATGCTTCCACGGACTCCTGTTATGTTTCTCCCCCGCACTCCGTTCTAGCCCACCCCCTGGGTCAGATCCTTTGCTTACGTTTCGAGCTTGAACTTTCAAGTACGATTTAGCGAAAGCCTTTGAACCTGCTCTCTAGAAAATTCCGACCAACGGCATCCAAGGGTCGTTTGACTTTTGCCAGTACAGCCTCCAGATACTTCTTCGTCCGTTTCCTACTACATGATACTGATTCGTAAGAATTACAACGCAATCTATAAAATACGAGGACATTCAGAACCGTAACAATTGTCTTGAATTATGGCGCACTAAAATTATTCCTAGTAAAAGAAGAATTCGTTCAGGAATTCTAATTCTAAGACAATTTAAAGAAAATTGGAACAGTACAAATTTAATTAATGAATCTCACAGATCGACTGCAAAAGATTGACCCTACAAACGTATCTGTTCCTTGGCTAAAGGAATCAATTAATTTAAATGTCTTCTAAAAGAAAAATTCTTCCAGGAATTCTAAGATAATTTAAAGAAAAAAGAACAGTACAAATTTAATTAATGATTCTCACTGGTCGAGTGCAAAAGATTGACCCTACAAACGTATCCGTTCCTTGGCTAAAGGAATCAATTAATTTAATTGTCTTGTAAAAGAAAAATTCTTTCAGGAATTGTAAGATAATTTAAAAAAAATTGGAACAGTACAAATTCAACTAATGAATCTCACAGGTAGAGTGCAAAAGATTGACACTACAAACGTATTCGTTTCTTGGGTAAAGGAATCAATTAATTTAATTGTCTTGTAAAAGAAAAATTCTTTCAGGAATTCTATGATAATTTAAATAGAATTGGAACAGTACAAATTTAATTAATGAATCTCACAGGTCGAGTGAAAAAGATTGACACTACAAACGTATCCGTTTCTTGGTTAAAGAAATCAATTAATTTAATTGTCTTGTAAAAGAAAAATTCTTTCACGAATTCTATGATAATTTAAAGAAAATTAGAACAGTACAAATTTAATTAATGAATCTCACAAGTCGTGTTTAAAAGATTCACCCTACAAACGTATCCATTTCTTGGCTAAAAATTAATTTAATTGTCTTGCCTAAAATTATTTCTGGTAAAAGAAGAATTCGTTGAGTAATTCTAAGATAATTTAAAGAAAATGAGAACAGTACAAATTCAATTAAAGAACCTCGCAGACCCAGTCCGTGCGCTGAAGACTAAATCGTTTAAATTTCACGGGAATTTCACAGGTAATCCGACGGTAAAAAGTTCAGTAAACAAAAGTCGAAGCTACGGTTGAATTGTTTGGGGGGAAGGATTCGAGTGTATCCACTGCAACTGGCTCTAAGTCGTGGAAGTTTCTTAAGTCCCAATTCGAAACGAAGTCTCGGCAAGTTGGAGGCGACACATGGCTCGAACGAGGACGCACGCGATCCTCGAACACATAATAAATCACAGCCGCGAATCTAGACACACGCGACAAACCGCGAGACCGGGCGACACGCCTAAATTTATCGTCGTTCTTTGCCGACAGCTCTCGGGGGGTGCCTTCTGCGTGGAGAGTACGTGGCGCCAAAACTCTCCTCCCCGTCCGCGATTAATTAAATTCGAATTCTTCGAAGCGTTCGAGGCGTCCGCGACGACCAAGGAATTTTATTTTAATTTATCGAAGCACGAGGAACGCGAGCCGCCCTAAGAATTCCACTATTTTCGTGGACACTCCGGAGAAGAATGCCGGCGAGCCTGCTGAATTTCGTTTTGTTTCCAGTTGGCACAGCTTCCGAGAGTTCGCCCTGTAGAATTTGAACTCCGAGCGGTTCATTTGCTTCGCTAATTTCGCGAATAAACTTCTAGATTTGTTTCGGATCTACAGAGCCAACAATTTTCGGGAAGTTCTCGCCAGTTTCGTTCTGCGATCAAAACTCTTTCTAAAATCGTAGAAATTTTATTTTATTATTAACGTGTCAATCTATTTACCAAAAACTTGTTGGTTTAACGTTACCGTTAAAAATCCGACATTGTCTATGCCACGGCTCAATAGATTTGACGTAACGCAATCGTTACTTCATTTATCCTTTTTAATAACTGCTATGTCACACGTTACGTAGCAGACACATAACTCGTCAATAAACGAGACTCATTTCGTAGAGTAACTTGTTACATAAAATAGTAAGCGTGGAGAAAGTTCGCAATTACTAGATTTCGTTTTTATATCGGTTCAACTGTCGATGAAGATTAACTCAACAGCTGTATAGAACTCTATATTGGTCACGAATAACTTCCGCGATAGACATTGAAAAATGAGATATTAATGAACCGTCGGTGGATGCATTGCGTCAGGAACTTGACGAAGCCTGTTTGGCACAGAAGCTACGCAAAAATGGAGAACGCCGTGCACACGACGAAGCATCTTCTTATTGTGCCTAAATACGGCATCGCCGAGTGTAGGCATCAATTCGTAGCATCTCGGAAGACTTCAAAGAGGTAATAATTATAGGTTCTAGCTGGAATCTACGCACTTTCGGTCGACGGCAGCGTTTGAAAATAAATTAGCTAGTAGAAAACAGCGGCGCCAGGTCTTGAAGGGTTAAACCCCGAAAAGCAACAGCGAAGGGGATCCACGAGATTGCGATCGTTCGTACTCGATAGAGAATTCCGTTCAGTGCTTTGAAGTCTAATCCCGGGATGCTGGACCGGTCTGTCCCTAAAAATACAGATTCCGATAAACAGCATCGGCAGAGGATTCCGGGAGTCAGCGTGTCTCCCGAAACGGGGAATCGGAAGCGGTCACGGGTAAGGACAAAAGGAAAAGGAAGCCTTCCTCTCCTCCGCGGCACCTGCTAAAAGAGGCAAGGTTAATGGCACGCGATACTTGCTTCGGATATCCTTTGGCACCGTGTTCCAGCCCCGTTAATGAGTCCAAATTGATTTGGAGCAGCGCATGACCGACATCAAAGGGCAGAGGAGCAACAAGTATTCTGGCAAGAGAACCGAAAGGCAGAGATCACAGTTTAAGCCTGTTTACGTCGGGATTCCGTCTGTGATCTCGCGCGCCGCGCATAGTCAACGCATCGATTCGATCTCTTTGGCTCATCCGTCTCCTCCTTCTCTGTCTTTCTACCCCGTCGTCGTTACGGTCCCTCTATTTCTTATCATTCGCTTTTACCTTGCTGCGTACGCGACGACGTCGTCGGTCGTCTTCAGAAGTTTATTTTCGGAGAGATTCGCCAACCGAATCCTCCGAGATCGTTTCAATCGAGACTCACCTGCACAACGATTACGAGTTTCTAACAGCGAGGTTCAGGGACCAAGTTTTGGTACCTCGAATCGTTTCTTTTCTTGAATTCATTTAAAATAACCTAACCTAACCGTGTTTTTCATGTTCTCCGTCGTTTCCATTAATTGCCTAATCTTTTCTGAGCCACTGTTATTTTAAATTGATTTGAAATAACTTAAAATTTGTTATTATTGCCAGTGTATGTTTACAACTATGAAAGCTTGACTGTTTTTCGTGCTCTCCATCGTTTCCATTAATTGTGTGTTGATTAGTATCGATCAATAGATTGGTACGCTACGAAATATTTTGGTATGTTGACGTTGACAGACACGGTTTATCTTGCAAGGCATCTTTGGCATTCGCAACAAACATAACTTCTCGCGGCACCTTTCTACCCAGCTGAATGTCCTGAATACGAGTCATTGTCTCGTTGCGGCAGGAATTATGGCCTAAACATTTTTCCTGGCCAGGAGATTGTTGTAGCCGGATTGTAAACGTCAAAAATTGCAGGAGTGGCGTTACAGTGACTCGTAAAGAATCCTAACTGTACGTGGGACAGAAAATACACTGGGTCGTATCCGCATGTCTACTATTGCGTATCCAGAGTTCTGCGATAAGCGAAGAAGCCATAAACAAACAAATTAAGACGGTATATTCTTGCAGCATTGTGCTTCGAAGATACCGAATAGAAAGGAACGAAGATACCTTATCTTCGCTATTATATTAATATCAACTTACCAGCTATTTTAGATCGAATAAATTTGAATTCCATCTTGTAATTTTTATAAAGCAACACATACCAGTCGCTTTTTATGGTCGGCAGGTTAACCCTCATCCGTTCCTCGTTTCAGGAACTGAACCTGTCCTTGTTCGGTGACAAATTGACACAGTGATTAAAAAAATCGATAAAATAACAAGGTAAACAGTTATTTTTCGATGTTTATTTATTCAAATCGATGAGTTAACATTTACATCTTAGATTTTTCGGTTATGGGTTTCTCTTAACGGGTTTTTCTCTTACGTGTTTCTATTATAAAAGTAAAAGTCACGAAGTTTCGGAGAAACTCACCTACAAATAACAGAACAGCATAACTTATTTCGGAAAAACTGTGTCAAATTGTGGCCAGGGACGGATGAGGGTTAACCCTTAGCACTCGAGTGGCGCTTCTGAGGCGCCACTAAAAATTGCTGTACCATTATTTAAAATATTGTTTACATTCTTAGATACGACGGTATCTGACCAATTACTAAACAGTTAAGTATTGTACGAGGTATCGTATCAATTTCATGTCCATCAAATTTAAAAAATCATACAGAATGGAAACATTGTAGGTCAGAAGAAACGTTTGGTTTTCAAGTTGAAATAGCTCCGAGTGCAAAGGGTTAATATATTAGATAATTGCAAAAGTTCGTCTCCAATTTTCAAATTCTTGAAATGAATAGGAGAGAAAGAGAGTGCCGCCGGCCGAGGAGATCACGAATCTTTCACCTGGGAAGCAACAAAACTCGCAAACAGAATCGTCGGTATCCCGAAACGGTGTTCGCCTGCCGCAGGAACGATCAATCACGATTTGAATGGCGTCGCGGCGTCGGCGTCCGTAACTCGGTCGTGTCAATTATTTACCGGCGATAAACCGTCGACGGTGTATCTCGTACGTGTAAATCCGAGGGAGCCAGTTATCGCCGGACGAAGAAAAGAAAAAAGACATGGAGGAACGATGCAAAAGGAGAAGGTGAGAGACGAGGCCGAAAGCGGCTTTCCTAAATGCTGGCTGGCTGGCTGACGCGGGGCTATTTCTCGCGTGTGCTCGCCAGGAACGTAACAAAGTCGCAATCTGCCGGTACAAGAAACCACTTCGGACCCCGGGAGTTGTAGAACGAGGCTACCGAAGCACGTCCGACGAAATAGTCTAACTCGCGCGGAGCCTCCAGCTAGGAATTAATACACCGTCTTTGTCGAGTTAGACGTAGCAGGTTGTCTAGTTCATTACACCTAAGAGGAGTCGCCGAGTGAAACGACTGACGTCGCGTCCACGTCGACGTCGACGACGATGAAGACGACGGCGACGACGACGACGTGGACTCTGGCGTAGATGCAGGCGAAGATAACGATAACGATAACAATAACGACGACGACGAGGAAGACGACGAGGAAGACGACGAGGAGGACGGCGACGACGACGACGACGATGCTTCTGCCGTGGGGCGGTGAGCAATTAGCGACACAGCGCGGCGAGATCAGAGGCTGAGGGCGGGGTGGGGAGCGGCGGCCTAATTACACACGGTACCGACCGACTTCAAAGGAGCCGACAGTTCCTCTCCTCCAAGCCATCCCCTCCGAATGCTGGGCCCAAGAACAACGCTCCTCTTCCTCGTATACCCCAGAGCCCGGCCAGCCGTCGGCGACGCTGACCTGACTAGCCCCCGATACTCCTTTTCCCTCTCCCTTTCTCTCGCCTTCTCCCTTCCCTCCCTTTTTTCCCCTCTCGGTTTCTTCTGCGATCGCGCTTCTCTCATGGTCACGTGCAGGACCATCCTCGAACCCGCGTTATCGATTATCACTGCCGAGTTTTCGGACGGTTTCCGGGGCTTCTGGCTCACGCCGGCTCCACCGATCCACACGTTCCTGGGCCTCGATGCTGTACGACCTGTTGATAGTTCTAGTGCGTGCTCCGCTCTATGTTGTATCCCGTGTTTCGGCGGACACGTTGCGATACGATATTCGCCGATCCGTTAACCGTTTGAGTCCCAAGGGGTATCGAAAAAACACTGTCGAAAAATCCCGAACAGCGCGACCGCGCTTTCTCTAAATGAGAGAACGAAGGAACCCAAGCGGCGCGATGGCACTTCTTCTTTTTTATGTCGATAAATCCCAATCAGCGCGACAGCGCTTCGTTTTTTTTATTGTACTATTATTGTAGTATTGTACCTATTGTAAAATGTATTATTTACATTAGAAAAAATGGAGCTGTGTGATTTACGTGCGTCAGTAAATCTGAGCGCGCTACTTCAACGGTCGGTGGCTGCACCGTCAGTTGTCCACAGCGCTCGATATGTACTGGGATTTTTCGACACAAAATCTGAAGAGCGCGATCGCGCTGCTTGGGACTCAAACGGTGAATCATGGGATAATGGTCGTTTTTATTTTTGTCCTGCGATGGGAAATTGTGCTCAATTTCTAGAGATCTCGAGATCGTTTTTTGAAGAGAAAGAAGGTAGTTTTTAGAAACAAACCGCGTTGTTTTATTTCCAAATCGGGAACGATTTTTTCTGCAATCTAATAAAAGCGAGTGCTACTCCGAGTTGCGATGCGATGTCGACATTTTAACCCTCGGGCCATTCTTTGTCGAACCTAGAATTATTTATCAAACCTAGAATCGTGAACTAGGCAATTTGAATTGCTACAAGAACTAACTAAATATACAGGGTGAACCACTTATAACGTAATAATTTTCGTGATCGAAAATGTGTTTATCAGACATAGCATAGTTTCAAGAGAGCTTTCACGTTGTTATAGCAAATTTTTTGTCAACTCTTTCTTTTCATGATTTTTCGAGGTCACCATCCATTTTTTGCAAATACACTATCAAAAAAAGCAATCTTTTTATATGTTACGATACTTGCCGAATTCGCCTTGAAATCTTCCAACAGATCCAAAAATTTGCTATAATCATGTGCAAGCTCTTTCGAAACCACGATGCATCTGGTAAAAACATTTTCGATCGGACTGCTGATAACAGAGTAATCTGTTCCCTCTATATTCTATATTTAATTGACGCAGTCGCAAAACTTCGATAGACTGATCGGTACACTAGAGTTCTGGCTTAGAAAGGCAACGATCGTTTATCAAGAAAATGCGATCGATCAGCGAGGGTAACGTGATCGTAGGGAGGAGACATCCGTGGGCAGTGAGCCGGGCAGCTCGGGGAATCCCAAAACGGTGGACACGCGAGTAGGCACGCGTCTACCCAAGAAATCGGTGTCCTCCGCTAGAACATCGGGATCGAGCGGTGCGCGGTACGGACCACCTTCTTTCACTTATTTTCGCCGGCTGTCCGTCTTTCTTGGGCCTGTTTCGCTCTCTCTGTCCGTCTCTCTTACACGCTCTCTCCTGCTTCTTCTTCTCGCGGTGATTCGCGGGGCCCGAGAGCGAACGAGCGAGAGAGCAGCGGCTCTCTGCGGAGTCGTCGTGGCCGCAAGTCATCAGTCAAGTCTTTGAGGTCGGCTTCAAGCTCTCTCGGGGCCCGCAGAAAAAGGCCTTTTGCCGATCTGGCTTGGCGGTGAGATCAAACACTTCTCTGTCGGTCCACCGTACGGTGAACCGACTGTGCGCCGGGACTCTCTGCTCTGCTCTCTGCTCCGGCCCGATATACACGGATGTACGAACAACGAACGGGGACGCGGCCACGAGCAAGGGGACCACGGGGGTGAGAGAGGGAGGAAGACGGTGAACCCGATGAAGGACAAAGAAAGAACGCCTAGGGGGAGGAAGGAGGATCGGTAAATAGAAGATCGACGGTAGTCGAGAGGGAAACCCGTGAACAAGGGTGAACGGGGTGAAAATGGAAAGATTTGTTCGGTAGGGGCGAAACAGAAACTGGAATTGATGTCGAGGAATCGCCCGGCAAAGAGAAACATATGGGGGAGAGCGCGGATGAAAGTGAAAAGTGGTCGGCTCGGGGGTGAGAAGCGAGTGGAACTTGATCCTGAGTGACGGACGATGTATTAACCCCTCGTCTTGCGATTTTTGTCAGAATTACCAGCACCTGGACCAGTCGATATTTCAGATTTTTCTTTTACGAATTATTTACCCCAGACAACCCAGGTTAACCAACCGCTTCTCATCTAGAAAAACAGGTGAACTTCAAAAACATAAACTTAATACAGATTCGGGTCAATGAAATGGAAGAACGTTCTTTGGAACGTTCGTGGAAATTAATAACGAATATCGTCTATGCTAATCTTTCAGTATCAGCGCATCTAATCTACTTAATCCAGCATCATTTCCATTCTGCGAAACTGTGCTGAAATACTCATTGATATCCTCGTTACTTCTAGCTTTATCGTGTTTATATCCCCAAAAACACTTTCCCCGCATAATATCCCCTTACTTGGTGGATTAAAAGGAAATCGTCTGAAACGAGATGCGAGGAACAGGGCAGGGATGATCAAGGATTGTAACATTAAACCATGCCACGAACTCGTAAACCGTGAGGGAAGTGTGAAACGGTTCATTGTCGTGGTGTAGAATTCAGTGGTTTCATTTACGTTACGGCATCGGCTAATAACGAGAACGTGCTAAAACGGTATCTGCGCGCGAACCACAAGTTGGATCGTCGTGAAACTTCCACAAAGTCACATTTATTGTACATTTCACAAATAGCTTAATCAAAATTTCCTAAAAACGTCTCGCCACATTTTCTTACAGTTTACGTCGACTTCGGTTTTGTACACGATACAAGTGACACTTCGCTCCCGAAGTTGTTGCACGTATCGAGACATTACCGTACAACAATTAAGTTAATCCACTCTTTGTCTGGAAAGAAAACTATAAGTTTATTCAAAAACGGTATACCAGAGGCACGCAGAGACGCGTCTTTCCAGTTCGAAAGAAACGTCGCGAAAACGTCATAGAAAACAATATGTATGTAGATGTACATATCTGTGGTTGTCAGGAAGAATGCCGAATGCCACATACTTTCACTTTCGAGATATTGCCGTTTAAAGTTTCGATCAGTAATGCTTCGGCATAGAACGTTGGTTAAATTGCATTGTTTTCTGAGCCTTTCGAATTTCTTTTCACGCTTTTTTTCTGGTAAATACGTAAATCCTGTACTCCAACGCTCGATTAATGCATAAACTCGAATTTTTTGAAATTGCGACATGCGGTGTTGTTACATACAACCACAGATATCGGGTCGAGAGACGATTGAATCGATCCCTCGTTCTAAAGAACGAATAGATTGATTTTCTTCTTTATTTGCGAGATAAATTCCAACATCGACGACCGAATTAGATGACTCTAAGCTGGGGTATGAAGGTATGGGCCCGTGGACCGCGAGGCTGTTCGCGGCAGAAGTCTATCGGAGCGAGCGTGTAATGTGTTCGCGAGTGTGGCGGTTGCACGGTGGTCGTAGCCGTCGGTTACGGTGGTAGAGACAGTGGTGGCATTGGTGGCGCTGGCTTGGCCGCTGCTAGTGGTGGCGATGGCAATGGTAGCGGTGGTCCATCGGAGTAAATATATTGGATGGTGGTAGGATTGGTGGCGGTGTCTTCCGCTCTCTACTTGAGCCGCGTGCCCGCTCGCTCGTTCACGCCCGAGGTGCGCCTTTGATGTGCCGCCTACACCGCGTTCTTGCTAACTCTCGCGCCGCGTCGACTCTCGCCGGATTGTGTTTTTCTTTCGCTGGGCAAGAACGATCCTTCTGTTTCTCTCCGCCACTTCTGTCCCTTCCTCCCTCCTCTCACACCCTCCCCTCTAGAATCCCCCCGTTTTTCTGTCGTTTACTCTACCATTCGCGACCGGTAATAAACGAGAGTCGGAAAAATCGTGACGAAAGCAAAGCCGCCACCGGCCTGCTTGAAACGCCTGGCCTTGATTCGGAAGCGAAACGAGACGATGCGAAACGGAGGATCGATTATCGTCGGTCGTTGGAGGAATAGACCGCAGCGGATATGACGTTTTTGCGAACTACGCCCCGACTTCCTCTAACGGTGCGACTGTTCCACGATCCTGCCGAACTCGCGAGAGAAATTTGCTTATTGTTAGAGTCCATGGTTCCAACTCGATCTCCGATTGCTCTTCCGAGCATTTAGAGAGCTCTAGCTGTGGTGGCAAACGGGCTTCCTCTTGTTTATCTGGGTTTCCATCGAATGCATTAAAATCCGAAACGAAATTTCGAGACAACCTGATGTTATTATATGAACGCGTAATTGTTTACCCCTCGCCTTAACACGATGATTTGCAAATATGAAACGCGGAACAGCGTTGTGCATGGAACAAAGAGCAAGTTCTTCGCAACCACGAGACGAGCCCGATAAAATCGAAGATACATGGTAGCGGTAGATCAATCATTTTACGGGGGCTTATTTCGAAGATCCCACCTTGTACATCGTCCCCTTTCCACGCTCACGGACATTCTTCGCGCGTGCTCGGTCCAGCATCCACACGATTTCCGGAAGCCCTCACGAACTTCGGCACACTTCAAAGGTTCTCTCCGCGTTGATCAACGCGCCGGCGTACAAATCGATAATGCGATTCATAGATGCTCCGTGACGGGGTTCAATGTTGCCTTTTGTAACGCCGATGCCCGATACGACGGATACGTCGAACACTTTGCCGTGGAAACCGTACTGAAATTTTGGTAGATGATTGTTCGATAGTTGCTTCTTTCCGTGTAATTTGATATTATATTAAAGACGGAACTTTACGATTGTTCTATAAAAATCACGATTCCGATGAAAGATTTTATTCCGACACGATAACAAAAGAAATCAAAAGAATTTCTTTGCGTTCGACGTCAAAGATCCTTTTGAAAGTGCTAATTGGCTGGTTGAACGAGGAAAAAAGAAATCCGTGGAAACAGAGAAGAAGGAATATTTCTCGGTATAAGAAGTGACTAATCACGTTATATTAATGAGTTATGGAACAGAGACGGTGATGAATGTTAGACGGACGTATTTAGCATAAGAGTGTGTTTTCGCTGTTGAATTATATGAAGAGAAAGGTAGAGAAGCCTTCTGATGTTTTCTGCGAACTTTTTTATCTTGTCCTTCTCGGACGTTTGTTGCGAGATTTTGGTAATTTCAGCAATTTCCGAGGGCCGGAAATCGCGACTGCTGCGGTTTCACAGCACGGAAGAGCCGGCTTCGGGTCTCCGACTCGTACAAATTGCGGTTTTAAAGCGCACCGAGCGGTCATTGCGTACAAAATGGTCATCATCATCATCGTTCTTCCGTCGAAAAATACTTCGATCGCAGCTGGTAATTTCGCGCGATTTCTTTGGCACATTTTTCGGCTGCTCCCGGGACCATAGATTCTGCCTCTTCTTGCGAACCATCAACGTCTTCATCTTCTCGATGGTACCGCTGAGTGCATTCACTGGAAGAATGCACTTCCCGATGCAACGAACTTTCATTTTATACTTCACATAATTTTCTGTGATTCATGAAGAATTGTCGTCGCAAGAAAGTTGCAATCAAAACCACCGAACGAACATTTCGGAAATTGTCGATGTTTAGAACTAATCCTGAATATGAAACGAACACTGCAGTAACTGTCAAATTTATAGACACCATTTCAAAAAATGATTCTGCATATTTGAAGAATACAATGAACCGGAAATTAATTAATTACATATTTTCTATTACATAATTCCTTGTTTAAAAAGATTTAAGGGGAGTTACTAGTATTTCATTAAATAATTGATACATAAAGGAAAGATTCGTAATGCAATATAAGGAAGAGAAAAGATCTGAAACTCTGAAGTATACAATGAATCAGAAATTAATTAATTACATGTTTTCTATTAATTGCTTGCTTAAAGAGATTTAAGGGGAGTTACTAGTATTTTATTAGATATAACGATTCAGACATAAAGGGAAGATTCTTAATGCAATTGAATGCAGAGAAAAGATCTGAAACTGCTATCGAGCATGGTTGTTGAAAGATAATCCACGTTTCAAAGAGCGTTAATCATTTTAATCTGCAGATATTAAGTTTAATCCGGGGAACTGCATAATCGGTAGGTGCGAGTATGAAATCGCAGGTTAGAAAAGCAGAAAAACCAAAGTGCTGAACGAGGTTCGGGGAAGGGGGTTTCAGGGAAAAGTTTGCGAACTGTTTTCATGGTAATTCGCAGCTAAAGGGGTTTAGCGCAGGATCTTCGTCTGAGAGAGAGAAGTGCGTTGATCTCAGGTCGCCTCGGTGAAGACCGACCGATAAATTAGTTGCCAGAAGATATCTCCTTCGCTTTTCCTTGGTTCGTTCGAAAGGCACACGGCGACCAAAGCCATGGCAGGCTAAAGCGAGGCGAGGTAGGGCAAGGCAGTCATATTTCAGCCCTTGTTAGGCCGAGGGGCCCCCGCCGAGACGGGATGGGGAGAAAATCTCTTTGACTCGCCGCTCCGCGCCTTAATCCACTGGCGTATACCCTATCTTGCCACCTGCTCCCTCTTCTTTCCTCTCTTTCCCTCTCTCTTTCTCCTCCTCTTCTTCTTCTTCATCTTTAAATTCATCCCTCCCCCTTTCTCTCGAACTATCGGTCTCTATCTTCCACTTTCTCTCTTCCTTCTTCGGTGCTTCTACTGTCTTCTGCGACCCGGTCCTCCTTCTGCCTTTCTCTCTCTCTCTCTCTCTCTCTCTCTCTCTCTCTCTCTCTCTCTCTCTCGCTCTCTCTCTCGCTCTCATCCTTGAGTTCTTCACCATAAATTATAGGGGATATTACAGCGTGCCTCTACCCCCTCTTTTCTCTTGTTCCGGATGCGAGGCAGGGTACGCGCGAGGGTACGTTTACCCTCGTTGCGCTGCAATTTTTGGCTACAGCCCGGTATTGTGTTTCGCAGGAAAGCCATAAACATGGCTAAATATTCTTCGAAACTTCTGAAGACATTCGGAAACTATAGTCTGCAACTTTTTAAATATACTTGACAGGCAGAGATTCGAAAGAGAATGTCTTACAGCAGACACGATTTAAAAAGGAGATTGTTTCAGCTGATCCCGGAGAGAGAGAGACAGAGAGAGAGGGAGTGAGGATGGTGCAATGAAATATGATGATTATATTTTAATTAAAGCAAACTGATGGACAATTTAGCTGCGATATTAGCAGAATTACCAGGAATTCGTTTAGCCAGGAGGGTTGTTCGAACGGAGGATAGCCGAGATTTCACGTGGAAGAGTATTAATTGCGCGCGCAATCAGAAAAATATTAAGAGCAGATGAAGAATAAGGATCTGGCAGTTGATGCGTTCTGCGGGGAACGAGTCGAAGGCAAAGAAAGGCGGGTTCGTGGAGCGGAGAAAACACCTGCCGACCCACCTCCGACCGAGCGCGCGCGATATCCATGAAGAAACGGAAGCCGATCGGATTCATGGATCGTTCTCCCCGGGTGGAAGAAGAAGAAGAAGACCTCGGCCTATCGTTCTAAGTTTTCGTTACGAGAGGAGGTTCGAGAGGGCTCGTAACAAGGCCATCGACATCTCGGGAGCTCGAAACTCATCGGCCTCAGCCGAAGCGGAGCAAGATCGACGCTTGAAAACGTATCTTCGCAACACGGAGGAGGACGGCGCGTTTGAGATCTTCCGCGCACGCTTCTCTTCTTCCTCCCGGGCCGCTTGTCGGCCTCTTTAGCTCTTTTCTCTGCTTCTTCTCCGCTTCTTCTCCGCTTCTTCTCCGACCAGGAGATATGCGACTCTCGATCGCGGCCGGCTCCATCGATTGAGCTGTCGACGAGGATAGATGTCGGACGGACTAGAGCGAGTCGAAGATTTAGTAACGCTTTGCCAGTTGCGCGTTTCGTTCCCTCGCGTTCCCTAGAATCTGCAAACTACCTAACAAATGTATTCATATTGACGCCCGCTCGCTTCTGAATATTTATCGACGACGAGGTCACGAGCTCTCCCAGATTTCATGCTGGTTTGCTGCAAGATGTTCCGGAGAACACTCCGAGTTAGAAGCAATTCTAACGGATCAGCACCCGCCGCAGCATAACACTTTGACGAACCTGTGCCTGCTACAGTCAACCCTCTGTTTACCCTTTGTAGTACCAGTACAGTCGATGCAGGCATCAACCAGTTATTATAGATAATATTAACCCTTTGCACCTGGCCATTCCCTCGATGCGGACGTCCTGATAGTCAGCAACTCGGCTGACCCATTTCAGAGGGATTAAGACATTGCTAGCGATTATGGTATCCGCAAGATCTAAAATATTGGCTTCACAAAATCTTGTTTAATCAGTTTTGCAATTTTCAATGCAAAATACAAAAGAATTGTGAAAAGTACCCAATTGCAATTTTTTACGTAGAATTCTAACAAAATTTAAAAAAAAGGGTCTATCGAAGTATCGCCGACGGCTACGATAACTGTTCGCTACATTCTAATCACTTGAGATTCATACGACGCGGGCAACAGGAATAGGTAGCCGCCCATCATCATCATTGATGGTACCTCGGGTCCCGTCTTTTCAAGAACAGGCTATAATAGCTGTAAGGAATGTGTGAAACGACTAAAACAAGACTTCTGGTAGTGCTTCTTTTATTAATGAGGCCATCATGTTGTGCAGAGACTGATGGTCTATCGTGCCATACATAATTTGCGGCGTCCATCAGCAATAATATGAAATTAATCTACTGGGATTCACCACGCCTCGCACGGGTACCGCGGAGTCAATTAGATTTATTATAAATACTCTTCTATCCCGAATTTCGTTTAGCTTTTGTTCTGTTTCGAAGGAATCTTTCATGTCTTGCACAGGTCTCCTGTAAGTTATCGCTAAAGACTAAACTGTACGAGAACTGCTATAGATTGAACTAAAAGCAAAAACTAATTAATCGCGTGGAAGCAGTAATGTGATGCACGTGGGCTATAAACGATGAACTACTTAGAGGTAATAAACTACCGGCAATGAAAACGAGGAAACTGCGAAACGACGTAAGACGGCCGGACGTAACTCGAGGTATATCGGCGTAAAGGTTAAAGGGTTGAATCCTAGTCAGGGCTCATAAGAGACATTGTCCCGATAACTACCGTAACGATCGTTCTCGACGGTAATCCTTTGGTGTCTGGACGGTTCGAAGCAGCAGTCGCCTTCCGGCTGAGCCGGTGAAAACGCGACGGTCGCTCGTTAGCCATTTTTCTTTGTTCCCGTTGGTCCCATCCCCAAGGTATCCCGGCTGGCGGCCCCTTTTTCCAGAAGATCGATTCGTTTCGCGGGTGCTCCGGTAGCCGGTGGTGCGTGGCATTCCATCGAACGCACGCTTACGAGGCACCGGTGTGCCTCGGTACTCACGGTGGACGCGAAAACAAGTTAAAAATAGCCAGCGAGCGGATCGCGGTCGGCACCTTTGAGGCCGCGGCTCGGATCCCGCAACAGTCGTTGATCGTTCGCATCGTGTTTCGTCGTCCGGATGTTGATGATGATGGTGAGAGACCGTCTCGTTACCATTACGAGGGCCGCTCACGCAGCCGGCTAACACGCACCGCAAACCTCGCATTACCATAACCGCGTACACACAGAAACGTCGCCGCTTCTTCAGGGGGGCTTCCTCGCGCACGAGGAGCGACGTCCGACGTCGACAACGACGAAGACAACGACGCAACGCGGAACGCTTCTCTCCTTCTGCTGCTGGTGCACCTCTGTCGTTTGCCGTTGCTATCGCTATTGCTGTTGCTCTGCCACGCTTTCGAGCTTACCGCGGCTTAACGATCTTACACCACAACTCTCGGCGAACGCTTTTACCGCTCAGGGACCTGTTAGCTGGCTCTATACCGAGATTGACTGCAATTGTCAGCCGTCCTTAGCGCCCCCTTCCGTCCTTGTCGTCGACGCAACGTCGTCGTCGTCGTCGTCGCTGAACGCTACTCCGAGGGGAGCTTTAATGTCATTTGCTTGCGTTTCTATTAAGCCGTCACGATTTTCAGGCACCGCCGCGTGCTGCGTATCTAATTAAAGTCTCCGGGCGAGGAGGAGTTCGGGCTCGTCTCTGGGAAACGCGAGGACAAGCGGACATTACGGGATCAGTGGCGGTTTCCATATTCAGCTAGGAAGACCGAGAAATGTCGATACATTTCTCAGTTTTTCATTTCTGCAATTTTTGTTCGAACGAATTGCGTAGAAAATGCATGCGAAATCGTAACTTTGTTTCACGCTGTAGAATTTTTGGAATTTTTAAAATTTTTGAACGAAGAAAATCCACTTGAATTTCTTACCCCAGTTTAGAAAGAAAGAGGGCGTGAAAGTAGACGATCCTTCCTTAAAATGAGAACAGGTAGAATATTTTAAAGCTTTTTTGTGGAGTACTTACCTCAATTTTGTGGAGTAGCGTAGAAGGAAACAATGACGGCGGAGCATCTATCTCTCTGCTCGAACAATCTAATCTTGCACAATAAATTAGTAAATATTCGTCCGTTCTTCTTCTTGATTGTTCTTGCAACGACAGTTGCCAATCGTCTGTCACGGCGGTTGACTGTAGCTTTCCCTTTCGCATTGTAGTAATCCAGTGATAACAACGACAGTGATAACGGTCCGAAGTTTTTGCAGTGGAGAAGTAAGGGCTGTCACAGACGAAATAAGGCGTTGGTTAAAGAAAACGGTAGAAAACTGAGAAATTGGAAGAACGAGCATTTCCGCGGCCGAAGCAGAGAGGCCGTTAAGCAGATCTGTCGACTTTCGCGCCCTGATATTCGATGGCAACGAGGGGGTCACTCGAATATCGACAGCTGTCCTTCCTACGAACGAACCATCAACGCGACAATTATTAAATTCTCTCCAGACAGATAGGAACATTTGAACACCGAATCCGTGAAACGATTCTCGTTCCTTGAATTCGAAAGAGCGTTCACGCGCCGCGCGAATATTCGAAACAATTCTGTTAGTTAAGCACTTTATAATTCATATACATATCTTTATAATTTCAAGGGGGAGGGGTTTAACTTTAGTGTTAAAAAATTTAATTCTATATTCCATTTGTTTTCACAAACTACACCAGCTTACCAAGAGCACCGAGTATTATCTGAACAATATTCGATATTTGCCCCGTTGAATTTGTTCAATTTCTCCCAGACGAGAAAATCGAAGTTTTGTTATTATTAAAAAAATTTCGAAAATTTTCAAAAAATTCCAGGATATAAAACACGACAGAATTCAGTAAGATTTTAATACATTCCAGATCTAAAACGGCTACTACCGCGGAAAATAAGATTTTATTTGATTCCACTTTCTTAAAGTTCGTCTACAGAAATTGCAAATTGCATAAACATCCGCAGTCTACTTATTACGTTGCTACCATAAACTGTGGTGTGCAACTTTCTTCGTTTTGTTGCGCTTTGAGCGAAAAGTATGCCGGCGCAATTAGAGTAGCCCGAAGTATGTATATGACGAGAGGTCTTACCTTTTGTTGAATTATCAATAAGTTACCAGCACAATGAACTTATTGTTCGTTGTCAAAAATGAATCAACGATCTCAGAATCGTTTCTAATAAACAGCGATTAAGAAGTATCGATGAAACGATCTCGGAATGGTTTCTAAACAAACATTTCAAAGTATCCCACTCGATATTTTGTTTCAAGAGCCGGACTGTGGGGGCCTAACCTAAACAGTCTGGAGATATGAGGTGACTCTGTTTTCTTTTAGGGTTCCAACGATTTTCCTCTATGGGTTAGTCGAAGCTAAGATTTCGTACGATAAAGAGCTTCCTCTCGCGCCGCGAAATAAAGACTTATTTTATTTTATAAATACCAGTGTGCATTCGTTAACATCCATATCAAATACCTTTCATTTGCATTCGAAAGCTATTTCCTGAGTAAAAGTTGAACGCTAGACTATATCGAAGTAGCTGGGCCCAGGACGAGCGTGGACTGGTTGCGTCGTGGTTGTTTATTTTGGTCCCGATTCATCCTTCGATTCGAATCCTCGGAACCTTCAAATGCTTTACCTGCTACCGGAATCTCCGCAGGCTGAATAGAGAGAGGGGGTAGCGGCCAGTAACAGCCGTCACTTTGTCGGCCTTTGTCACGGAGATTATGCGTCGGGTGGCAAATTATGACAGACACCTCCACGCCCAGGACACCTTCCACACGACGAAACGAAAGCGGAAGAAAGGTCAGCAGAGGGTTAGGGGTGGGTCAATGAACAGGGGTTGGAGGGAAAGAGAACTGCTGCTTTCATAAGCACCGGGACAAATTCTTTGGGAGGCACGTCCGAATTATACGCGGATCCGACCGGATTATAAATTTAAAGGGGATGAAAGTGGATTAGTGGACCAGGGCTACGGATTCCGCGTAGAAATTGATCGCGGGACAGCTCGTTGATCTCGCCGTTTCCGTGAAATCCCAGTAATTATATGCCTACGATTTTCATTTCGTTTCTTCGAAGCGTAACCGGTATAGAACGCTAATAAATAGTGTTCAATTTAATTTGAGGGGGTAAACTCGTGTTTCCAGGATTGCAAGGGTGCGGTATGCGACTTCTCATTTTTCGATAACGTGTATGCGATGGGATTTTTGCAGTTGTTAAAAGCGGTAGATAAAAGATGAATCTAGGCCGCGATCGCCCTCAAAGTCCTATTTTTACGTTTACGAGGTGTAATTTCCATTAATCGGGACCGTGATTTGCAGTATTCGGAAGCATAAAGCTGAGCATGCAGCTATTTTCAGAAAGCTGCGACAGCTATATGCTTCCGAATAATGGAAATTACGCCTCGTAAACGTAAAAATGGGACTTTTAAAAATGGGATTGATCTTCTATATGACGCTTTTGACTTCTGAAAAACCCTTTGGATTATCGAGAAATGAGAAGGCGCATCCCGTACCCTTGCAATCCTGGCAACGAGTCTACCCCCTTGCCATTTCCACAATATTGTATAATTTACGCATTTATCGTAAAGATTATAGACACCTCTTCGCCAATGATTCGCGCTCCCTTGAAGAAGGTGATCGCACGGGGGGAAACGCCTCGCGCACTCGTTCGCAGTGTTTGTCGTCAAAGGAAACACGGTCCCAACAATTACCAGGAATTGCCCCGAACTCGCCGTTATCGCTCTGCAGAAGTCCGTTAATTATCTACCAAGTGTTTCCACTCGGCGAAACAGAATCTCTAAGCCGGCCCCGTTAACTACGGCTAATCCGTGCAAAGTCGTCGTAGAATCCGGCCAGGCCAGTCGTAAATATCATTTACACGGAACTGCACGGGCCTGAGGATTCACCAGAAGGAAACGCTTTTCCGTTTCCCGCTCGGTTTCCACGGTCCGGTGGATCCCGGTGTGCTCGATCGCGGAAAAACTCTCGGCACAATCCCTCCAACCTCCCCCCGAAACCCGAACAGGAAAATCGGTTCCGGGACCGGAACGCGACCGTCATTCGTTGCCGATTTTACGACGGGGTCGAGAGCCGCCGCGACGAATCCGAACTTTCCGGCAGATCGTAAATAAAATTCACGGCTTCGGGTCCTCCTACGCTTTACGTAACCGCTTTATTATACCGTAAATCAACCTGTCCCCGGCATTCGAACGTCGGTTACCCCGGGGGTGAGTTTCACGACAACTCCTGTCGATCATTCGCTGAGAATACCTTGTAAAAAAAACGCCTAACGGTGGCCGACGGAGGTCGCTTAGGATTATTAGAGCACGCCAACCTTGAACGATAGCGACGCGCTAATCCTTCCACCGTGTCGCTTTAATTTGTCGCCGCTGCTGCACTGCCTATTAATTTTCCACCGGTTTAGTATGCGTATCTTGGCTACGCTGCCAACGCGATCGGTTAGCCGTGCTTTAAAGCTCCAATGTTTTCCTGCACAAGCGAAATACGGTATCGATTTGTCTTCTAATTTTCACCTGGCAATTTACATTTTTGGACTTTGGAGATTTTCATACGAGACCGACGATATGTCGAAGGTTAATTTGATCAAATTTGCTAGACGAGTGTAGAAAGCGATAACGACACCGACGCGAGGCTCGATGAGTAGGTCGCGGGAATAATTTAAAAGGAGGAAACGGTCCTATCGCGGCTCTACTCTCTCCTTCGCGTTCTCATCTCCTCGTTCCTCGTTTTCACCGGTCCGCGCCGGTGTGTTTCGCCACCGCGCAACACACAACCTTCCTTCAATCTTCCCCTACCCACCGATCTTCCCTCTCTTCGTCCGATCCCCCGGCTCTCTTTCCTTCGTAGCCACCTTTATTGCGACGCAGGCTACTTAGGATTAAATTCCAGCTTCCAGGACGGTAACCGGCGGCGGAAACACCTCGGAAACAGAAGCTCGTTCGGCCGGGCAACAAGATGAAAGGCTGCCGCCCAACTGTTGGACGTTGGAAAGGAGAAACGTTGTTGCGACGCAATTATGATCGGGCATAATGGCCCGCCAACATTGGATTGGCTCGGGACTACGTCTCGAGTGACGCCAGCGGCGAGAAACTTATAAGGAATATCCGTCCGACGCTTTGATGCCCGGTTTGATGGAACTACGTGTAGTTGTTAACGACCGATACGCGATCCGATCACATCTTTTACGGGTTTTTGCCCGTTCGATATGGCCATGGTGCACTGGATGCAGATTTCGAGAAACATTTGCAACACCTTTCTTATCTCTATACATTTTATTTCATTCTCCGATCGGACTCGGAAATTTCAGCTTTGCTTATATCGCTGATGTTTTAATTTTAGGCATGGAATCAACATCAATTTTCTTTTCTCTTCCACGAAATTACTGAGTACAAAGAAGTCCTAGGATGACTCGCTTTACACAGAATTTTCTAACAACTTATCGCGGAACGATTACCCTCAAACCGTAGAAATTGAAGTACCTAACAAGGCGAAGCTGGAAACCCAATTTCGATAAAAAGGGGCCGACGGATATGGATGAACTTCAGGCTCGAAATGTCAATTACATCGTGCAGAGAAATATAAATATTTTCTTTCATGTCCCTAACAGATAAGTTCTTGTTTAATATTTTCGGCTGTTCCACAAGGTAGCGAAGTTTCAAACAGCTGGCGAAGATTCGTTTGTCAGAAGTTCTCTTAACAACGTTAACATCGTGAAAGTTTCAACAATCGTTTACGGTACGGAGGATGGAAAGACAGCTTATCCTCCAGCAGATTTTCATAAATAGATTCAGCTGGAAAGTGCTTGATAGTTCGTTTATAACACGCCCGAGGGCTATTCAGTTTAACAGCATTACCCGGACGATAAACAATATTCCCATCCCGGGATGTATTTATCCAACAAGTCGAGTAATAGCCCGGTCATTCTCGACCTACGCGGAGTATCAACGATGAAGAGCTTATCCTCCTTCACTTGCAATTTCTACCCATTCAGCCACGGTATCTCGTCAGCTCATTATCATAGACTGCGCGATGATTAACGTTCTCAACCCGCGTTTCCAGTTTATAACTCGGTCCAACGGAGAACGGGAATCCCGACGTCGTTAATTCGATCTGGAGCGCCAGTCCGAAATTGGAATTTTTTCAAATTTTCAGAAGTTACGAGCCGCGATGCAACTTGCTGAATTATGTAAACATCCGTTGCGACCATCTGCCGCGAAATTTATGCCGCGTTCTCGTTCCCGTTACATTATGAGGCGATTTTAAAACCGATCCTCCTGTGGTAAACAATTAAGGATCATTGTAAAATATGCTTCCTACCACCAACTTCAATTTTGCTACTATAATATCTGCAGAGATTTGCGTACGCCGTTTTAAACTTGGAGAATGAAATTTTTCATTCTACCAAATCCAATTATTATTACAAATGAACTGTCTTCCACCCCCAACTGTCTCTCATGTTAATTTCACACATTCTACATTTTATCAATTCTGAACGACGTTCAGAACCTTTAGTTTTTCGTTTTCGAAAAAGGAATTTAACTGGATTTAATTCTTGCCAAACTAGCGAATTAAAATCAAGTTTCTTTGCAATATTAAAAATTGTACGATGTCGAGTATTGTACAAGTGAATATTGCACGCTGCATTCTTGTGGTACGAGAATAAGCAGTTCATGGAACTGCTATTTTCACTACAGTACTGTCTTATTGTAATAAATTGGCAGTAGTCCCACAATAACATAGTGGATGCGTTATGGTATTTGTAAAGCGGAACTGCTGCGACAGTGCAGCGATATTTTAACGATGAATTTCCTCTTGCGATCGTCTCAAACCTATGTTAAGAACATTTTTAAAATGTCTTTCTAGTTACATCGATTTATTTCATATTTGAACACCAGAAGGGTTGAAGTTGCTATATCCGTTCTACCAAGCCTATCAAAAATGAGAGTGGCGACAGGGATATTTTGATGATGAATTTTCTCTCGTGATCGTCTCGAACCTATTCTAAGTACAATTTCAAAATTTTCTGTCCAGTGACATCAATTTACTTTATATTTGAACAGAAGAGGGGTTGAAGTTGCTATATCCGTTCTACCAAGCCTATCAAAAATGAGAGTGGCGACAGGGATATTTTGATGATGAATTTTCTCTCGTGATCGTCTCGAACCTATTCTAAGTACAATTTCAAAATTTTCTGTCTAATGACATCAATTTACTTCATATCTGAACAGAAGAGGGGTTGAAGTTGCTATATCCGATCTACCAAGCCTATAAAAAATGAGAATGGCGACAGTACAACGATATTTTGATGATGAATTTTCACTTGCGATCGTCTCGAACCTATTTTAAGAACATTTCAAAATTTTCTGTCTAATGACATCAATTTACTTCATATCTGAACAGAAGAGGGGTTGAAGTTGCTATATCCGTTCCAGTAAGCCTATAAAAAATGAGAATGGCGACAGTACAGCAATATTTTGATGATGAATTTTCATTTGCGATCGTCTCGAACCTATTTCAAGAACATTTCATAATTTTCTGTCCAATGACATCAATTTATTTAATATTTGAACAGAAGAGGAAGTAGTGCAGTGATGAGAGTAGTGCAGTGAGAGTAATGCAAAGATATGATGTTTCGGTAGTGAAAAGCGCTAGATGAAAGATTAATCTAGGACCCAATCGCCCTGAAATATTATATTTTTACGTTTACGAGGCGTAATTTTCATTATTCGGCAGCATGTAGCTGTCGCAGCTTTATGAAAATAGCTGCATGCGCAGTTCTATGCTTCCGAATAATGCAAATTACCCCTCGTAAACGTAAAAATAGGGCTTTTGCTTAGATTGATCTTTTATCTAACGCTTTTGACTACTGAAAACCCCCATCGCATGCATTATCGAGAAATGGTAACGCGCATCCCGCACCCTTGTAATCCCGGAAACGAGAGTCTACCCCCTTAAGAACATTTTAAAAATTTCTGTCTAACGACATCGATTTAGAGCAGAGCTTAAAGAGTAGAAGGGTTGAAGTTGCTTTTCTACCAGAAAGTCTGGCGTAAACGGGTATCGTGACACAAGAAATTTTGTTCCGTAGATCTCAGTGTGGCTGATGGCTCTGATACTGACGATAGCCGCGGAGGAGAAGCCGACGAACACGGTCTCGGTGTCTTCTGGTTCGCCGGCGATTCAGAGCAACACGATACAGAAGCTGATCAAGATCCTGGAGAAGTACGGGCTGGAGGAGCAGAGAGGCCTGAAGAGAGTCAATCTGAGTAACAGGTCGATCACTTGCAACGATGGATCCCAGGCAGGATTTTACCTGCGAAAGTCGCACGGTTCGAAGAGGTGGATCATTTTCTTGGAAGGTGGCTGGTACTGTTACGATCACAAGAGCTGCAGGAACAGGTGGCTACGGCTCAGGCATCTGATGACATCGACGCAGTGGCCTGAGACACGCGACGGTGAGTAACCTTTTCCGCTCGCGAGACTCCCGCGGTCACCGGCGCTCACACTTTCTAACGTTTCCCTGGAACACCGTGTTCCGCAATCCTTTTTTCCGGTTGCGGCACGCTGCAATGTTGCTCGCGCGACACGTGAAGGCACGTCGTTATTGTTCCGGTTAGCGACGCTCAGCCTACTTCGCGGAACCCACGTTGCCCTCAACTGATTCGGTCCTGTGCAACGACGGAGTCGAGTTTTCGATTCGAGCCAAAATATTGGGTCGTTCAGATATGCACATTTTTGAAATACTTTAAAATACTTTTAGTTTGCATATTGGCTGATAAATACCATGAACATTTTCAATTCGTACATATATCAGTTGACAGATAATAGATAAAGTTGACAGATAAAGTTGACAGATAAAGTTGACAGATAATAGAAAGTGGCGAACTCTTAAAATCGACGGTTTTACCAAACTCCGAGGTTGAGTTTACACAATAGCAAGAAGAAATCTCTTCATTTGGAAGAACGAGGAATAATAATTTCTCCATTATTGTTTCTTGCAGTCGGAGGCCTGCTTTCTGCAAACCCGGAAGAGAATCCATTTTGGTGGAATGCGAATCACGTGTAGGTATTGTCCATCTTGGGAAGCTCATTGGTTGTGTTTTAGTATTTAAACGAAAAGAATCATTTATGCTGGTTCGATGAAACCATTGAATTTTTCAAATCGTTTGATAACGCATTTGTGACGAAGCTTTTTTGTTTTGTTTTTTTTTTAGATTCGTCCCTTATTGTACGAGCGACAGTTGGAGCGGTACCAGGGCCACGCCGAACGACATGTTTTCGTTCATGGGGGCCGAGATCGTATTGCAAGTGGTGCGGGATCTCGTTCCACTTGGTCTTGAAAACGCTAGCTCCCTTCTTTTGGCAGGTAGCAGCGCGGGTGGAACCGGTGTCATGTTGAATTTGGATCACGTGCACAATTTGGTTCGCCATGAATTAGGTGAGACAGGTCCCCTTTGATCGTTCAACGACCCGTAAACTCATTCAGCATTTAAACAAGTATTGCCGGAACCGTTCAGCCTCACGTGCTATCAGAATCCATTCTTTTTCGTACAATGTGCTGCTTAGTACTCACAGACCGCCATAAAACATGCATTCAACTGATACAATTTCATTTGTTTAGCGTTAGCTTCCACCAAGAATAAAAAAAACACGAGGCGAAGATTTGAACATTTTTTTATAAAATCCAGTCTAGATATTTGTATCGCAGAATTTGAAATAGCAGGAATTATATTTTTTACGGATTTACACATCTGTAATTCCATAAAACATGCATTCAACTGATACGATTTCATTTGTTTAGCGTTAGCTTCCATCAAGAATAAAAAAAACACGAAGCGAAGATTTGAACATTTTTTTATAAAATGCAGTCTAGACATTTGTATCGCAGAATTTGAAATAGCAGGAATTATATTTTATATGGATTTACACATCTGTAATTCCATAAAACATGCATTCAACTGATACGATTTCATTTGTTTAGCGTTAGCCACCATCAGAAATAAAAAAAACACGAAGCGAAGATTTGCACATTTTTCTATAAAATGCAGTCTAGATATTTGTATCGCAGAATTTGAAATAGCAGGAATTGTATTTTTTACGGATTTACACATCTATAATTCCATAAAACATGCATTCAACTGATACGATTTCATTTGTTTAGCGTTAGCTTCCATCAGGAATAAAAAAAACACGAAGCGAAGATTTGAACATTTCTTTATAAAATGCAGTCTAGATATTTGTATCGCAGAATTTGAAATAGCAGGAATTATATTTTTTACGAATTTACGCACCTGTAATTCAATAAAACATACATTCAACTGATACAATTTCATTTGTTTAGCGTTAACTTCCATCAGGAATAAAAAAAATACGAAACGGAGATTTGAACATTTTTTTATGAAATGCAGCCTAGATATTTGAAATAGCAGGAATTATATTTTTGCGGATTTACATATCTGTTTAATTGGTAGGGAGATTAAAGGAAGTTTAATTGTAAGCTCACGTTTGAATCGAGATAGAGAATGTTCTGTGATTGCCAGGTGCCAAGTCGCTAATGTTATTTCTCGGTTGTACAGGGTTAAAGCACATTGCGATACGAGGTGTGTCGGATTCAGGGTGGTTCTTGGATAGAGCACCCTATTCGCCGAATGGTTTGTCGCCCGTTGATGTGGTTCATAAAGGAATGGAGCTGTGGAAAGCTCGAATGCCACACAATTGTGTTGCGAAGCACCCAAACGAACCGTGGAGGTGTTACTTTGGATACAGGCTGTATCCAACCCTCACTGGTAAAAGACTTTTCAATTTCCTCTACATTTTACAATTACTTTACTACATTCAATATTATACGGCATTGGACAGAACCAAAGTACAAATTTTCTGTATCATTGTAGAAAGTGAAACAAGAGCAAACTAATGTACAGGGTGTTTCAGAAATACATCTAATGCAACTGATAAAAAGAAACATTAGCATTTTAAGAGAATCGTTCATGATACTTGGTGTAACAACGAGTACATTTTGGTTCAATGAATCAATTCGGTTTTGTTCTTAACAAATCTAAACCTGTCGAGCCTTAAAAGTAACTGGTACATGTTTCCTTATAAAAATGACAAGATTGATTTTATTTAGACTTTGCGCGGCTCCTATTGTAATACGCGCACTACTAAAGATATCTATAGAATCGTTTCTTACGAAATCAGTTTGATTATTTTTCTAATATTAAAATAAAAAACTTGGAAAAATGATTCTTTAAATGAAGTCAAGCAAATCGATTGATCCGCGTGCTGTAGTTTTGCAATGCCCTGCGCGTTCGAATAGCTCGATTAGATCTGTGAAAATGAAGCTGTGACACCCTCTAACGGAAACATTTGCTTCCCGGAAAATCATAGCGCCCCTGTTCGTTTTTCAATGGCTGTTCGACGAGGCGCAGATGTCAGCCGACAACGTGGGTGCACCGGTGACGAAGCAGCAATGGGATTACATACATAAGATGGGTGACAGTCTGCGGCAGACCTTCGAAAACGTTACCGCGGTCTTTGCCCCGAGCTGCATTAGTCACAGCGTCCTGACGAAGAGGGATTGGCAGTTGGTTAAAATAGACGAAGTTTCCTTGGCACAGGCGCTGCATTGTTGGGAACAAATGCCAATCGGAAATCACCGTAACGAGTGAGTACCAGACACCGTGAAAGTGATTCCTTTGTCGTAGAAAGCAGATCGCTCGATCTTCTACCAACGGATTGCCCTTTGTGCTGCAGATAAGAATTCAGGATTTACCTTTCACCCTATTTTTCACGAAACAATGTGTAGGACCACTGTTTGACTGTAAACCTGAACATCAAACAGCTATCTGATGTTGTCTAGTAACGATTTTCGACTCCTCAAGATAAAATAGACGTTCGCTTCACCTTATTTTTTGACGCATAAGTTTATTGTCTCTTATCGATAATTTAACTTCTTGCCGTAACATTGTCTTTACAGTTACACCGATTAAAAACGTCATTATCCTCAAAATTTAGATTTTCCGTATGGCTACGTTTATTTCAATGCTTAAATATTGATTACGAACGAACCAAATTTAATTTCATCGAAAAAGAAACGCGTAAAATCTGCATTACGAGTCTGACACGAGGGGATAATTAGTACGTAATTTTTCATATCCGTTCAAATAATTGTTTGAACCAACATATTCAAGATCTAGAACAATTCTTTTCTGCTAGGCCGAACTCATATTTTGCTAATTTTTCTCGGGAAGAATTCGATAAATTTTCGTCCCCCATTTTTTCGATTCTCACGGTCACGTCCGCGTTAATTTCAGCACTCATTCGCCAATTGAGACGAACCAGCCGTGCGCGAAGTCTCTGCGGAAACTGTTGCGTTCCGGGCTGACGAAGGGAAACGGAACTTTGCCTCAACTCGGAAGAGCCGGGAAAACTGATTCCGCATCGGAGCTGCAGAAAGTCGCGTCTACGGTCATTACCAAGCCGGACGAAGTGAAATTGTCGGCCGTCTCGCTGCAGGAACGGGAAAACAAAAAGAGGAAGAGACGGAAGCACAAAGGCAGACGAAGGGACAGAAACAAGGAGCCGAGAACGAAGAAGGAGAGACACGAACGGAGAAAGGCTGCAGGTACGGATCCGTGAGTAATTGTATTAAAAACAAATGGAGGTGCAATTAAGTGTGGAAATAAAGTCGAGCCGTTTCCCTGGGATTATTCCAGCCGTAATTAAAAGGGTGACATTTATCCTCATCGGCGGACCGAAGTGGAGAGGGAATGATATCGATGAGACAGAAGCAATTAGGTTCACTACAGAAAAAAGTAGATTGTTCTTGAGGCGTTCCCCTGGGATTTCATTTCCACTCTATTAGCATTTTTATCTTGAATTCGAGACGCTCCTAACAATGTACCATCCACGGTTTTCGTAGATAAAAATAATAAAGATTCTTTATCCTTTAAAGAATATGCATAAAGTGCAATAATTTTTAGAACGGTTTATATTACATATACAGGGTAAATCATTTAATTATACATATAATATATATGTATAATAGATATAATGTTACAAATGGTAATGGTTAGACAGCGGATCTTTATGCACAATAAACATATCTACCTGGCTCGCAACAAACTGGAGTGAAATAGAAATTTATTGAAAATAATATAACAGCAACTCTAAATTTTTCTAATGTTTTTACTGTTTTAAATTACATCTACCAATTTCTGTCATAAATCCATGAAATGTAATGGTGCATCAGGAGTTAGACTTATTAATTGGTTAATACTCTCCAGTAACGTAACGTCCTCCTTCGCGTAACGTCGCGAAGTACCACTCGTGCGTTCGACACCGACGTTATCAATTTCTCGGTGCGAATGTGTTGATAGAATACATCTTCTCGATAATTTAGCATAATGTTGTGTACAATTGACGTTGCATACACGATCGTAATTGGTGAATTGTATCAAATTTGTCGGTCTGACAGGTCGCCGAAAGGGTAACAAGCAGAGCAACAACAACAACCACACGGGCATGTTCAACGGCACCAGGCCTCAGCGCTCGGTGATACCATCTGGCAAACGGAAGTGCGTCCAGGGCTGCCACTTCCGGCTAATCGAACGTTGCACTTGGCCGCAGTGTAATCACAGCTGCCCGAAACTCCACAACCCGTTCACCGGCGAGGAGATGGACTTCATCGAGCTGCTGAAGAGCTTCGGATTGGACATGAAGAGCGTGGCGAACGCTCTGGGCATCGACATACAAACGCTAAATAGCATGGACCACGACGAACTGCTGAATCTCCTGACGCAACGGGCTAATTAACCTGTTCGGGCCGATTCTGCGGGCCTAACCGAGCCTCAAAACAAAGAAACCCATGAATGCTTCGACGTCCTTCGACATTTTTTAATCTAACTTTCGCCGTTCATACTGGACCCGTTAAGATTCGAAATAAGGACTCCGATTCCTCGCGAATAAGATATCTTCGAGGTATCGATTGACACCGCGTCTCCTGCTTCGACGTTCTTCGACATTTTTTAATCTAACTACTACTCCGATTCTTCGTTCTTCGATGGAAACGAACTTTACAGGTTTCCCGAAGAAACTGAGCATCGGCAGGATGAAGTGATCAGTGTTTCTGTTGTGTCCTCGGCTACGGAGCAGATTTTCGACGTTTTGGATAGAGACCTACCAAATCGAATGTACATAATTTATTAGAGTGTACGTGGTACTCGGGAGCTTTGTCAGAGGAACTGTGTCAACCCAATCGAACGTTCCAATCGAATTTCGTTCGATTCGGTTCTTCCTCCGAGTGGACTATTGTCGCGTGAAGAACGAGAGTGCCTAATCGACTGAGCCGCGAATTTCGATTTGGTCGTGACGATATGTGGAGACCTATTGCGCGCGCGAAATGTATATTCCGGTTTGCCCTCGCGAGTTGGCCGGCTATGTTAATTTATTTGATACCGTAGGCAAATTAAACGAGCATGTAATCATGTCGCTACGATTAGTCCATGTATGCGTTCGACGTCGATCGCTGATCAGCTACGAGGCTCGACTTCCAAACGTTTAAACCAAATCAATCTCTTCTATAGTTGTACCTGGCCGAATCCGCGAGCGTTTAGAGCGTCGCTTAGCTTCATTTAGCCTGCCGAGTATTTCTGAACGATCGAATCACAATCGTCACAGCTTGGACAACGAACACCGTCAGCTCTGTGATGTTTCGAAATTCTTTGGAATCGCTTGTCGCGAACATTAAGGGGGTAGACTCTCGTTTCCAAGATTGCAAGAGTGCGGGATGCGCTTTCTCGTTTCTCGATAATGCATGCGACGGGGTCTTTCAGTAATCAAAGAGCTAGATAAAAGATCGATCTAGGCCGCGAACGCCCTCATAAGTCCTATTTTTACGTAATTTGCGCTATTTGGAAGCATAAAGCTGCGCATGTATTTACTTTCATAAAGCTGCGACAACTGTATGCTTCTGAATAATGTAAATTACAAAAAATAAGTTAAAAATAGAACAACTGAGGGCGATTACTGAAAACCCCCCATCTTTGCATTATCGAGAAATAAGAGAACCCTAGAAACGAGTCCACCCCCTTAAGTATCACAGCTACCGAACAAAATAATATTGAACGAACTTCTGGAATGTTTGATCGATGCAAACGCGGATAACAAGCAACGAATCATTCGTCATTCGATTAACATCAGCTCGCGGTATGATACTTAAGCGGCTTTGACTTTAAACGTTCAGTATTAACACTAGCTGGTTGTCGAAATACTCGACTGTCCGCGAGCCTGAACGGGACGAATTGAGTGAAAACGTTCAGCCTGATTCAATAGAATGCCGGACCAGAGATTTGCGAATTGATGCCGCTAACAAGCAAACCGACCGACAAAGCAGCTTCATAGACTGATTAAATTATCTACCTCAACGAATCAAATCGTATTAACGTCCTTCTGTGTACTATAAACGTTGAATAGAGTAGTAACGCGGCAAGAGTAATTAATGTAGGGTTAAATGAGTGGCGGACGTCGACACGACCGTCTTTGTATATCTATGTATCGAAACAGTGTAATATAGTGGAACTAATAATTATTTATTTAACGCGACAGAAGGGAAGTTCACGCAACGGGCAACAAACTTCAGAATGGGTTCCGAAGAATTTAATTTATTTTTTGAAATCAAACATTATATCGAGATCCCTTCGGCGCTACGCTCTCGCGCGCCGAGGAAGAACATTGTTACTTTGTACACGCGTGAAACTGTAAATAAATTGTATATCTGTTGTATTAAACGAACTACGGCAGTCTACTCTATTTCTCAACTTCTTCGATTATTCCGTTCCTTAACGCGCAATGCTCTTAAAATATTTCGAAGTATTAGAATATTTTGTTTTATTTATTACGCGTTGCAGTTCTATGGATAAAATTGACCGCTCTCCACGGCCGTTCCTAAACGATTTATAGTCTCGATTAAATGAAGGGTAAGTACACAATTTCCTAGAGGTCAGTCAATTATACGCTGACCCTGCTATCGGGGCGATAAGCAATCCGAAAAGACAATAGATTCGTTGTCAAGGTGCGGCAACGTAGAACGGTACCGGAAGAACAATCGAAACGGAATCGCGAACGAATTCCCGTGGGTCGAGGCAGCCACGGTCAGCCGACGAAAGAAGAACTTAGGTTCTCGGAACCGGCGACCATCGATCATGATCGTCGAAGTCGCTGGGTAAACAGCACCGAGCGCGGCGTAACGATAAATCGAGTCGCCTCGTTGGCTGCACCTGTACGTAATCATCATCCTGTTAACTCTCACTCGAGCTCCCCGTCCCCCGTTGACCCACGAACGAGGGTGATAATTCAATGTAGAATCAGAATCCGTCCCCCAACCCCTGGCGATCACTTGGCCCTTCCTCCCTCTCTCCGTCTATCTCTTTCCCGGGCTTGTCTCGCTCTCTCTCCGGCCGACGTCGTCGTTGTCTCGAAACTATATATTCCACGGCATACGCAGGAAATAGTGTTTAATGCCGACGGGTCAGGCCGGGTCTGACCCCCGGTGGTGGACGCAGTCTATAGGATGGACCGAAAGCCGGACGGAGAAAAACGCGCGCGTACGATCGGAGGCGAGAGAAGGACAGAATGGTGTGGTCCCCATCGAGCAATTGACGTGTCCGAGGAAGTGATGGAAGGATGATGGCACAATGTGCTTGAATGTCCCATAAGCGAGCGGGTTCTATATTAAACTGGTCCGGTTACGGGTCGTTCGGCTGTCCATCGTTCAGTCACTGGCTGGATCGGCTTGGCCAGGACAACGCGATCGATCCCCATCCGTCGTCGTCGCCGTCGCGAATTCTGACGCACCGTAAACGCGAGTCCGACTACACCGTTCTTCTACTGCAACCGATTCACTAGACTGTCCCGCGGACACGAGCCATGTCCTCCGGACCGGACGGACGCCGATCGTCGTGAAGCCACACACCGCGATCGAGGAAGTGATAGAGGAAACGAGAAGCGCTGAACGATTCTGTGAACCGGCAACCAAGCGGGACTGAATGCTCGATCGGCCGTCGACCAACGGGATCCAGGACTCGAAGGACTCCTGGCGATCGGCTAGCTGGATACGCGCGCGAGCAACCACGCCGTCAGGCCGTCTGCTCGCTCGAATCCTTTCGAGTTCCCGGCGAATCAACTGACGTTATCGCGGTTAGTAACGTTATTGCGGTTGACACTAAGTTTACGGAGCTCTAGAAATAATTCGTTCACATTATTTTCTAAACATAGTAAGAATGTGTGTTTTCATTTTCGATCGTAAGATTGTTAATAACAAGATGTATTGATGATCTCGGCGCAAAGGTTCGATCGGAGATCAAGAAAAAATGTAAGAATGTGTCTGTCCAAATTTTTGGCCATTTTTCCAATAATATGTACCCAAAGAAATAAATTTGGTAAATAATTCCGCAGGGAAGCATCTTTACAATCTTTACAATCTTTATAATCGAAAATTTAAAATATTAGAACCTGTCATTTTGACGGGTCCCGTAAACCTGGTGTTAAGGGGAAAGACTCGTTTTTCCAGGATTGCAAGGGTGAGGGGAGCGTCTTCTCATTTCTCGATATTGTAAAGGTAGGGTTTTCGGTAGTCAAAAGCGCCAGATAAAATATTAATCTAGGCCTCGATCGCCCTGAAAAGTCTTATTTTTACCTTTACGAAGCGTTATTTGCATTATTCGGAAGCATACAGCTGCGCATGTAGCTATTTTCATAAGGCTGCCGATTGATCTTTTATCTAGCGCTTTTGACTACTGAAAAACCCCATCTTCGCATTATCGAGAAATGAGTGGGCGCATCCCGCACCCATGCAATCCTGGAAAAACGAGTCAACCCCCTTAACGTGTTCGAATCGAATTCGATCGACGAGCAATTTTGTTCTACTTTGTTCTTTTAATACTGAACATTTCTGCTTGCAAACGTAGGTGTACAACAATTTGCGACGACGGATATCGCAGCCCTGTCCAAAGGAAACCCATTAAATAATAGTCTCCGATGATGTTGAAGGGAACGACGTTATTGTTCCTTTACCTGTTCTGTGACATCGGTGAGCATATTTTTCTTTGGCGCACTCGTAGCCAAAGCTTTTCAGCTTTCAAACTTTTCAACCCTTTTGTCATGGAGGGATTCAGTGTTTTCACTGTGGAAGTTTCTAGCCATTTGCTCGTAGCTTCAGAGTAACTGAAATTATCGATCTCTTGGAAATTTTTTTGTTATCTGTAGTGCGCGTTACCGGCGAGAGAGTTAAATTGAAATTCTTTCCGTATAATAAAATTTCTGTTTGATTTTCCAGCATTGGCAGCGCAATGCGGAAAAGTATGGCTGACAGTCTCCTCCTTGTGGAGACCGATCGCTGCCAGTGACAAAGTGGTGGACGCGGAGCTGGAAGTAAATTGGGATCTTGATTGTCCATCGAGTGCAGGATACCCAGATACCATCAAGGTGTTCACTGCTGACCCAGCACATAGTAATAAGTTTTGTTTGCTTCTCTTGAACATCGTAATTCGGGGATTAAGAACCAGTTTTTACCATATATCGAATTCGAATCGATCCGAACGCATCAAACTTTCCATCTCCCGTGAAATCTGGAATTCGTTCAATTTTACGCGAAACGTTTCTAGATTTATTGATCGATTTGAGAAAAAAAAAGATGTGCAACGGAATATCCGAGTGGACGTAAGCCATCAATTTATCCCCGTTTCCACCTTGGCTAGCGTTTTTCTTGAATTTACGTCTCCGGTCCTGTCGAGGAACGAACTTTAGGGCTCGATAGCGCCGGGATTGGTCGATACCGGTCGACGCAACCATCGTCGTTGTGCTTTCAGATAAAACGATCAAGCCCAAGTTGACTTTGACTTCGCTGCAATACCCCCGAGGCTATTATCGAACCAACATCACGGTCGGACGACCGCCCCTTCCGGGTGGATGGGACACCAAAGGTGGCGCGACGCTTCCCGGAACTCATTGCATGAAATATCATGCTGTTCTTTATAAAAATGGGTCCTTCCTCACCAGTTCCTGCTTGCAGATCTGGCCGACGTGGATGTACGACTTAAGGTAACGGTCTCGCTTTCTAATTCGCTTGTTCTTCACTTTTAACCCTATATCTGTGGTTCTAACTAAGGAAGAACGTCGCATGTCGCATACTTTCACTTTCGAGAGATTGACACTGGTTAAATTGCATTATTCTCTGAGCCTTTCGAATTTGTTTTTCTCTAAAGCTAAATTAATGTATAAACTCAAATTTTTTGAAGTTGCGACATACGGCGTTTTTCTTTACAACACCACAGATATAATTGACGATGCTTAGGACAGCTTTAATTATTAATTTTTCAAGATACATTTTAAGGGTACTTCTCTTGTAGACACATTAGTCCTCGCGTTATCCGCGATACAGCAGCTAATCATTTCTTTCAGTTGGCAGAATTGGTTCAAGGTTACATTCGCCAGTGGAAAATCTAGTTCTATTTGGATGGAAATTCTACGTGTAAAAGCGTTTTTATTCGAAATATATTCTTGTCCCCTTTAGGAGGCAACTAGGAAGACTGCCAATAGGAAGCTTAATGATTCCCGGAACACACAATTCAGGCTGCTATAAGCACGGCGACCTAACACGAAGGGACGCCTTTCAACGATACTTGTTGACGCAGGATCGCGACGTGTGGACGCAATTAGTGCACGGTATAAGGTACCTGGACATCAGGGTGGGCTATTATCCGTCGATCCCGAACGGCACCGCCATCGAAGAAGGCAGTAATATAAGCAGATTTTGGATCAATCACGACGTGATTCGTATTACTCCCTTATCCTCCATCATCAGAGATGTGAGGAACTTCTTGAACGTTGCGAGAGGAGAGGTCGTTATCATGGACTTTCATAGGTAACTTTACCAAACTCCTTCACTAGAATAATTATTCGGTAATCTCGTTATTACATCAGTGGTAATCACAAATTATCCATTATATTTCTTCAAACGATCATGACCACCAGTCAAAGGGATAAATATAAAGACATACCTTATATTCTAGAATAATAATTCGGTGATCTCGTTATTCGATCAATGGTAATCACAAATTATCCACTATATTTCTTCAAACGATCATGACTACCAGTCATTTTAATAATTGCGACATTTTCATCCAAAGAGATAAATTGGAGAACAATCAAATGGTGCAGCTCAGAGTATCATGCGACAGAGGTTATGCTATATTATAACATTATGTCAATTTTTGAATCAATAATATGCTCGATGAAGCTCGTCGAAATAATTGGAAACAATTTCGAACGAGTACTCGTCGGCAACTAAAGTAAATGGCGCGCTACATATTGGATAATAATAAAATCGATGGCTCCCGATTTTATGCCGTGATAAGATAATAGAGATTGATCGAAAATTCCGTCTAGCCAACGGATGTGTTAAGATACATTCCATTTAAGCGAAACGAAAGAAAATGGATCTAAATTCGTATGATTGCAACAGATATGGGTGTTATCGCTGGGACATGATATAATTTAATGATGCAATTCAATACGGGGTGACTTTGCACGCAGGTTTCCGGTGGGATTCGAGGACAGGTCGAGCAGACATCGTCGATTGGCCACGATCCTCCGGCGAGAATTCGGAGGTCTGATTCTCAAGCCTGATAGGGGGGTCGAAGGTCTTGGTCCGACCTTGAACGATATTTGGACCGGAGGGAAACGCTTGATTATTTGTTACGGCGATAAGCACACCGTGAATGGTAAATTTATTACCTGCTACTATTCAATTTAATTCTTACGCGTCAATTCAATCCGCCGCTAGATGCTCGCGTTACGTGTTTCGATACTATTTTTACACTGGTGTAACCCGATAACTAGGGAGGCGAAGTTAATTCTCCATTCATGGCGATCTTCCCAGTGATTTGTCGTTTTTCATCCTTTCATTTATAACAGATATATTTCACTTTTAGTTTTATTAATCAATTATATGGTCACCACTATTTTCTACAATCGCCTCCGAACATTTTACAACCTGATTTCCATTTTTGTAGAAGTTTGTTTATTTTCAAAAAAGTTCACGAGGTAAATTGGATACGGACTTTTGCAATCATCCATAAAATTAAATGTCTAAATAAAAACTGGAGACGTGACCTTAAAAATCAGCTTCGTACCTTAAAATTGTACATAATAAACCTGCAGACTGTAATAGCATCTCTAGATCAAATCGGATACTCTATGTATAATACACCAACGTGGTATGTTCAAACGAGTGTTCAGACAATTGTGATCGATAAATCACTCGGTTAGTAGGTTACCTTTAAGTAGTGCAGACTTTGAAACTGAACCAACTGCTATAGAAGGCCTCACAAGCCGCTAAGTCCTTCTCATACTGTTTAAATTATTTCTTTCCTTTCTTTTCTAATTTGAACGTATTGTAAATTGGTTTAATTTTGCAACAGAGCACGATTGGCTGTGGCCGACGATGTCTCAAGCTTGGGGTAATCAGCAGACGGTGGAGGGTCTCTTTAAGTATTTGGACGAGGTTATTATGGGACCGAAGAGGTTCCGAAACAGTCAAAACCCATTATGGGCGGTGATGGCGGAGTTGACGCCCGATCCCCTAGACATAATCTTCAATCTATCCGGTGGACTGCGGCAAATGGCCGATTCCGTGAACAAAAATCTTACATTCAAGTTCCAGGAGGAATGGTGGAAAGAAACCAACGTGGTAGCGACCGATTTCTTCCTCGGAAATAATCTCATCGACGTGTCGATACAGGCAAACATCAAGAAGAGTAACATCGCCCAATGGCGTTTGTAACGCGAAAATAAATGACTATACTCTACGAAAATGTAATTTTAATTAGATGCTGCTTCGTCGATGAGTACCGAAATCGTGACGAAAGAGTTGTCGAGTTGTTTAGCCTTGTATCCCCTTGCCGTTACGTGTTGAGTATCTGCTAAAATTCATTGTCGAGGTTGAAATTACTTCTTGACAAATTGGTAAACATTCTAGTCTTTTGTCAATTTTCTTCGCAGCTTCATTTATAAAGAGACTCTCTTTATGTAGCGGAAGGATCCTGCGAAAATCATGTTTTAGCTTAATTAGAATTCGTAAGAGTAAGGTTGACGAAGGGATGAAGAGATAAAAGGTACGAAGATTTTTTTTTTGAAATCAACTGCTAAATTCCAATTATTTCGTGGATGTTAGGATAAAATGTAAGAGTCCAGACACATGCGCAAGAATGACAATGTACGACTGAAAAGACTCAATAAATCGGAGTATAAATAATGTGTACGCTTTTTCTTTAACCCTTAACACTCGAATGGTGACTCTGAGAGAGAGAGAGAGGCGCCATTAAAAATTGCTGTACAATTATTCAAAGTATTGAAATAGACTGCGGATCTTTATGCGTTTATAAAAAAAATGAGTAGGTGTAATTCGAAACAGGAAAAAGATTAAAAGATTTTAACGATGCCGATATACTATTTTGAACATATAAAAATCATTAATGAGGAAAATAAATTTTTACTTAGCTCCTATTGCTTGTAAGTGATGTATAAAAATTGTATTTTGCATAAAGATCCGCAGTCTACTAATCAATTACTAAATATTTAGGTATTGTATGAGCTATTATACCAATTTCATATCCATAAAATTGAAAAAATCATAGTGAATGGAAATATTCTTAAAATAGCTTCGAGTACAAAGGTTTAAATATTTCAAAACAAGAAATACATATATGAACTTAGATCACTTTCATAATTATGAGCAGATATGCGGCGAATATTTTCGCATACAGCAAGTAGTTGAAATGTAACGTGTATCGCAATGATAAGAAGTTTCAGGAGATGTTTCGGCGAAGATCTCCCATAATTCTTTCTAACACGTGCCCCGGATCGAACGAGAGCAGACGGGAGAGACAGTTTAAAACAAATGCCCCGACATTTCGAAAACGTGCTCCGCCGCCCAGAGATCGGCGGCGCCGTGTTTCGGCCCGTGTCGATTTGACTTCCAAATGCAGGCCGACGCTGCCGGATCACGTTCAGGACACCGGTTTTTCGAGGTAGTCAGTCGTCTGCTAGCAGCCACCGGCAGTGAATCGATGCGACGAGAATTTTAACGCGTCCCATCCACCCTATTCTTTTCGGCAGCAACTTTTCACTCTGCCTTCCACTCTGCCTCTCCGCGCGCAACTTCCTAATAACGTCAGATAACGTTCGATTTTCTGTTTTCCCTACCACCTTCCCTCATCGCACATTGTCGCTCTATCGAGACGTCGACAAATCTTTCGACTGTCTGGCAAGAATCGAGGAATAATGCTCGCGATGCCGTGAACGGGATATTAAACGGAAAAGAGACGAGTCGAACGAAAGACAATTCTCTCTCTCTCTCTTGACGTTCTTCTCCCCAATACTCCAAGAAAAGTCGGCGAGACAACGACCAAACAATGGAGGACAATTTCGCACGAGACGCGAAAGAGCTGTGGGCTGTTTACGCCTGGTGGTCGTGCATACTTGTTTTGAAGATGAACGCTTTGTCGTGGTTCACCGGTAGGATTCGAGTTAGCAGACAGGTAAATCTTCGTTATTTCTTCATTCTTTCCTGTTCCTGAGAAACTGTATCGGGTTAGTTAAAAATTTTCTATACAAGAAAAAGAGAAATGGCTCTGCACATCGCTGCAATTAATTTCAGAGCGTAATCCCTTTCCCATATAACATAGCAAAAGAACTCTGGACCCAAGCAGACAGGTAAATCTTCTTTGTTTCTACATTGTTCGCCGTCCCTGAGAATCTTGCATTGTAGAAACTGCACCGGGTTAGTTAAAAATTTTCATATAAAAAAAAAGAAATGGCTCTGTACATCGCTGCAATTCATTTCAGAGCGTAATTCCTTTTGCATACAACATAGGAAAAGAAATCTGAACCCAAGCAGACAGGTAAATCTTCTTTGTTTCTACATTGTTTGCCGTCCCTGAGAATCTTGCATGGTAGAAACTTTACTGGGTTAGTTAAAAATTTTCGATCCAAAAAAAGAGAAATGGCTCTGTACATCGCTCCAATTAATTTCAGAGCGTACAACGACGAGCCATCTAACTTTCTTCTAGCATCGAGAGTAGTTCGACGCAATTCCTTTTTCATACGACATAGCAAAAGAACTCTGAACCTCATCAACGCGACGAAACAATGTTAAGCCTTATCCCGAGCGCAGCGTCTATTTTTCAGAAGAGATAAATCGGAAGCTGGGAGGTTCTCGAACGGTTAATTGGATCGCTTCATTCCGATCGATTTTCCAGGTTATTCACAGCGAGGAGGATAGGATGTGGATGAAAGGTCCCAATATAATTTTATGTCCGTCCGGAGGCGGCCATGCAGACGTGGATCGCATCCGAAGCGCGCATCAACACGATCTTGGAACTGTGCTCCCTTATCTGCTAATTACACCGATATGGTTGTGCACGTCACCGTCGTTTCCTGTAGCCAGAACGATTCTTCCTTGCTTCGCGATAGTTAGCATACTGTACACCATGGCGCACATGGAGATCGGGAATCCGCATCGTTATTGCAAAACAATACTCTCCGCTGCTGAACTTTGCATCTTGATCTGCATGTTCGCCATGTCTGCGCTCCACTACATGGATGCTATCTGAATGTCGCGATAATTTCGAGCATGTGTATTTCTTATGCACCGCTCTCGTTACGTAATCGTGGCCGCTCGATATGATAAGCGAGGTCAACGTAACACGTACCGCACTTGGAATTACAATGAATGGGAGTTAATGCTGCACCGAGAGAGCATATCTGCTTTGAATATTTGTGGACCGCTCGAATAAGCTAATTATTAAGCTGCACAGAATTGAATAAAGAATTGATTATCGTCAGTTACTATTGCTTATTAGTAGACTGCGGATCTTTACGCATTTATGAAGAAATTGATTGGGTGAAGTGTAAAACAGTAAAGGATTAGAAAAATGTGAGAATATCGTAATGTTGTTTTCAATGTAACAAAGTCATTAAAGCATGAAATCAATTTTTATTTTTTTCTTGCTTCCCACAATCAATGCAAAACATTTTTATTTTGTATAAAGATCCGCAGTCTACTTGTTAGAAAATGTTTCAGATATCGTACCGGTGTACCACGAATTCGATTTTTGTCGATAAATTTTTTTCGCGATTGACAGCAAAGTCAATATTTTTGTATTCTTTAAGCGTCATGCATGTCATGAATATTTAACGTTAGATTTACGCAACACTACAAGTGGTCACCTTACACTCCTTTGTAGAAATAACAAGATTGTATTGAAATTTTTTTTGCTATTTTTGAAATAAATTTTTTCTATTAGAATCCTGATAGTGTAACTCGGAACTATAAATCGTCGAGCGTATAAAGATAACGTTGCGATTACGAAGCGCATGTCGGCGTCGGAAATATGAAATTATAGAGCGAATTTGAAGAATGTTATCGCATCATGTAACGTGTCCAGCAGCGAGCACAATCAGCATACTTACTGTCATACTAATACTACATAGCTATATCAAACTGTGATATATTGATCGAGGTATCTGTTGTAGTATGCCATAATTGTCATAATGCGTAGAAGATTTTTTATATAGTCAAATTAAATATCGTAAATATTTCAAGTTGTTATCAAGATAAGAATACCATAAGATACAATGTTTGCTCAAAAACTACCTCTCCACTTATGTACAAGTGCGTCTTACATCCCGTTACAATTATCAATTTCATGTAAGTACTTGACTGATTGCAACCTTGTATCTTGCTTCTCGATATGTCCGTAAACAAATGATAAATCGTTGTCAGTTTAAAAACTCAAAGATTCTACACTGACATAAAAACTGAAAGTTTTCAATAATTCTACTGTAACAGAAGGAAACTTAAAAATTTTTTTTTTTAAACTGGAGATGACTTGTTCGTTTAGAATTAAAATTGTTCTTACTGTTTGAAGGATCTTGATTAACTAATCGCCGGTAGATAACGCATTAAGAAAGAGTCGGAGCGAGTGCGATTCATTTTGTCGACACACCGTGTATACGCATACCCTCGTGGTTTCCAATTCATAATTAGACATGAAAGAAACCGCAAAAGGAATTAATTGTACTCGTTCTTTCGCAGACTGCACGTGCATACGCATTACTCCGCGTAGTAGCGTCGCCGATTCTGCTTAATCGAATGACGGACATTTCTTGACAGTTCTTGCTGGATCTTCACCATCACTGTATTTAATCGATAAGTGTACAGTGTCTATAGATTACAGTGTGTCCAGCGAGTTACGTGTTTAAGGTCAATAAATAATCCGTCATTATTAAGTTTCACCGTTCCTTGGGGCATACTGCCAGGATAAACGGCCTCAGTTGGTAACCAACTGGCGCGAAGGAAACTGATCTTTCTGTAAATTTGTTTCTCAGGAATCTTTGGTGAGTGATCATTACTAATTTTCGAAGACACATTGTACAGAAGATCTACTATCGTTTTGATAACATTACCGCGTTGATAAAACAAATTTCGATAGCGTTAAGATAATATTGGAGCCGGGGGAACGCGGTGGCCATTTTGGACGCTCTTTAAAGAATATTCCGAATGTATTCCAACAAATAAATTAAAGGTTCTTGTACTCTTTTCTCGTTATATTCTTATTTTATTTTTCATCTTCAAATGCACGAAGTTATTTCATTAATTTTTATAATTTCTTTGATAAACTCTGTGACATTCAATAAACGTACGACATTAGAACATTGCATATGCAAGAACATTGCTTACGATGCACGTGTTTTCGTCGATGCATTTTTCCTCATGATAATGCTTAAGACTTAAGACTTAAGAATTCATTCGGAGTGTCTCGTGAGTCAATGTTCACCGCTTAAATTTTAAACTAAGGCTCGAAGTATAAAAACTTGTTCGCTTTCCAATGTAATTTGAAGACCTTGACACTCATTCGCTTCGGCGGTGCTGATCGTAAAGGTGCAAACATAAGGAACGGAGCTCTGATAAAATCGGTAAAATATTGTTTCTTTAAAAATATCAGAAGTTTCGTTGAGAGCGCAACGTCGGGTTCGACAGTTGTTTTAATAATAGTGTGTAGGTTAGTAGGCGCGCAGATCGCGGAATGCATGTGCATATACGGGGTGATCTGTCCTCACCAACGAAAATACATTCTCATTGAATTGTACAAAATTCAGGGAAAATATTTAGTTTTAAGAATTTCAGTTTCATTATGAAAATACCGTAGTAAAACGTACTTACACCCGCAATAATAGGTACTTACCACAAATGCATTTCCCGTTGCGATAATTTGGTATTTAGCGGCACTGCGTCTCACTACTCCATCTACGATCACCCTGTATATATGTTAGTGTGACGAACCGTCTGATGCATTCGGGAGAGCGATAAGTGAAGCATCGAGATGGAAAGTGACAATCGCGTATTCGTCGAACTGAAACTTTGCAAGAGCTCTGTAAACCGGTTCGCTCAAATAGCGGTCATCTTCGACGATGTGTTCGTCTTCGCTATCCTTTATCTATTCGTCTATCTAATCAGTCGTCAGATTTAGAGGTTAGGTGTGACCCTTGTCCTTCCTCCGCTCCGTTGCGAAGCACAGTAACCAAGACCGAGAAATTGACAACACTAGCTGAATGACGCTCGTGGCGAAGGTACGCGTCGTTTATTTACGGTCCGAGCGATTCGTGGGTGAAATTAAAAACATGAAACGCAGAAGTACCACGGTGGTGTGATTCAATTTCAGTGTTTACGTCATGGAAATCGACGAGAGGGTCGTTCGCAGACGGAGCTTTCGAAGTTACCTGCAACGTATACCCCAACGAATTTCGGAATCAGTCGAACATCTTTTTTACGGGTAAGTTACGAGATAATTGTTGAGTCATTTTCGAAATTCCCGCGTTTTTGAACCGTTCATTTTGAAAACGTTCCATGTTCCATCCACGTCGAACATTTTTGTTTAAAATAATATTCGATACGCTTTTGTCAACATCGAAGGTCTCCCATTAAAAACTGAATTCAGAGGAAAATGTCCAATTTCATTGGAGTTAGAGTTAGTTACTTCGTTTAGAAAATATTTTTGTACTTACCAGCTAGTTTAGGATAAATAGACCTGAAATATCTTTAAATTTAAAAAAGTTTAACTAAGTTATTTCTCTTTTTGCCTAGACTGGGGCTAAAAATAGCACGCCGCCCACTGAAATGGCTCATCTGTAGTATTGTGATAGTCTTAATTTCTCTTTCTGGCTTACATTGCTTCCACCAAGAGAAAAACCCAATGAAACTATGGATTCCACAAGATTCTGATTTCGTTCGAGACACAGATTGGATGATCGATCAGTTTGGGCAAGGGTTGAGGATGGAAAGCATGATATTAACAGCTGATAATGTGTTAGAACCAAGGATTCTTGTAACAGTATTTATCTTTCCTTCTTGGACATTAGTATACAGGGTGTTTCTATGGTTGGAAATAAGAGTAACATCAAGTGCAATGCATTTGCGTGGGAGGCTTCGTTTTCGAGATAATTCAATATAAATATCAGTCTAACTCGATGAAAAATACATTGATTGTTTTATTACCCTACGTTTAATGTATTCTTTACTCGTATTCAAAACCAGTTACAACAGCGGTTTACAGTGAAATCCGTAACATCGGTTATTTACTAAGGACACATGTACTAGACTGACATTTACATTGAACCAATTTGTATCATAAATTATGAAACACCCTGTATGTAACACTAGCCATATTTGTTTAGTCGTACAACGATAAGCGAGGAGATAATTTAACTCGTTTCAGCTGAACGAAATAGTAAAGCAAGTTCTAGCTCTCCAAACAGCCGACCATGTTGCATGGACAGATGTGTGCTTCAAGTAAGAATATTTATATACATAATGCAGCTGATTGAAATGGAAATTAATATTTTTTTGTTCAACGCATAGAGTACCTGCTATATCAGGTATTACAAGGAGGACGAAGCGTAGCGAGAAATTCGATGATTTTTTTGACATGGAACCCGAGAAGCAAATCAATATTACTACATTTGAGCCTGCGGTTCATGCTGATCCTAAATTATATTGTGATATAGTCGATAATTTGCCAAAGGCTTGCCTTTTGAATAGTCTAGTGGATATCTGGGACTACGACAGTAATGTTATTCTACAAAAATCAAATAAAGAGATTATCAGAGATGTAAATAGAGCAAAAATTAGCCCTACCCTAGGGCATCCTATGAACTTCACAAGTTTATTGGGTGGGATAACAAGAGATGAACAAGGTAAAATCATATCGGCAAGAGCTGTGAGAACACAGTGGGCAGTACACATAAATTTTTCAAAAGTGGACATGGATAACTTTGGCAACGATGTCGGAACAGCTGATTGGGTAAGGTAAGTTCATTAAAAGGCCTGAATCATAATGTCTATATAGGAACTGATAAATTTAACCATGTTGCACTGTCATTTATTAACTTGCAGTGTATACTGAGTGTTCCATGCAAATATTACAAAGCAAAATCTTGAATTTTGTGGCAGTGCTTGCATGAAGCAACTTGTATAATTTAAAGAATTTGCTGTTTCAGTTTCATTTGATTTGGGCCTTGTTTAGTATTTCAGATGATTTTGTCAAGATCAGTTTGCATACTCTTTTCAGCTAAAATATTGGTCAAATTATTTATAGTATGTGCCTGTTATACAAATCTGATCAGAATGCATTATATTTTCGATCTTAGACAGAATCAGTTCTTGTAGTTTATATTGTTGTTATTATTGTTTATTTTTTTATATATATGTTGAACTTTATACGAACAATAATAAACAATTGTTTATAATAAACTAAATCCGAGTGGTTTATTTGTAACAAAATTCGTGTCTAACGTGTAGGCTACAGATGAAGTTTTCAAATGGGAATATTCTTACTTGAATCTATTACATAAAAATGCGAAACTGTTAAGCAATAAAAAAGATGCAAACCATACCGCAGCCATATGGTATGAAGCTGGCAGAAGTTTTGGGGATGTAACATATGTGACAATGTTTGGACATATGGATATACTGTCTATAGGATTCATTTTGATGTTCTTCTACGTTCTAGTCATATTTTCCGATTACAATTGGGTAGGATGGCGAGTAAGTTTCCCAGCAAATTAATTATGATAATTATGTGAAGTATTCTGAAGGTCAAAGTTGGTGCAAAACTAATCCTATTGAAATTATATGATCAATTCTTTTGAAAACTTCATGGTATTTCACTGTATTATTAAGGACAAAATTGCTGATGTGCAATGTAGATTTGTTTGTGTTACGACGTAACAAGGAAGAAGAATAAGAACTAATAAAATCTTTGGTTCGAAGTTGTTCACAGTTCGGTAACTAATTCATGACATTCAGGATACAGCATATGTACAGGGAGATCGGTCACTGTTTACATAGTATAATTATGTGTAGATTTATCTCACATGCGTTGGTCTTCTGTGCGTGGGTGGCGCATTCATAACTTCAATCAGTGTATGCTCGGTGCTTGGTGTACCTTACGGACCAGTGCATACTTCATTACCATTTCTTTTATTGGCTCTTGGAGTAGACGATAACTTTCTGATAATGGCGTCTTGGAAGGAAGTACATGCACATGAATCGACCAGAAAGAAGCCATTGGAAGAAAGAATAGCTTTAATGTTAGGACACGCAGGGTCAGCTATTAGTATTACTTCTCTTACGGACGTTGTTGCATTTGTTATTGGCGCATCAACGGTAAGCTTGTACGATCTTACAGATTCAAAGGTGATTGTGTGCATTGAATTTAATAATTATACACGCATCTCCAGATATTACCATCCCTCCAGTCATTTTGTATATATGCAGCAGTTGGGGTGCTACTAACATTTTTATTGCAAATCACATTTTACGTTGCCTTCTTCACTCTGGATGCTAAACGTATAGAGAGCAAAAGGAACTCGATATTTCCGTGGATCATACACGAAAACTTTACTCAGAAGTTTGTTAGTTCGCAAGAGGAACCAGCTTCCATGTTCATCACGAAATTATATACAAACGTGGTTTTAACGACACCTGGGAAAATACTCATACTATTAGTAACCATTGTCGCTGCATCAGCAGGCATTATGGGTATATTACGATTGCAACAGTGGTTCGATCCAGCCTGGTTCATACCGAATAGTTCATATCTAAGCAAGTATTACAGTGTACACCATCGCGAATATCCGAATCGTGGTTACGAGGCAATCATTCTCATGGGAGAGTTCAATTACACTGCCGAGTTTCCGAAATTACTAAATCTAACCGAGACGTTCACTAATTTATCAACGGTGCAGAGCATGAATCCATGGCCGAACGACTTTGCAAAATTTGTTTCGAACTATTACGCAAAAGGTTGACAATACTCATTATCATTAGACATCGGATCTTTATGCAAAATAAAAATTTTTGTATTCTTGAAATGTTTAATAGGTTGAAAATAATATTATAATATTTGTAAATTCTTCTAATGTTTCTACTGTTTTAAATTATACATACTCATTTTTTCCAAAAATGCATCGAATCCGCTGTCTAATTATCACGAATGAAATCTGGAAATACTATCAGAGCACGTTAATGAGACTTTAATTTCTAGATTTGAGAACCACGACGCTCAACGATACCCAATTCAACGATTACCTATCAAAGTTCTTATTTAGTCAGAACGGTGGCAAGTACCAGAAGAACATCCGCTTTAAAAAAGAGCTAAAATGTGGGCAAAACGCACCGGTGATCAAAGCGAGCACCATAGATTTCGTGTTCAAACGATTCTTCACTCCTCACCAGTGGATACCAGCAATGGATCAAAGCGTACAGATGACTCGCGAAGCTGGAATCGATGGGTTCGTGACGGTTTGGAGCGAAGTGTTCAGCCTCTGGACCACCGACAAATTGATTTCTCAAGAAGTTCAACGCAACGTTTTGTTAGCATTGGTCTGCGTTATGGGAATGACAGGGTTATTAATCGCAGAGTTACAGACGTGTTTTTGGATCTTCTTGTGCGTTCTTCTCACGCTGTTGAACGTCTGTGGGTTCATGTACTTTTGGGGACTGACAATAGACATTGCGTCTTGCATCGGTGAGGAATATTTTCTTTCATATTCAATGTGCAAGATTGCTACCTTGCTTAACAGGTGATTTGTTTGTTGAGGTCTCGAGTTGGGTATCGGATTATGCGTTGATTACGCGGCTCACGTCGCTCATGCATTTGTGCATGCTGCAACGGAGACCGGCGGCGAGGATCGCACAAAGAGAGCGCATATTGCAGTGAGATACATAGGTGCGGCGGTTGCGTATGGTGCTGGATCCACGTTGCTCGCTCTCTCGATGATGGCGTTCTCGGAGAGCTACGTGTTCCACGCGTTTCTAAGGATCTTCGTCCTGGTGATACTGTTCGGTATATGGCACGGACTATTCTTGCTGCCAGTGATACTGAGCACAATTGGTCCACGGAGTCTACGTTCTTATAAATCGACGCCCTCAACAGAAAAACACGAAGAGGCGATGGAAGTAACCAGTCCGTTGAAGAAAGAAACAGAGAGTTGAAAGAACACACAACGGCCGACAGTCGATTCTTTATCAATAATATTTATTTTTGGTTCAATAAACATACAAAATTATTACACTATCCGTACTATTAATCACACATTTATACAAAAATAATAATAATAATAAAGATCGGATAACTTAAAAACGGCATTATTTATATATATATATATATTTATATTTATCTAATATATTAAGATTAAAAAAAAACAAGTACAAAATAATGTAGCAAGGTTGATATAGATTTTTTATTAATAATAATTATTGATCGGAAAGGAACATGACTATTATTAAACGTAACGTAAAATCGTGTTTGCTGGATGCGTTTATCTTTTTTTTTTTGTTTCTTCTTCTTTATGTATAATCATAATTAATGTTTATGACGTAAAAACGAGCGGCGAGGGAGCGACCCCGGATTGATTGGCAAGCTCCCTCCGCTGCCTCTCTCAGTCTTGCACAGTCCACAGACACTCATTCTCGGGTCTTCTTCGTTTGTCGGCCCCCTTTTTTTTCTTCGAACCCTTGTTGTGTCTGTTTTCGTTCTTCCCGTCGTCGGGACGGTCGGGACGCGACACGACGCGACACGACGCGACGGGGCGGGCGAGAATCAAAGTGTAATTATCCGAGCGGATACAAAGCGGGACAAACGAGAAGACGCTAAGTATTCTCATGCGTACACGGTCACCCATCGACAGAGGCATCCGACAGAGGCGCACGTTCTCCGGAAACACGATCTCAGCACACACGGTAGAGTAGACTGCCGGGGGGCAGCAAGCCACGCACGAACGATACGGCGATACACATCTCCTTACTTAGTTGAATTTTACAAATTGGGATCGTACATTCCATAATTAATGAGGAACCATCGATACAATAATAATATTTACTTAGCAAAACGTGCCGATCGGTAGTGTGGCGAAGGACGCGTGATGTGTGAGCACAGTTAAACGCGTTACGAAGAAGGGGGAGGGGGGCAGTGGTTTTTTTTTGTTCCGATGACGATGATGATAATAATGATGATATTCTGTGGTGGAAGGGGTGATAAGTTGGCGCAAGGAGGACGTTGGTAGAAGGGAGAGGAGCGTTCTCCTATTTTCTTTTCGTTTCGTAGTTTCGTTTAAGAGGGTATACTCTAATTTCCAGGATTGCAAGGGTGCGCGATGCGCCTTCTCATTTCTTGATAATGCAAAGATGGGACTTTTCAGTAGTCAAAAGCGCTAGATAAATGATCAATGTAGACTCAAGTTAAGTGTACGCCCCAAGCGGTAAAAATTTTGGAAAATTTTGGATGAAAGTAGTTTAGTCTTTAACATGGTAGCCTATAACGTTCGTGATATTAAAAATAAGCATAATTCACAATTGAAAATTGAAAAAGTTGTTTTAATTTTTTGTAAAAAAAATGAATGCTGCGAAATTCGGGGCCTTATGGTATCCCGGGGCGCCACGCGGCCGCTTAGCGCGCTTACCGTTAAACCCGCCACTGAGCGTAATTTGACTGAGCTAAATGAGCTGAATGTTGCCGAATAATGCAAATAATATCTCGTAAACGTAAAAATTAGACTATTGAGGTTGGTCGCGGCCTAGATTCATCTTTTATCTAGCGCTTCGCATTATCAAGAAATTAGAGGGCGCATCCCGGACCCGTGCAATCCAAGAAACAAGTCTACCCCCTTAAGGGAGGGATGACGAATCGACTATTTAGGCGTGGATACAAGGGGTGGTTGAACGATACGGGAACACGGGGAACAGGGAGGGAAATGCACGTCCGCTTGCCAGGAGTTCAAGGTACACGCACTTTATAGGGATACACCATGGGAAAGACACTCAGGGCAGACACTGACATAGAGACTAGGCTACCGACTATATGTATACCTATCTAAATGTGTAATTAGCGTACGCACCGCGTACACCCGGGTACGCCCGCACTTCGCCCGGCTCTCGGGTTTTGCTTTTTTCACATTATTTTCTTGTGTTTTTTTTTAATCATATCAATCGAAGAAACGAGTGCGCGCATACGGTTCGCACACGCACTCCCATCCCTCACTTTCCATACGTCTTTCACTATTTGTTTTCTTTTCCACTCTTTTGCCTTTCCACTGGTTCTTTTTTTTCTTACCGTTACCATTTTCCTTCCCTCTTTCACATTTGTTTCCTCCCCTTTTCTTTCCTTTTCACTTTTTTTTTTAAATTATTATTATCATCGTTTTATTACAATCAGCGATCGCGTCGTAGTCGTGCTTTTATAGTAAACGCTATGTAGTCTTTATTACTCAAGCTTATGCCCAAAAATCTACCAGAGGCACTTTGGGTTTATTAGTACCATTTTGAAGTCGGCGTGCGCGGGGGAGGGTGCTGTGAGTCCTTTGCTCCTTTCTTATCCGTTTTCATTTCTCTCTTTCTTTTTTTTTTTATTCGTTTATTATATATACTTTTTTTCTCGGGTAGTGATATAACGGTCGAACGATGTGAAATTCTGTCTAGTGTTTCTTTTTTTGTTCTGCTTTTAACCTCGTGACATGACGGAGTACCCTGTCTGCGATCCATTGTTCTTTTTTCGCCCGCACGCTCGTTCGCCGCCACGTTTACGCGTCCGTTTAAACCGTTTTTCATTTTTGTCCCCTCCCCCGTTCCTTTCCCGTAGCCTACCAACTCCGTATCTTTCCCTGCTGCCTTACCTTTCCACACACGGTCTTCCGATGTTTTTTGAGCAATAAATACTTTCTCCACTGACAACTGCACATTGAATTGACGCACGGGACACACTCACGCGTATACACAAACGGTTCTCTCGCATTCGCTACCAGGCCGTTCGCGTCGACAGCACCCTCGAAGGTAGCTCGTCAGGCAACGAGCTCCCTCGGCGATATGAATTCTTGTCACGGTCAGTGAATGATCGTTGAAACTAACCTACGCGGTTCTAAATACAGTGGCAGTCAATGCGGCGAGAACTCTTTCCGCCAGAGTTCCGCTTCGGTGTGCGTTTCAAAGATGGTTTAGTTAGTTTAACGTAGAATGAGCTTGGAAGAGATACCACAGGTTCCCGAAAAATTCTTGGTGTATCAATTTCTTTTTTTTCTGTTTCCTCATCTTCTTCTTCTTCTTTTTTTCTTTCGTTGATCCCCTTTTTGTTATAGATACAATGAATACACGAGGGTGGTTAAACATTTGCGCGCAGGTAAAACGTTTCTAAGGAGAAACAGGGTTTTGTGTTTTTTTTTTTCGGGTACTGTCAACCCGCGAACGGCTCCCGCATCCACTCTCATCTGCATCAGCGCTTTCTGAACGTTCTCCCACCCACACCAATTATGGCTACATCCACAGAGTTTAAATGTTACGCTTTTTTTTCATTTTAATTAATGATTATCAATTCATATCAATTCAATATCAATGTATTACAATCAGACAATACTCAACAGTGATCGTTATTCATTATATATTACAATAATTAAGAGTGACAACAACATGACGACGGAGGCGTTGAAGCATTACAAGGGGGTAGTGTAGAAATAGAGAGAGGAATAGACAGGAAGAAAGAGAGAAAAGTGGCACAGTGTGTGTGTGTGTGTATGTGTGTGTGTGTGTGTGTTTTTCTAGGATGATCAGATAGAGTTTAGAAGGAGGCGCCGATAGTGGACATATCTTTAACTACATTGAATACGATGAGAGGATGAATGACACAAGGATAATGGGACATGGGGATAAGGAGCATTCGGATGATTATGAAACAGCGACAATGATAGGGCGAAGAATTATGTTGAGATGATGGTGATAATGATGCACGACAATGAGAATGAACGATTAATAATAAAATGGAACAATGAGCTGGAGACCAAGGAGGGGAAGCACGCACACTCAACACAACCGTCACATCGAGCTGGCCTCGCGCACGGCCATAGTCTATAGATTAATACCTATCAACTAATACACAGTCTGTCTCCGATTCGCGGATGACTCCTTCCATTTTTATCCGTTTTGAATGCATGTAAGTATAAATAATACGCGTAATGCAATGCGCACGTACAGTACGGCGATACGTGCGCGATCGATTCGAGGAAAGAAGCTGACGATAGCGCGCGCGTTATGCGAATGGACTCGTTTTGGGTTTCTTATCGTTTACACGACATCGTGGTAGGACCCTTTTGACAAATGATTTTCATTCGCGTCCGCGCCGATACTGTACGCGCGCTCGTTTCCCGGATACTGCATATACATACACACATACTTTTGCGCCGGTATAAAGTGTATATATGTACACATATACAATACGACATACCATCCATGTATATATAATATACCCATAATGTTTAATTAATCATCGTTAATTGTTAATTATCTTATTTATTAAAATTCGTCAGTTCGTAATTCAAAAAATTTCAGCTAGTAGCGGTGGATGGAAATGTTTCTTCGTTAAAAATCGCCGATCCCCCGACGATGGCGCGCGGCATTTATCGATCGCTTCTTTTAAACACATTTACAAACAATCGGGATCGACCGGCCGATTCGTTCACTCTTCACTTATATCACTAATGTCTATTTTTTACTTTTTTTTTTTTGCCGTTTGAAATGTTCTCGTTTCGTTTTTTAAAACCCTATATGTCCACCGACCAATTCGCGGCGTTGATCGCGGCCGCGAAACATTGGCGATAATCCCTGTTCGTTTCTTTGTTTTTCTTTCTTTCTTTTCCGGTTGTATATGGTTTGTTTGCTTGTTTGTTTGTTTGTAGCGTGTCTTGGCCGCCGGTCGGTGTGGCCGCCGCACATCGAATAATTTTATTACAATTAATCGTGATTTTGGTATCTTATGTACAGTTATGCGTGGTGTGCGCACTGATTATCGTCGCACACACCCCCGCCTGCCAGCGACCATTCAGAAGACTTTCTCTTCTTCGAATTCTCACACGTATTTCCAAACAACACTTAGTCTTTCCGTTGAACTTCCTCCGTGAAGCTTCTGGCTTAGCAGTCCGTTGTGCAGTTTCTTCTTTTGTATCTGTATATATGTACGTGTCTGTATGTGCATGTTCGTGTCTGTGTAGTGTGTATGCGTATTATGAGCACGTGTCTCTGTAATTGTGTATTCGATTCGCGTACTAAGCTGAGACAACTGGCTTGCACGGAAAACCTGAGACGATCGATTATAAGATAGGCCAGTCCTCTTGGTGCTTCCTCGAGAATACCTAACTGCGGTCAAAGTATTCAGCAGGGTAACTCTTGGCGGGCAGGCTTTGACATGTGCTTCATAGAGTTCATGGTACATCAGGGATTGTCCGCTGCCATTATATTATGCACCTGCTCGAGCTTGTATGCCAATCTTTGCTTCTGGGAGAATTCGTCCTCCTCCAGTGTCACTATCAGTTGTTCGTTGTATTTACCCGCGTACGTGTACAGCTCGTAGAGAGCACAATTCGTGTTGAACTCCGTTGTGTGCAACTGTGGAAACAAAAATACATTTACTATAGAAACAAATTTCGTGTACGCCATGACTCATGACTAAAGATAGGATTTTTATGAAATATATATATATAGGTTCGATAGAAATGGGACACTTACCCTAGACTCTTCGGCAAGCATGGCGTTCATGTCTTGATCGGATATGGCTGGCATGACTTTGATATCTGAATAGTAACGTTCTACCCATTCTTTGTACACTGGAATGTCCTTTGCGTATAGTAGTTTAGAACTCGGCGAGTCCTTACCTGTAATACCGAAGGGGATGGGATTAGCAATACCGGTAGCAAAGAGAAATACCATATAATATAACGTAATATACAATATAGCATATGAAATACCATATAGTATAACGTAATATGCAGTATAGCCTTTAAAATATTATCAGCTAATTACAGATCAGCAATACCAATATTGAAACACTAAGTATTCACCTAATCTATGATCCGAAGTGGAGCAGCTGTCCATGAACGTCTGCGCCACGACCGACAGACACGAGTCAACGATGTTCGACTTGTGTATGTCGAAAATGAAGTTCGGATTCTTAATGAGGTTAACCCAAAACCTAAGCGGAAGGGAGTTGCTCTTCCATGTGTGGACCACTTCAGGGTCGGATATGCCGTGGTGCAGAGCTTGGTCGTCCATGAAATCGAACATGTACTTGATAGCGAGGGGAAGAGCCGAGCCCCGATGCGCGGTGCTGAAGATCGTTTCGAACAGGTCGTCCACGAATTTCTGGAGCGTACCCTTCGTTGCGAGTAACCTCGTCAAGTAGATCTCCGAGACCATTTTGTTACCACGATCGCCTTCTTTTCGCGCGTCGGAGTCGTGATGTTTGACGAGATGCCAGCATTTCAGTCCTCCGTCGTGGTTCTGATTCAACGGCGACGTGGCGCGTGAAAGCGGAGGACTTGCCGAGCTGAATTTGCTCAGATTCAGGGTCTCGTATTTGTGCGACTTGTCTGTCTTCTCCGAAAGAATCGACAAGTTGTAGATCGACGATTGCTTGGAAACTAAGTTCAACGATGCTCCGTCGGGTACCCTGTAGTGGTTCAAAGTATTTCGTTTCTTCCATTCACCTTCTGTCTTCGTTGTCGAGTCCTCGTCGTATAGGATCAATCTTCCGGACGCTCCGGTTCGCCATTCTGCCATGAACAGAGACACTTGTTTTAGTTTGAATTTCTTTTATTGTACGGTGTGTCACAAAATTATATGTCGAGGACACCATAGCGCGATCCTACAGCCCCGATTTAGTCAAAAATCACATAAGGAACAATCTTTTCTCGGCTGTTAAGTAAAATGCCCACTCGATTGGCTAGAGCGCGACTTACTGCCTCGCCACGATGTGTTTTCAATTCGAGCAACGCGCTTTCTACCAGCAGATTCTTCATCATATTTTTCACAAAAATTTGTTTTACCTTGTTTTTTACGTTCAAAGCCAATTTTACGGTTCCTCATGTCATTTTCGACTAAATCGGGGGTGTAGAATCGCGCAATGGTGTCCGCGATATATAATTTTGTGACACCCTGTACTGCACTTCCTCTAAGCGGACCTAGGTTTGGGAATTGGGTATCTTACCAAGATCAAGGTCGTCCTTCCTAGGCCTTTGGCTGTAGGGCGTGGCTCTGTAGATGGTGTCCAATGCCTTCTCCTTCACTTGAGATATCGTGTCGCAGTCCAGGACCTTCACCGGAACGTTCTCCGTGTTTGGATCCATGCCGCCGACAAAGACCGTTTGTTGAGATATGGATACGTAGACCGTCTAGAAAAGATATATGAAGGATTAGTATATCTAAAGGGACAAGGGAGTGTAACTATTATATTTGTGCTACGACGAAGACCTTACCATTGGTTTAAAATCGATGGATTGTCTGATCAATTTCTCTTCCGATAAGGAGTATCTGGCTTCAGACGTGATGGCATCCACGGGACCCTTATCGACCTGTTGTTTCACCGCGCGAAACAGCACGTATAATGGTTCTCCGGCGCATTCTCGCATGAATTTGTACAACAGGAAAGTGAACCAAGCTGACAACATCTTTTCAGCGACGCTTTCCGTTCTGAAAAGTCATAGAAATATTATCGGACTTAATATCAGTGGCAAACTAGACTGCACACGATTTGAAAATTCTAATTTGTATAAAGATAAAACGTACCGTCTAAGGAACAACTTAGGATGACTCTTGCCCTCGGTGCATTTTTCAATCAGCTCCGCGAGAAGAGTCTTCAGAATATCTGTGCAGTATTCCATCTTGCTCTGGAGCGTGACCATGATGAGACTGGCCACGTTCACCCTATCTCTCATGGAGAAGTATCGATTGCTCTCGAGGGTCCGTACGAACAAAAGCAGAAAAGTTTTGTTCAGTATTAGTTGGCCGAACAGGCGCAGGCCTTTCTCCTTGCGCGCCAGTTCCGGTCGATCCCATTGTAATACGGGGCTATTGTCGTCGCTCGGGAACAGTATCATCATGGCGTAAGTGCGATAATCGAGGAACGGTATGCCGCCGCTGGTCAAATCGCCCGTGAGATCGGTCATTTCGGTTTGTAATTCAGCGAATGCTTCCTTGCATTCAGCAGCGACACGCAACTCTAGAATATCCATTTGCTCCTGCATGTTCTTCAGCACCCTGTTGCTCTCGGTCGATTTCCTTCGGTAAGCGATCAGGAAGATGATAAACACAAATACCAGAATGACAATAGCGGCGATCACGCCAATAAGAGCCGGCTTCGATAGAGGTCCGTTAAGGCTAGTTGGCAGTGCGTAGCTCAGTTTCCCAATGTGATAGCGAAGCGTGCCTCCGACGGTTACGATTACTTCAGGTAGTTCTTGTTTATTCGGCAGACCCTCGAAGTCCACAGCGGATGGCTGAGTCAAAGGTGGTCGACAGGTGACCTGTTGCCTCGAGAGAGAAGTGACGTTGCAGAACCCGTTGCCAATCTGCACGGTCACGTCAGAATCCTGGCAGGCGCGATCAAGATATAGCCCGTTGATGGTCAAGTAGTCGCTCTTATAGTACTTTATTTCCTCGTCGAACTCCTTGTAGATCGGATTTGGATACAGAAGGAAGTCGCTGAATCCACGTTGAGTGAGATTCTGCACACCCGTCACGTTGTCCATGCGGAAACCGTAAACCAGCGGCGTAGGATTCTCCGCGTCCAGCACGGTGTCTTCGGACAGCTCGATGGTCGGCGACTTACAAATCATACTCTCGTGACTGTGTACCTCGCACTGTGAAACAAACATCTTCTCGTCGTAGTATACATACATCTGGGGGCTCTGTATGTATCCAAGATTTTTCCCAGTCACCGACATCTTGATGCCACCGGCTGGGATGCCTTTAGGAATTTTCACCTGACTAGCAACCCCGCTCTCCACGCTCTCGATCGTTGGATCGTCTACGTATTCGAACGTCGTGCCATCAAAGATCCTAATGGCGCCATCGAATTTCATCTGTACCACGCCGCTTCTCTTCTTGTCGCTCGCGCTGGTCATACACAGAGCCTCGCCCGGCTCCGTGCTGATTATCGAGCACGATAGATTGCCGATGAACGCCTCGATCGTGCTGCCAGCGTTCATGTATTTTCCGGTGATCCTGACCGTGGTACCACCGCTGACCGGCCCGTACTTCGGGGATATGGAGTCGATCTGCGGGTTCACGAATTCGAAGTTGTTCTTCGACGCGCCGCGGAAATCCTCGATCTCGACGATCACCGGCCCGCTCCTGCTCTCCTCTGTCCCCGGCCCGTCTACGCGACAGACGATCTGTTCCGTGCGCAAGTATAGCTCTTCGTACGGCTCGCAGCTCATTCCGCCAACCACGACTCCGCGAAAGATGTCCTGGAATGAGAAAGTAGAAATTAGGGTTTTTTTTCGTATTGCAGGGGTGCACAATTGACCTGGGACACGTTTGACCCCTTTAAGGAGGTAGAATCGTTTCTAAGATTTCAGGCTGCGGGATGCGCCATCTCATTTGTCGATCATACATAGATGGCGGTTTTCAGTAGTCAAAAGCGTCCTCAAAAGTCCTATTTTAACCCTTTGCACTCGGAGCTATTTTAACTCGAAAATCAAACGTTTCTTCTGACCCAGAATATTTCCATTCTCTATGATTTTTTAAATTTGGTAGATGTGGAATTTGATATAATACCTCATATAATACTTAAATCTTTAGTAATTGATTAAATACCGACATATCTAATAGTGTAAACAATATTTTAAATAATTGTACAGCCATTTTTAATAGCGCCTCAGAGACGCCACTCGAGTGCTAAGGATTAACAAAAAGCTACTGCGACAGCTGCATGCTGCCGAATAATGCAAATTGTGCCTCGTAAACGCAAAAATAGGACTTTTAAGGGCGATCGCGGCCTAGATTGATCTTTTATCTAGCGCTTTCCCGCGCTCTTGCAATCCTGGAAACGAGTCTACCTCATAACACGAGATCCTCTTACATTGAACGTTTTGCCGAGGTTGATGCCGCGTATCGTGACGTTCGTGTTGCCTTCCCATGGTCCCATGACCGGCTCGAACGAGTGGATGACGGGATTCGGACAGGTCTGGTTTCTGTGCAACCAGACGCGGGTACCCCAATCGCATTGGCTCTTCACTTCGCACTTGTCCGAGCTCTGGCACCATCCGCACTCGTACTTCGGTGCGAGGGCCAGACACATGCCGCAATTGTTGGCCATGTCGCGGCAACGGTAGATCACCAGGTGGATGTTGTGCGGGTTGTCCAAGGGTTTCGAGCCACCCCAGATCACCGCGAAAGGCACGGTGATGTTCGGTGCTCGGGACGTATACGAAAAGTCAGTCTCCTCGCAGTAGATCGTGTCTCCTAACAGGCGAGCGTTCACGCTCGTTACTCGGCCCTCTATGTTGAACTGACAGACGAACCGGGTCTGCACGATGAATTGCTGGAAAAATATGCCTAGGTTAGCGTCAATCATTCGATAAGGCTTCTACCCGCGACAATGATTCCCGTGAAAGGACCGCTAACGATATTACAGCGATGCCGGGAATTAGGTATGCAGCATTCTTACCCCGATGATGTGCACTTTGACGCGGATGGCCTGCTTCACACCGGACGACACCAGAATCTCTTGAGTATCGGTCGCGTTCATCGTGGGACAGAAGGCTGGGCCGCTTCTGTAGCTTGGACCCATTCTCTGAAAAGCGAACATCTGTGTTATTACATTCTGTATGATCTTTTCCTAAACACGAAGAACTTGATAGAGAGAAGATAGGGGACACAGTAATTGCTCACGTTCACTCCGGTGACCAATATATCGTTCCGACAGTTCTCAGCCGTGTCGTGGGTGCATCTGTGCGCGTCCACGCACCAGTCGCAGGGGAAATTCGAGGAGACGCATTGCGTGCAGGAGCTGTAGGTGTTGCAGTCGAAGAAGGTGAAATTTGTGGCGACGAGGTCGGGTCCGTTGGTCATCCTCACGGATAATTTCGCGGTGAAATGATGTTGACCTTGCGGTATAGGGGGTAGAAGGTCGGTCCTTGGCGTGGTGCAGTTTACGCCGAAGGACTTTCTCGACGCGTTTGTGATCAGAGTCTTGTCCAAGGTCGAGAACGCGCAGAGGAATTGTCCAGGAAGCGTCGGCAGGTTCTCGATCACCAGCTCCAGGGTTCGAGCAGTTGTTCGTTGCAGCTGATCCGGGCCGACGGATGTGATGGCCGTGCATCTACCACTTTTGTACGAGATCCAGTAAAGAGGATCCTTCGCCGCGTCCTGGCAGTCTCTTCGAAGGTTGCATTTGTTCTCCAACGAGCACCAGCCGCAATATGGATCCTTCGCGCCCAGACACTCCAGGCAGGTCTTGTACACCGAGCATTCCTGCACTTTCACCTTGAACACCGTTTTATTCGTCATGACGTACAGATGCATAAGCTGCGAATCGAACAGCAGATCAGCGTTCACCGGGGACCCTGGATCGATCTCCAGGTCGCCGTACTCCAACCCCATTGTCGAGCTCTCCACCACCACCTGCAACAAAATATGACGCGCTGTTAAGTGTCTTTTCGCCGATTGCGTAACGCTGAAAAATAGTCGATCGTCAAAGAATTCTCGGAACACCGAGGAGAGGCTTGGCTGGTTTTTGTTCAATCATCGAGGATGACAGTGAGTTCTCGTCACTCGAAGACTTCGCCAACCACTTCTTGCATTTTCCGTCATTGTAACCGCAAAGTGGTCATAAAGTATCAGGGAACTTCAGGTTTCAATTTGCACGAAGAAAATTAAACACTTTAGTCTGTTCCCCTACGGTGCGAACAGTTTCGCTAAATGTAATAGAATGAAACGAATTTAGAATCATGTGCTTTTAAACAAACCCCGTAAATAATGATTTTCAATTTGAATTTCGCTGCTCTTGTACAGGGTGTCTTAAAATTATATGTCGCAGATGAAAATTGATCTTGAACGTGAAAAACAAGGTAAAAGAACCAAACATTTTTTTTAACCTAGTATTTCACGTTCAAGGTCAATTCTGCGGGGGTTCCTTATGTGATTTTCGACTAAATCGGGGGTGTAGAATCGCGCTATGGTGTCCGCGACATACAATTTTGCGACACCCTGTACAATCTAGCGTTATTCTTGGCCAGCCTCCGACTGTCCCCTAAACAAATCCCAGCAGTCTCGATTGAATGATCGCGCAAACCGCAAGATCGTTGGAATGAATCGTCGCTAACGAGGAACTGGACACACATCAGTTTCTTCAGCGTGGGGTACCGTATGGTTTATTCATCAAAACGGTGGCGCGGAATATTGCGCGCTGTATGAAAAATTAAATATTCACGTCAGGTTCATAACCGAGTGGTGCGACGCGGTTCCCTCCGCGCCGGAAAGGCAAACACGCCCCCGTTCGTTTCGCTGTTTATTACTTATTAACCGATAATCACCGTTCGTTAACGGAATCCCCGGATTTTTTCCCCTGGCTCTTTTCGTTCGCGACGATGCCAGGGCCCGACGAGCATTGGAATTTGGCGGCACGATTAATTCCAACATGCGGACAGATGGTAGCCGAGGTTGAAACGCGTTGCAAAGTAAAATTTACGGCCGTCATTCCGCGGCGTCCGCGACGCCGTTTTCGCCGGCCAGCTGCGTTCGTTCAGTGCATTCATTTCCTCGGACTTCACCGCGAACGAGGCTCGTTCGCGGTCCGCGGTTAAAGCCTCGCAAATTAAATCTCAGCTCGACGAGAGCCTTCACTCGCAACCGGCACGCCGAGCACCACGGCCAGCGATGACGGAAGGTCGCCCGCCCTTCGTAACTGGAATTACGTTCGCTTGTCTAATAAAAAGGCCGCGGTCCTTTCCGTGGGATTCGCGCGGCGAATAACAGTAATCAACCGCGAGGATGATAAACTGGCCTCTTCTAAGAGGTTTTCGGTGGTTGCGCTTAGCCCTCAGCTTGAAAAAGCGCCAGGTGTCTCGCTTATCGTCGCCGTTTAACCGGATAATGAAATTGAGACACGACGCGACACTGCGTCATCGGAACCGTCTTAATCCTTTGCACTCGAAGCTATTCTAACTCGAAAATTAAACATTTTCTCCGACCTAGAATAATTGCGTTCTATATAATTTTTTTTTCACTTTGTGGATATGAAATTAATTGAACACCTCATACAATACCTAAATGCTTAGTAATTGATTAGATACCAACACATTTAATAATTGTAATATTTTTGATTTGTGTACGAAGAGGAAACATCAATGTTATTTTAAAAAATAAAGCAATACTAGGTTCTTCATGCTATTTTTATTAATTTCTAAAAAGTTTGTACCTTTACCCTACTTATTATTTAAATTTTTCTACGAAGCGTAACTTCTGTTTCGACCGTAGCTTTGGAACGCATCCCTAAACGCATGTACTCCGATACATGCCAAAACAAGCGAATGTTTTGAAGAACAATATTCCAGAATTAATTATATTTGTATTAGCATACTGTACTGTTATTTCCCAAAAGTAAATTGCTCAAATCGATAATCTCTGCTGTAACGCGGGAGCACATTAAAGATTTTATTTACCATATGCAAATTCCGATATTATCGTAACTGCACCTTGGGATAACATTCAGATTACATTACATCGTTGTAACAATATTTGCCGATAAGAATATTAATGGACTTACTAAAAGCCAATGTTCTTCCGGATGATACGATAAAAAAAGATGTTCAAAGGTTAAATGAGCCGAGGTTAAATAACCGTGTTACACTTGGCGAAGTTCCGTTCTTTCTGTTGGCAACTCGTTTTTCTTTTTTTCATTCTTTTCCGATTCTTTTAACCGCACGATGGAAACTGACACGAAACTTGAATATTAGCTTCGAGGCGAAGCTAATAAACGCTCCTCAACGTTTATCGCTTAATCAGGCTTCTTTACCGGGCGCGAGAGATTCTGCGGAACTCGGAGCTTTTGAAGTAATATTAGCCCGTTGCGTTTAAAATAGAACGAGGTACCGGACGGGGAAGGTAAAAAGAAAGCACGCGTATAGAAAATCGAGCGGACACTCGAGGCAGAAGCGTGTACAAAGAGTAAGGACGTAACGAGTGGGAGATAACATATTTCAAACCCCTGACGCGATACAGGAAAAACTTGGAAGCGGTTATTCTCTACGCGCGAAAAAAGAAAAAGCGATATACGAGCACAAGCGTTTCTTCATCTGCTGGAAAGTCATGCAATAAAATTGAGAATGATCAGCGAGATACTAAAACTGTTACATTTTATTTCAATAATTAAGAAGATTATTTGAGACGTGCTTCTCTAGTCTGATAAAAAATTGCTGCATCTATTCTCGCGCAAAGCTGTTCCTCCGAAGATAATCTTTATAATTCATGCTCATTTGTAATTCACTATTTTAAATGATGTACAGCGAACGGTGTATTTCTGCCGTTGTGAAAGTTTAACACGTTTAGCGCCGCAGTGAAATTAAGTTATGTCACTTACGGAGCGGTCCTGCGTTTTTAATGAGACATAAAGTATGTTCTGGAAGCTTTTAGCGATTTTTACAGAGAATAGGTGCCGTACGTACATGTATGCAGAGTCGGATGACAAAGATTTTACATAATGAACATTCTGTTTGGGTTGGTTTGACTCGATGACTCACTTATTTTTTACAGTATACTTCTTGCTGACCAATCGCAACGCGTCGGAGTTCACTATGGTCATTACTAATGACCTTACTAATGAATAAAATTAGTAAAAATATTAAATATAGCTTTCAAACTTTGTTGTAATTTATATTCGTGGAACTTCTATTTGCTTTAACTAAAAAGATAAGAAAATTAAAATACTAAAGAAGAACCGAATACATTTATAAACCCGTTTTATTTACATTCTTCTGTCTCTAATGTCGAGTCACATTCGACAAAGAAGTGCAACGGGTTAATGTTAATATTTCTGTTCAGCGATGTAAGAAGGATCGATACTTTTTCCTTCCGCGGATTATCTCCCGTATACGTGTGGATCTTTCGTAAGGTTGGTGCATCACGGGTAGGATGGTTGTAGGGGTGGTCGGCCGCGGGGGTATAAAAATCACGTGTCTCGCGTTTTTGCTGGTCGAACCAGGGCAGATGTACAATTAACATCACTACCAGTTTGACCGCGGTAGCCCGATAATTATTGTTATTATTTCTGCACGCCGGACATCGTGAGGCAGGGGAGGGGAGGACGAGGCAGAGTATACGGCGCAACATAGTCGCGGCCATGATCGCTTGTCCCAGGCCAAGTCGATTCGTTATTCGGGCCAGAGGTCACGTGCCGGCCGTTCCCCGAGGACGTCGGGCAACTTCCTTCTACGAAACTGGCTCCTTCTCTCCACGGTCTTGAACTTCGTCTCGTTTCTATCGCCGCGGTTCATCGCGGACGATGCATGTGTGCCGTGCAATTAAACGGTTGGAAAATAAAGGGTTAAGGCTACCCGTTAGGCTTCTATGCGCGTCAAGATAACCACCGCAGCCGCCCTCTATGGATCGTGGGTGGGATGAGACGTCGCACCCGATCGACGGATATCAAGAGTGTAATGCACCCGACGCAGCTCGGCACACTTGCAGATCTTTATAATATCGTAGCAATTCTTCGTCGCAGAGATCTCGAAAATGTGCTAGGCTCGGTCAAGAAATGAACAACACTAATGACTACAGTGCCGGACAAAATGATAGGACATTTGATGTATTTGTATACTTCATGTAACACAATAGGATATATGTACGTATTACACGCCCTGTATATTAGATATGTCCTTCAAAGTATCCATATAGAATTGCAAGTTTCTATCTTGTACACAAAAGAAATTAGAGGAAGAAGTGTAAACATGGGATGACTTTGATCGGTCAAATTGATAGGACGCGTGTAATATTTTCTGTTATTATGTACTCTGGCAGTAATCTGTCAGCAGTGGCTAGACGTAGACGTGCAAATTTTTCCGTTATCCACAACATTTGTGCCGTTAAAGTTAAAATGGGTCGAGGAAAACAATTAGACAAAAGTGAAACCGACCGAATTTTGTTATTGCGGTCACAAAATCAAACTGTCACGAATATTGCGAAGTTATTAAATGGAAGCCGTCGCGTTGTGTATAACTTCTTAAAAAATCTGAAAATCTACGGAAAAAAGAAAAGTACTGGCAGACCTCGTGTTACAACAGATCGCGACAGACGGGCCATATTACGCGTAGCTTCTAATTATAAGGGAACTGCAAGAAAAATCGCTGAAGAAGCAGGTGTTTCAGCTAACGTAAGAACTGTGCGACGTATTCTCCAAAGCAGTAAACAAATTAAACGAAAAAAACTAAAAAGAAAAGCTCCTCCAAGCGAGCAACATAAAGAAACTCGTTTAAAGTTTGCTCGCGATCATATTTTGTGGAAAAAGAAGTGGAGAAATGTGATATTTAGCGATGAAAACAAATTTAATTTGGACGGTCCCGATGGCTGGAACTACTATTTCCACGATCTAAGGAAAGAAGAACAATACTTAAGCCGTCGACAAATGGGTGGCGGAAGTGTCATGGTGTGGGCCGGTATTGGATATCGGGAAAAAAACTGACATAAATTTTTTATCAGGCTGTGTAAACAGCACAAAATATCTTGAATTAATAGACGATCGGTTAAATAAACATGCGACTCGTATCGCGGGCCGTAAGTTTATTTTTCAACAGGATAATGCTGCGATACATACCGCAAGATGCGTTAAAACTTATTTTAGTTCTAAAAATGTGACATGCCTCGAGTTCATCCGACCTTAATATTATTGAAAATATATGGGCCGAACTTCGAAGAAACGTTTATGAGAATGGAAAACAATACAAAGATGTAACGGAATTAAAACAAAGTATTGTTACAAATTGGAGTCTTTCAAGGCAAAAACGTATTAAAAAATTGTTTAAATCAATTCCTAATCGCTTGGTAGATGTTGTACAGCGAAAAGGTGGTTTTACTAAATATTAATTTGGAATTCAACAAAATATTTCTGTTCACACAATTGTATTTTTTAATAATGTTCTATCATTTTGTTCGACTAAAATCAATATATTATGTCTACATTATTTTCTCTAATTTTTTTCGTGTACAAGATACAAACTTGCAATTCTATATGAATACTTTGAAGGACATATCTAATATACAGGGTGTGTAATATGTACATACATTCCTATTGTGTTATATGAAATATACAAATACATCGAATGTCTTATCATTTTGTCCGGCACTGTGGACTGCGGATGTTTATACAATTCTCAAGTTTTCTAGACAAATTTGAAGAAAGTGGGACCAAGTTAAATCCTATTTTCATTGGTAATACCATGTTTAGATCGAGAATAAATAAAAACCGTACTAAATTCTGTCGAATTTGATACTCCAGCATTTTCTGAACATTTTTATAAACCATAAATGCGTAAAGATCCGCAGTCTAATAATTAGTGAAGAAAATTGTTGAGAACAAGGAGCAGTCAAGGAACTGTCATTTGAATTAAATTTCAAATAAAACACGTAACATAGTAGGGAGTTGTTGGCAAGAAAATTGAAAAATAATTCGGAGTGCAAAGGGTTAACCCTTAGCACTCGAGGGGTGCCTCAGAATCGCCACTAAAAAATGCTGAATCATTATTCACAATATCTTTCCTTCATCGATTTCTCATATCCATAAAATTGAACAAAATCATGTATACATACAATGGAATTATCCCAGGTCGAAAGAAATGCTTAATTTTCGAGTTAAAATATCTCCGACTGCAAAGGGTTAATATATTTGATTCGAATTGTATAAAATTGTTGTCCTGAAGTCTAGCGAAGAGTGTTCACGATAATGTGACACGAGCCGGATACGTCAGCCTAAATTATTATTATGTTGCAGAATTAAATATTCGTGAAAAATATCTGTTACTTTATGTACCGAGGACTTAACGAATTAATGATACCAGTATGCAAATAATTGAACTGCTACTGATAATGTAATGCAATTATGTATGCATGGGAAAGGAGAATACACTACATACATACATGTATACGTAGAGTAAAGGGCGCTTCACAAAATGCGGGCAGAGGTTTAGAGGCGAAAACGATATGCAAATATTTCATAACAAACATTTGTATTGCTTTATCGTGGCTTTGGCAATTAGGGACTGTATAGTCCCAGCCAAATTTGTTCTTTACGCTTTGGCCACATTTTATTAAACTCACTGCACATACCGGTTCAACAATTGATATTCGTTGTTCTCTAAACTTGCTTCTCGATTCAACAAATATTTAGACGGATACGTATGTAGATGTTGCTTGCGATTGAAGAAAAACTGTTCAGGTTTAATCAATTTGCTTCCTTAGATTGGTCTATAAAGAAATTAACTGCAGAAAGTTTTTGCAGATTGTTACGCATTGTCGAGGAAAATTGAGAGTCAACGGATTGACCGTTAAATCTTGGTTTCCTCGACCCCCTACTTCTGGAAACTCCGATTAGGCACTCGGGAAATAATTTATAATCGGCTGGAAACAGTTTCCCACGTTTGCGAAAGCAATCTTATTTAATGTACCATCATTAGAATATACTACCCGATTAATTCCACTTTACTCTCCGATGTATATACCCGTAAAATATTTCACCTTAATAATAATAAAAATTGCGGTGAAAACCGCCGCGGCCATTTCATCGCGACTGTCTCGAGATAAAAGGTACACTGGTGTAATTGAGGCCTACCGATCTCCGGGATCCCGCGGAGCTCGTGTCGGCGATAATTATATTATTACGTTTAACAAGCGGCGCAGATTAATCTTTCATTCACGACGCATCGGCTTAATTGTGGGAAAGTGGGATAACGAATGGACGCGACCGGCTTTTCCGACGACTCGACGTTCCGCTCTGACCATCTTTGTTGCCGGTCTCCTCGGGTCGTCAAGCCGGAAGAAAACCGCAAGAGCCAGGTCCATCCAACGAATAATTAAGATGTCCGCCCACTTCTCGGTAGCCTGCTAATTATAACAATTTTCTGCGCGTCTATCAATCATTCCCGAACCTCGTAAACTTCGCGGATTACTCGTCTTCGCCCGATTCCCAGCTACCTCGTGGTCCATCCGATCCCCCTTCTGCCCCCGCGAAGAATATACAATATGTATTTTACTTTAACATCAATTTTGGTGTGTTGCACACGGTACTTAAACTGCTGTGCTTCCTGAACATGCTTCCTGGCATAGTGTAACAACGATTGTACTATTCCTCACAAGTAGACTGAGAAAAAATGTTTTCATTAACTGCAAAACACAGGAAATAGAAATTTCTTTCTTCTTTTAACACTAAACCTACCTACCACCGATGAAATGACCCCGGTTTTAGATTTTTCATTTTACAATTATTGAAATTATAATTGATTGAATACATCTTTTTATTTCGGTATTATATTGGACCGTTTATTTTGAAAGTGGTGCAAGTCTATTTTAAAAAAAATGACTTTCTATTTACACTAAATTAATCACAAATTATGCGAGGTCTCATTTTTTTAAAAAATGGACTTGCACCACTTTCAAAATAAACGGTCCAATTATCATTAGACTGCGGGATTCTTATGGTTTATGAACATTTTTTCAAAAAATGCTAGGATACACAATTCGATAGAACTTAGTAAGACTTCGATTTGTTTTGGATCTACAAAGACTGTTCCCATTAAAAGTATGATTTAAAATCGCGTAAACATCCGCAGTCTAATTATCATTAAAATCGCACAAAATATAAATAACTTTAATCTTGTTATTTCTCTAATACGATATACGCGTCAGTCGCTTTCGATGGTCGGTAGGATTAGCGTGAATTGTGTTGAATCTTTTTAATTCGTCCACTCTTTAAATTGTAACCGCCCATTTCTGTCATGAACGCATAAAATCCGCAGTCTGCTCGTAAGACGAAAGCCGCTGCTTCGGAGTTGAAAAATGGGATTCCCCGTTGATGATCGCGCGCGCGCAGCGTCGAAAGAACTAGTCCGCGGAATCAATAAAAGGCGAGGCGAACGTAAAGAGAAATAAAACGATCCGTCTTTTTAGTCTCGCGATTCGGCTGCCGCTGATCGCCAGACACAAGAAAAAAAAAGAAGAGAAGAGAACTAATAACGTCCGACACAAAGCTACCAAGAAGTTAGCGGACGTCTTAATTACTTGCCGGGTCCGGTCCTCGTTCCCCGGTTTTACCCGCTCGGCGTGCTAGCCACGCGAGCGTTCGCCCGCTCGTGTGCGCGTACCTACGTGTTGTACGCGAAAACGTGGGCAACGCCGATATCGGTGTTCGACAGCACGCCACGAGAGGAACAGAAGAAAGAGAGAGAAAGAGAGGTAGGGAGAGAAAGAGAAAGAGAGAGAGAAAAAAAGGAGAATCGAGCGTCGACATTCCTGAATCGATTCCGAGCCGGAGCGTGTTCGTGCGTCCCACGTAACGTGCTCGCACGTTCGCGAGCATTAATGGCCGCTCGAAATCCGGCTTAAGCGCGTTGTACGCTTGGTGTTCCGGCAATTAGCTCGCCCTCGCCTCGACGCTCGCGGCAGAAACCGAGAAAGTCCAGCAATGATTTCTCAAAAGTTTTACAGGGCCGTCTAGGTTCGATATTTTTCGCTCCTCGACGCGAGGAATTAGCTCGATTAGCACCCTCGAGTCGCATAGCCACTAGAGAAGTTTCTGATCTTGCGCTTTCTGCTATCAGAACTAATATCGAAATAATTTTCCTTCTTTACACCCTTACACGGGGTCAGAACGAAAGTTCGTAGTGCGTTCGTAAATTAAAATTGAAAGCTAAAATTCAGATATTTATTCATAGATTTAGTCAATAACATATTTTCCATGTTCTGTTACTTTTTGCCATTTTCGAGGTAAACTCTCGTGTTATTGAACAAACATACGAATAAATACCTGAATTTTATCTTCGATTCTTAATTTGAAAACGCTACGAACTTACTTTCCAACCCAATATGTATACAAGGTGGGCCGGAAATCGTAGTACAGTCGGGCAGAGAGTGATTCTACATAAAAAGGTAAGAAAAAATTTCGGTATAACATTTTTTTATCCGAAGCTTCGTTTTACACTTGCTGTCGCATAGGAACCGTCGGACGCGTCTGACCACGATCAACCAATTCTACTTCCTGCGTATAATAATTACTAAAGCACGCGAACCTGACGGAACTTTAAACTCGATTTTCTCGAAAACGAGTTTTCAAACGAAAAACTTGTTTTTCGATTTATTTTTACATGTAGAATCATCCTCCGCCCAGTTGTACTACGATTTCCGGCCCATCCTTATATACTCCCGTCCACGAATCACCGGACACTTGCTTATGTTCAAGGAAATGGTAACTAAAGAATACAAGCATCCAGCTTGATTCTATCGTTTTATTTTGATTAGATGTACTGTTTGAATAAATGTTGGAAAAAAGAGATTAAGAAATTGTGGGACGGTTATGGACAGCTCTAGAAGCCAACTTGGAAAACAGTCACCCCACTGAATTTAAAAAATTAGAAAATGTAAGAATAATAACTAAAATTTAGAAAATATCCGATATTTTGGTCAGTTTTGATTTACATGTTCTCTACATTAGTATAATTTTTATTTCATAATATAGGTCCTTTAACAACAAAAAATCGTCTGCATCGAAATTTGAATAAGTGTCAGGTGACTTATGGACAGGGGTGTATTTTAATCGCGCTTACTAGATTGGTAGGAAAGCAAGGCAAGTTTTCAACCGCGCGAAAACAAATGTCTCCAATGACTCACACATCCGTCTACAAAAATTCGCCTAAGAAGCTTACAAATCGACCGACACACAATAAAACAAGAACACTACAGCACTCGATTTATAGTAGGATTTCACTTATACGATTCTACTGGAGGGCTGATTCTCTGAATCTTGTATATTGTTGCAAATCTTCATGCAGCAAGATCGTAAAATCGAGTCTTGATAATAACAAGTCAACAATATATTCGGTATTCGCCTCATGGACAAAATGAATTCAGGTAAACGCAGTTCTACTATATTTGTGTTGTATCTACAAAACGAGAATTACTTTTCCACCAATCCAATACAGTAAAATTCCGATAATCCGGCATCCAATGATTCGGTACAACCGATAATCCGACACACGCTGCCCGCCCACGCTCCGCCATATGAACGTCGATTTAAAATACAGGACACAAGTAATTGAATTACCTGCCTGTAATTGCCGGGGATTCAGTCTAACAGAAGATAGTTTCAGTGTAATATACGTGTATAATGTATTATTTATTTTAATTATATACAATGTATTATTTTTACAACGAGTTACGATACTGCATCGGAATGACCAGAGAGCCATTTTTAAATTTATTTTCCTCGTTTTCATAGCATTACAAACGTAATCCAATAATCCGGCATGTCGGAGGATTCGATATTACCGAACTCTCAAGCACGTGGGATTATTGGAATTCTACTATAGTCCTCGTGTATGTACAGGTCTGTATAAAAATTACATTTATTTTACTATAGGTTCATTAAAAATTATCTCATTCTTCTTTCTGGAGTTTTTCTATATTTTTAAAAAGATTATTTCCTTGTTGTACATGGTACATTGTATAAATACACGTATATACGTACACGTGTATGCTATGCGTATTGTACAGTTTTATAGGAAAATCTCACAAAAAATACCTTCACTGTTTTATTTAGTTATTATGTTTCTTTAACGTTCCCATCTTTTACACCATCCGCCTTCATAAAACACGAAGGAAAAGTAGTCGCTAAACTCGGTTTGTAACTGTCCCGCAAGTAGGCCTACATAAAAAAGTTATAAAATGCAACTCTTAATATTTTTTCTACAATTCCGATCAATTGCTATTTTTGAATTTTTGATTGCTTTCTTTTCGCATTCCGTAGTAAACTGATTGCTCTAACATTCCAAAAAAAGTTCAAATCGTATAGTACAATATTAAAAAAGTTGTCTCTTTTTAGAGCGTCCGAATATTAATTCGAGTCACTGTACTTTAATGCGACTAATAAAAAATAGCACGCGGCCTGGAAGCTTTTTCGGTTCAGGCAAGATTAAATTATCGTTGACAATGCGAGAAGTTCGGCGCGGTGTATTCCTGCGATCAGCTCGCGGATCCAAATCAAATTCTCAGGAGCATACAATATTAATGTTCCTTTTTCCGGGGGACGAGTGAATTTTTCGATTTTCCTTCGGTCGCATCCGAGAGGAAAAATCACGAGGAGCTGGAATTCCATGCGGACCGTGTCCGAGAACGCGCTCGAAAATTCCAAAGAAATTCCGCGCCGTTGTATCTCGCGCACGTGTGCGGCCGGGATTCATTTGTATGCAAGCGTAATGCGAGTGTCGTGTTTAGATAAAAGAAGGGCGAAGAAGCGAGCGCAATTAATTCCTGATCGCTCTATTTCCCCGTGAAGCATTATTCACCCGCGTATCTTCGACTCAATTTATTCGTGACGTTATAATTTATCGTTCAGGGCCCGCGCGCGCACTCGCGATCGCGCTTTCTAGAATTTATAATCATCAGGAAATTCAATGAACAACTTCTCCGCTGCGATATTTGTCACTTTCCAGGTAATTATGTTCGTGTTATGTACCGTCGCGCCAATACCAATCCCCATTGACGACTAATAAATAAATTACTGTTTCAGAATGCAACGCGACAGATATTTGTTTGTCCCACCCCCCTCCCACGGAATATAAAGCAATCGAGCGTGAATATTATAGTATAAAATGACCGGATATGACTGCAGTTTCCTTGATAAATCCACGCCGTAATTTTCTGTCTTCAATGGAAAATTCAATTTACCGTTTCAACGTTGTCAAATTCGCATCTGATTAATACGGAATCTGCGAATGTACGATTATAATTAAATAAATGTACATTGCGCCGTTCGAAAATGACACGAACCTTTCCACGACATATAAAACGATTCATAGCTTTCTCTAATTATCAGTATCCGGAAATGAATACAGTTTTTTACAGTTTATAGCTGAAAGGCAACGTGAACACACACACACAGGGATTGAAGCGCACAATAATATTACTACAGATTTTATATCACCGAACAAACAATTTTTGAAACCATATTTAATCCCTTACATGTTACATTATAATCTCTTTCGTATCTGCGCTCGTCGAAGCTATTTTATCCTTGTACTACAATGCAAAATAACAAACATCTAAACATTTTAAGACTCGTACGAGTTAAACTTCACCTGTGGAAACCGAAAATGTTAACCTTTTAAAAATGTAATCCCGCAGATTTTGGCGAGAAAACGACGAAAATCCAAGGATTAACGTTAGGAACTCACTGGTTCAAAAGTTATGCGTGTTTAAAGTTCAGCGATTTAACTTTGACGTCGATATCGTAGATTTCTTGCTTTCGCTGGTTGTAAAATGAATAATCGAATTCGCGTCACGGCTTTCGTGGAAGTATCGGACAAGAGTTGGCAGGAAGGCACGGTGGCAAAAAGTCAATGAAAAATAGATTTGAAGAGTTGAATCGTCGAACGTATCGGATAGATCGGCGCGTCGTTCTCACGACACCCATTCAGAAAACAAAGGCCTAAGAATATCGAAGAAATTTCCAAGCGCGTCCCTTCCTGGTCCGTGTGCGCGCATATTGATACGGCCGGGCCCGCAGCGCAGCGCAGCGCCAACAACACCGCGGATCCACGGTTTTAATCTTGTGCTCCCCTCGCATCGGTTCCGTCAGGACGTCCGAGACGTCTTGACAGGATGCAAGAAGCTGCCACGAGCCTGGACGAAGGAGTACAGCTCGAACATTAAGCCCCTTTCACACCTGCCCTGCGACTTCCGCTTACCAGCCTCAAAATGAACACCAACGTGTTGAACATACTCGCCAGTATATTAATTAGTACAGCAACACAAAAATTCTCGTCTCTCTCATTATATTTCCTCGAAACTTTTAACAATGGGGTGGACCTCGTAATGAACATAATTTTCACTAGACTGGGACTGGCAAAAGGATGAACCCACGTGCTATTAGAAATTTATTTCAGTAATTAAAATGTACTCGCGACTATAATTTGTCACCGTAGTTTAAAATGCACGTTTTGCAAACTTGTTTGATCCGTCCATTTTCCAGAGGGCATTTTAAAAGCAAATATTTTCAGTTTTTATTCTTCGATATTATTATTATTATTATTATTATTATTATTATCGTTTCGCGGCAGAGAGGAAGGAAATAGTTTCCTCCGGAATTCGTTGCACGATCTGTCGAACGGAAAGGAATTTTCCTTCCCGTTTCCAAAATTTGATTTCCCTCTGAACACGTTTCCGCATCGATCGACACTCGGTTTCAATTCATTTTGCGCGAGCGTTGCATTTCAGCGCGCGTCAACGAGCGCGGCGAATAATTCTTGTATGAAAATTGACGCGCGGCCACGTCACAAGATTGAAGAGAGCGCTCCCCGTTGATATTCCGCGAAACACGAGCTTAAAAATGTATACGCGATTCCACGGAATTTCAAATTACATTACAATTCGCATTCCCGAGCTATCCTCCGCGAATATTTGGCGAAATAAACCAACCACGAAACAGTGGATCGAGTAATGTCAATCAAAAGTGAAAAGAATGAAATAACTCTTTTCTGCTTTATTCGTTTAACATTCGTTTCTTGATCAAATACCGTTAATAAAGACTGGAGATACATATGAGTCAAATCTCACATTACGGGGCCACAAATTTTGGACTTCTTTGTATGCAATCCTGTAGACTTTGACGAGAAAATGCCACAAATCCAAGTTTTAATGTTAGGAATTCGCTGGTTCACGAGTGAACCATGTTATAAACGTGTTATATAAACGGAAGTACATCAAATAAATGAATAATATCGGCCGTAGATTACCCAGAACCTATCGCAAACTTTAAAAATCTTTTCTGCGTAGCTCGGTCATGGTGAACAGTCCTGACAGACGGGAAAGTACCTGCACTCTACCGAAGGGAAAAAAGCCAAAGGAAATCATCGGGAGCAAACTTTAAAAGAGCTCCACGTTTTCTTCTTTACGAATTTCCTCTCGCTACTTTTCTTCACCTCCCCGACCGGCCGGTGCGGTGGAAAGAAAATAGACTTCCAAACGTAAGCGATATTCCTCCCGCCGCGCCGCCATGCCACCTCCGTCGACTTTTCCGAACTTTTAAAAATCGAACTCCCTCCCACTGATCGGCATTATTGAGGCGGGGAAAAAAGACGGCCGATAATACTCTTTTGCTTTTCTTGCGCAGTTTCGCGAGAGCTCTCTCGCCGGAAGCGAGATAACGCCCGCGGATTCCCCGGTGTCGAGCTCCTGTCGCGTCCGATGAAACTTCCCGGGCTGTTTGCTCCCGTGTGTTTCTTTATCGGCCGCGTCCAATCAAGATTAATTGCCGTCCAATGAACGGGGCCGAGTCTCTATTGAAACGCGACAGAAGAGAATGCCGACGGATAGAAAAACCGAGGAAGATGTCCCCGGCGAGATACAATTAGAGCCTTTGAGGATTTCACCGGGGAAAGAAGCTGATGCGCGCGCGCTTCGGGCTCACTTTGTCAAGCACGAGTGACGGATTACGCCGGCAGAAGTGCAATCATTTTCGAAATGGAGTTCGCTGCTCGTTCGAATCTTCAGAAACTTCACAATTCGCGTACTGTTACCAAAACTTGATCCTCGTTTTTCTTCCATGAAACGGTGACAAAAAATTGTACATCAATTTCTGAGATGTCATTGTAACGAAGAGGGTTCAATCTTCAAATCTATTGAAGGGAATCATTGAATCATTGACGGGAAAAAATTTGTTAACATTTTTACAGAAGTTTCAATTTATATGATTTTTTAGGAAAAATGGGTCCGCGGTTTCTCGTCTGCTGCAACATGTAAAAATATCTTAAAGGAAAATGAACAACGCTGTGCGAAAGTAGAATATTCAAGCTTTAAAATCAGTCCAAGTTTATTGCTATACCATTGTTTTTAACGAAATTACAACAGGATAAATGTCGGCGATTTCTCGAGAATTTCATGTTCGAGTTTGTCGAGTACCCGAGAGGCTGACTCGGATTCAAATGATTTTCAAAGGGATCGGATTAATGTAACCAACATATTTCCGTCAGAAATCGATCGGGCCTTAAGAAAAGAATTATAGTGAGCCCGGTCGAGTGAAGGGACTCGAAGGTCGGTGGGGTTAATCGGATTTTTCCCATAAAATCGTAGCTTCTGACGGGGCTCGCCTCGCTTCCTTCGATTTTCTCCGATTCTAACGACCTTACAATAGCTCCTGGAAAAGCCGTGGCTCTGCAGCTCGAATATGTTGCCACCGGACCGGACGAACTACCGCCGGTAAATCCGATAGAAGGAAAACTTTCCCGAAGATAACGATTTTTCCCGATCCCTTAACTGCACGGAACGAGCTATCTCGTCGTTTATAATAAACACTGCCGGAGGAAAAGTTCCTCACTTTTGCGCAATAACGTTCCCCCTCCCCCCCGTCCACGGGGGTTCATTAACGACTTTCCCATCGAGTTTCCTCGTTTTTGAGCCCGCTGCCTTGCGTGCTCGCGAACGCTCAATTCGATAATAGTTAACTGCACCGTCTGGCCGATTCGATCCAGACGACCGGAAATATTCTCGACGAAAATAGGTCGTTTAACGAATTTCAATCCTAACAGTTACATGAAGTGCTGACACGTCTAAAGAATCCATTTCAGCATTGCTTTCGTCATCAGTTCAAATACTTTTTGGATCCGCTGTACAGCATTATATTTTTTAAACATACACCTTAACTTCCTGCCCTACAATATCGTGTGAGACTCGTGACGAAGATTCTGAACAGAGTCTAATAGATATGTATGGTATTAATTTCCTTTAACCGAGATGAAATTTCAATTTTTGGATCTGCTGTATAGCATAATATTTTTTAAAAATACATCTTATCACAGTAAAACAGAAAATCGGTGAATTTTCAACTTGACGAATACAAGACAATTTCTATTTTTACTATTTTAATTTTTTGATCCACCTTGAAGCATCATATTTTAAAAAAAATACATCTTATTACACTAAAAAAGAAACTGGGTGAATTTTCGTCACAAGGAACATAAAACTATTCCTATTTTTACTGTTTCAATTCTTGGATCCGCTGTACAGCATCATATTTTTTAAAAATACATCTTATCACAGTAGAACAGAAAATGGGTGAATTTTCAACTTGACGAATACAAGACAATTTCTATTTTTACTATGCAGAGAATTACCGGAAGGGAGTAACCAGATAATTGGAAATTTTGAAGTATCGGCGGGTCGATTATCCGGTTCAATAACTTTAAAGTACTCCGCGGAATATTTTTCACGCGGCTCGATTAGTTTTTCGAAATCGAGCGGGCTAACGAAGCGCGGCTTGATGCGATGATGTACTGTAAGAGCCTGCTAGGAGTTAACGAACTTGGAAAGGGAAGAGAAATAGCTCAGCCTCGTATTTCCCGTGTAATATATCGCTCTTCACGGGTGGCGCGCATGAAGTCGGCAATTACCTATCGAACGACGTAATAGCGTAACCTTATTTATATTCCGGATTTCCAATAATGCAATTCATTAGCCTAGGCGCTGGTCCAGCCGTAAGAAACAATGCCCTCTCCCTCCGGAGCAACGGATTATCCGAATACTCGCTTCAGTTCCTCATTTTCTGCCTCGGTGCTCTTTTTCATTTTCATCTGTGTGTACCGGGCGTTCACTGATTTCGTTTCGAATATATATATATCTCTCTCTCATAAGAACGTTATAGACTGAGATGAGTTAAGTAGACTGAAGAAATAAGAAGAGAAACGTGAAAAGGAGAAAGAGACGGCGAACATGCGAGCAGAGAGAACGTAAATCGAGGAAAGAGAGGATAACGTAGGTTATACGAGTACTTGTAAGAGCAGAATAAGTTATATGTAAGGATTTCAAGGAAGTTCGTGCAGCCCACACGGAAACATTAAATATATCCATCTATATTTCCTCTTCGTAAGCTTTATGGTATGAAAATGGATTTTTACCCTCCTTCGGAGAAAATGAATTTACACCTTCAATTACGGAAACGGACTTAGCTTCGACAGATCGAAGATGATGATTTCTAATACCTGCTAAACAATATTAAACATAGTAGTGCCAATCTGTAGTAGTCGAGAATATAATTTCATTCTACTAAATATTTTGGTAATTCTTAAATATTACAGTTCCTCCGCGAAACCATGGTTTTGAGTAATTGCGAGGCGCCGCGCCGGCCGGCACGAGAAAGTTGCACAAAACTTAAACAGTTCATTGCAATCAAAGGAAAGTTTATTGCAGTCCAAATTTAATTTAAAGTAGCGAAACACGGTGGCAAAGCGCGGCCATTAAGCTGGTGTTCCGTATAAAAACGAATCGCGCTGAGAAAAGATGAATTATGTTTAACTAGCTTCTAGCCAATTTATGCGCATTCCATTCTTCTTTAATTCTCCTTGGAAAGCCAGAGTTATTTATTCATCGAGTTCAACGCGTTTCTGCGTGTCCCTTTATCCTCCAGAATTTTTCCTTGATGTGACCAGTGCATACCATAAGTTTCCGTCCGCATTCTTCCCATTCTCAAAAAACCGTACCCACTACGTGCAACGACACACTAATTCTCGTCTGTCTCCCTGTTCCCTTTCTTCTCTCCTTCCTCTCCTTCGTCGTTATCATCCCCGTTTCCTGCGCGAGGCCCGTGATTTTTCCTGTCCCCTTCATTTTCTTTTCCTACCAGCTTATTTTCTTATTGCCGGCTTGGTATCTTCTTTACAGTCCGACATCTATCTCCATCTTTGCGGCCGCTTTTCTCATCGAGAGACCACGCGATGCAGTGGCCTAAGACTTCTTCATTCGCCACGCCGCAGGAAAACTTTCCTTTCTTTTCCCTTTTCCGCCGTTTCTACTCCCCTGTCTTCCGCTACCTTTTATTTATATTACTCTTATCTCCGCGCTAGGCCGCCCACGCCATCTTTATTTTCACCTTCCACCATCGCCGTCCTCGAGATCGCTTTCCACCCCGATTCACGAGTTCCCCACTTCTTCTTAATTTAGAATGTTTTATTTAAATCTCAGAGTTCTTCGGCCAAGAAAAATCGCTTTTCCGTTTTCCTATACTTCCGACTTCTGCCGTTGCAATCTGATCATAGATCTGATTATTTTATCACGGTAAAGTTTAACCTGACTTCGATATACGTGGACGGTGAATTTTATTTTCGTAACGATTATTCAGATGCGTTTCTATCCTCGAAGATATATTTTGCCCATAATTATGAAAGTGGTCTAAGTGAAAATTAAAAAGAAAATTAGTTTTTCACGTCACATTATTTTGAACTAAATTATTTCAATATAATTTTTACGATATTATTAACAATGAACCGTTCGATAGTGCTTGTTGTTTCGACATTATATGGAGTATACGAAATATTTGAACACTTTCTATTGTCGAGAAATCGTCGATATTGCAATTTTGATCATTTTGGTAAAAAATATAGTGCAACAATATGATTGATTTTAAATTCAATCTTTGATACAGCGACTGATATTCATTGTTCTAGTATTTTTTTCAACAAATAGTGATTATAGTTCAAACACTTTTTGAAACGAGAATCTTTCATTATTTTTCTAGCATGGAGCCACATCGATTTATAATTAAGTTTTTTGCAGTATTTGGGTCCTATCGATTTCTGCTAATTATATAAAAATGGCACGCGGATCGCGCTCGCCCCGGCTAAAGAAAATGGAGGGATGAAATCGATATGCAATTTCGGAGTGGTAATTACGCGGATTTCGTAAATTATTTCCGTGCGACAGACTCCCGTTTTTCAGAGCCGTGCAGCGCATATGAATTAATACATTCCCGTATTAAATCATAATCTCCATGAATTTAAAAAATAGATAAATTCAAAGAGGAAAATGAGTTTAGTCGATTAAAAATTTTTCCCTTCACGTTCAGAATGATATTGTTTTTCATTTTTGCTTCACGATTATTCAACTAAAATATGAAAAATAAACATATTGGAAATATTTATTAATTGAATTACAGTTGAATTAAAACAAACGTAGGAAGCATAACAACGATCTAATTAAAGGTGCAATTAGGATAATTGTACCGGATGAAATCAGAAAAGTTTAATTACACGCGTATCGTAAACAACAACGTAATAAATTATTTTGACATTTATGATGCCTTTTAATAATACTATGTGAATTATAACCAGACTGCGGATCTTTATGCAAAACAAAAATTGTATGCATCGATTGAAATAGAAACTTTATATTGATATCTTCAATTTAAAAAATTTATCAACAAGCTTGATTTTCATACACTCAATTTTCCTATAAATGCATAAATATTCGCAGTCTAATTATAACTGTACGATATAAAATGCGGAGATAAGAAATGTGAATTTAATTCAGGAACCATCTTGTGTTTCAAGGCGCGATACTATTTCCTGCGAGACGCCATCCAGCAGCCGTCCGGAATTTATTCTCTCCTCGTCTCTTCCGAATCATATTTCGTGTCGGGCCGGGATTATGTTTAAATCTGTCGACCGTCCATCCATTCATTTCGCTTCTCCCCGCGCGTCATTTTCCCTGGTCGTATACTTCTTTCCACCCCTTCGCACCCTTATTGTCCATTACCGTCCGCCATTGCTGAGTCGCTACGACAAGGACCGGAGAACGCTCAAGGCGCTGATGGCCCGGTGACGCAGGTATCCATTGTTTACGAGGCTACGAAATAATTTTATGAGTACGACCCGCAACTTTTATTACGTTTTTATACATTTCCTTGAACGTGCGTGGGTGGCTCGTGAACCTTTGAACAGGCAGCACGGAAATGGACGGCCGCCGGATTAGAAGAATAAAACGTAACTCGAAGGCATAACATTCCTCGAGTGATTTATTTCCTTCGAAAAGTTTTCTGCTCAATAAACATTGTTTCGTTCCAGAAATTAGTAGCATTTATATAGGACGATTAAACGCCCGGTAAAAGTTTCGAAAGAATTTTTCATGTGTTTCATTAGAAAGTCCTTCAACTCGTTTAGAATGTCCAACTCATTAACAAAATTCTTTTGCTTTGCATCGTATTGTACGAAACTGTACTGTAATTATTGGATCGCGGATTTTTATGCAATTTTCAATTTTTGTAGGCAAGTTTTAAGAAAGTGGAATCACGTGGAATGTTATTTTCAGTAGTATAGTAGTCTTTGTAGATCTGAAATAAATGAAAAGCGTACTAAATTCTGTGAAATTTTATTTCCTAGCATTTTTGAAAAATTTTTGAAGCCATGAATGTATTGATACACTTACATTCTTGTAATCTCTTTATTGTTCGAAACCCACCCATTTTAGTCATAGATGTGTAAAATCCGCAGTCTAGTAATTATATTAGAAATTTAAATGTATGTATACAGAAATAAGTTTGTGCAATTTTTTGATGAAGTTTTGAAGCCTTTTGTGTTGAATTAAAATGCTTCGTAGATGAACAAAGGTTTGCATTTGACCACTGAATTTGTTTGCAGCACGTCGGTATATAATTATCAGCCTTGGGCGAATGTCCTTCCGCTGTAAACGCTCTCGGAGTTAATCTGTTTTGGACAAGGGGAGCTGGGTCAGCCCTTTATTCTCCTCTTTCATTTACTAGACAAGAGAAACTTACGACAGAAAATTCTTTTGAAAGTAATGGAAGGGAGTTCCATCTACAAGAACGTGTATCCCCTCGGAAAAATTCTGTCCACTAGAATTCTACCGCTAACTGGTTTTCCCGCCCTTAAGACCGACGGCGGTGTCGTCTCTTTTTCTTCGGAGCGACGACGACGCGACGTCGTAACACTATTCGCCCACGAAGGATTCTCTTCGGATTCAGCACACGGCCAGCAATAATGCGCGACCTGGAACCCCGAGTACTTTGTCACCTTCGGACTTGCGCCACGTATCGTATAAACCTCCTGACCACCTACGCCATTCGCTGTTTACCATTTCCTTCTACGACCGTTCGTTTATTTATTGGGAAAAATATCTAGTCCAATTTTTGCTTGTTAACATCTACACATTACAGACGTTTTAGTTGAATTTTTTTAAAACTTCCTTGTGGACCTGATCATTTCCCGAAAGATGTTACGTTTCAAATATCAACCCTTTGCACTCGGAGCTATTTTAACTCGAAAATTAAACATTTCTTCCGATCTAGAATATTTCCATTCTCTATCATTTTTGAAATTTTATGGATATAAAATTGGTATAATATCTCGTACAATACCTAGATGTTTAGTAATTGATTAGATACCGACATACTTAACCCTTTACACTCGGAGCTATTTTAACTTGAATATTAAACATTTCTTCCGACCTAGAATATTCCCATTCTCTACGATCTTTTTAATTTGAAGGATATAAAATTTGATACAATATCTCATACAATACTCAAATGTTTAGTAATTGATTAGACACGATATATCTGATAATGTAAACTTAACCCTTTGTACTCGGAGCAATTTTAACTGGAAAATTAAACATTTCTTCCGAACTAGAATATTCCCATTCTCTATAATTTTTGAAATTTTATGGATATGAAATTGGGATAATTTCTCGTACAACACCTAGATAATTAGTAATTTATTAGATACCGACATACTTAACCTTTTGTACTGGGAGCTATTTTAACTCGAAAATTAACCATTTCTTCCGACCTAGAATATTCCATTCTCTACGATCTTTTAAATTTGGTGGATATAAAATTGATACAATACCTCATACAATACTTAAATGTTTAGTAATTGATTAGACACCGACATATCTGATAATGTAAACTTAATCCTTTGTACTCGGAGCCATTTTAACTGGAAAATTAAACATTTCTTCCGATCCAGAATATTTCCATAATTTTGTGAAAGTTCCATAAAAAAAATAAAGAAGTTTTGTACCGTAATTCTTCTTGTGCGACAAACTTTATACATCATCCTTCAGTTATTATGGATGGCGAAATGGTTACAACGGACGGAGGTTCAACATTTTTTCTTAATAATGGTCTTAAACTAGACCGAAACGTTGACAAAAATGTTATGGTTTTTTGTCAAATTGCTTAACGAGTAATATAGGATCGATTCTTTGCGCCGAAAGCATCAATTTAAGTTATTTACAAGTTGTCGATCGAGATTAAGGAAACAGTTTTTATACATCATTTTTCGGAAGCTTCGAAGAATTAATAACTTTAATACACAGAATCATACACATTGGAGAATATTGAAGGATATTAAACAGCACGATTGTCCTTGTCAGTGTTCAGTTTTTGGAGTATGGTTAGAGACGTGTTATGAAAAATTAGGGTCGAATTAGTGTCGGCGTTTGGACGCGTGTGCCGACAAACAGAAAATGAGACATAATTGAACACCGATTCTGCGCGTAGAGGGAACGATCCACGATGCAGTGGATGAATGGTACTTAATCGACTGAAACGATGTCAAACGACTTCTGTTCCCCGTCGAACAATTTAGACGCGAGGCGAGGTGAGGCGCGACGATGCAAGGAAGAGAAAATAAACAATCGTTCTTGGTCTCTCTCCGCAATTTCCCTCTGCTCGAGCGCCGGTGTCCATTGTGTGGAAAGCCGGGGCGCTGCTTCGAGATAGAGCAGACAAGGTTTAGGTATTTGCAGCTAGAGCGTGGCGACGAGCGATTATCGAAGCGCACGACGCTGTGTGAAGTGGTCAAGACCGTGGCCGGGTGAAAGTGAAAATCGGTTCAGCTAAAAATACATCGGTTTAACACGCCGAGCCGCGTCGCGACGATCGGCACACGGAGGAAACGGAAAACGAGCCGTGCACGCGCGTACTATCGATCTCGACGAAGATTTACGATTAAAACAACGATTTACGCACGCCTTGCGTCATTCGCGGTGAACGCGATCCTCCATCCCGTAAAGGACGCTCCCAGTCGTTCGGATTTACGACATCGACGATGCTTCGCCATTTTTCCAACGTGCGTACACCCGTGGAATATCGAATCAGTGCAAGAAAAATTGTTTATCACTGCTAGACCTTTCCTCTCCGTATAAACATAACTTATTTGTACATTTATACTTTGACCGCCAACCCAACTGTCTCGAAAATTCCAGAAAATCGAATTAATTCGTTTAATCGCTTAGCTAAACGCGCAGCGTTGATGATTTTCATGTAAAAAATTGGAACAATGTAATATGGATAAATATTTTAACATTTCATTAGAATTGGGCAGTTCACCATGGCCAACAATTTGCGTTCCACGAAGAGGAACGTTAAAAGTACGAGAGGAAAACATCTCTTTTGTTTGAAAAATTATTGTATCCTTTTGTAAATTTTTTGTTTCACGGTTAAACGTCAGAATTTATGTTCATCCCGTAATTGTATGCCGGCATTTCCACGCTATCGAGTTATGAGCGGCTGAAAAAAAGAGCTGAAACGAGGAAATTTTATATTTCCAGTTGTTCCGCAAGCATGAAACATCCCGCGCGTTAATAAATCACGTCGCCCCTTGCAATTTAAATGACTTTTTATTTGTCTCGCGTCCTATTATAACCGGTGGCGGGGATTACCTCTTCTTAAATATGTATAACCCGCATCAGGATTATATTTGCAAAATAAATATTTCACCAAGAGCAATTGTACACCCCACGCACGAAACTCGGCGATTCCGTTGCAATTGTTGCGAATACGACGAGGTAGCTAAAAAAGAAAAAAAATAAAGATCGGTATTTGAAATTTCTAAAAAAGTATCAATACCTTATAGAAGCAAACGAACATTTCGTTACACATTTTCCGGACGGTTGTGTCGAAATTTCATACAACAATTATAAACAATTCCCGTGTGCCTTTATAAAAGTTTCGCGAGGTACACGGTGCAACTTTGATGAAGTAGAATTGCGATGGAAATGTTTACATGATGGAAAATGAAATTCCACGGAAACGCGAACGAATGTTTGATCGGAAGAACAACAGGAAACAACAGTTTTGTTTATCGCATGCAATGCCCGCAATATTTTATTATTGACAGCGTCTCTCTAACTGCAATAGTTGCCATCATTTCGATCGTCTTCCTTCCACATTGATCTCCCAAGGCCAGAACAGCTTTCGGTAGCATTTTTAATTTACTACTTTTCTGAACTGTGTCACGCATACTTTCGATCTACGTAATAAATCCTGTGGACTGTATCGTCGATTGAATAGTGTTGCTCGTTAGAGGGTTGCTTCCACCCCTACAACACGTGCGTGTTTTTAGATTTTCTACAAGAACCAGTTTTCACCGAAATGGTGTGACAATCGTCAGGCCGATACGACACTCGACACGTTAAATAACCATTCGGAAGCCCCCAAACAAGGGGTGCACCAATTTATTCAAGGCGGTTCGATCATCGTTTATGGCGAATGGTTTCAAAAGGTACACAGGACTTATTCTCGGAGGTGTTTCAACGGACGAATCTTTGGTTCCAGGTCGATCCGGATCGGCGGAATTCCTCGGGGCGAACGCAGGGAACGCAAACGATGAAGAGAGAAACAATTCGGTGTAAATGTAGCTATGGTGGTCGTCGTCGTCGCCGCGGTCGTCGTCCTCGTCGCCGACGACCCCGGAGGGCTGCCTGGCTCTCGAGGGCCAGAAAGTTTGGCAGGCTTGGCTTTTTATCCCTAGACCAGACGTAAAGGGGCGTACTTACACACTCCACACCCCCCGTTTTCCGAGTCTACTTCGCTCTAGCCCCACCCTCTCAACCCTCTTCTCCTGAACCCCCATCGGTTTGCTCGAGTCCTCGGAACCGATATAGATATATCCGGCCACGGTTTCCTTTCGTCTCGTCGAGACATTAAAAATCCCTCCCTTTCGAGGCTCTCGAAAAGGGCGCGGTTCCTATACACAGCCACCCCCTGCTCGCTTCCTCGCCGAACCAACCCCCGTTTCGTCTCGGGGCACGCCACTTATCGAATAAACCTCGACAAAAGTCGTGGCGAAATAGGCTGTCTTCTTCCAAAGAGGAGAGTCTCTTTAACGAACAGTTTTCCTAACGGGCGAAAGCTTTTCGCGCCGATTAGGGAAACCGTGATTTTCACCCCGGAGCACCAATATGGCCGCCTCGCTCTTGCGGGGGCTGCCTCCGACCCAGGCGTTCCCAGCAATGGAATTACTGGGGTGAACCAAATGACCGATTTTTGTGAGGAAATCATTTATTATTAATCAATTCCGGTTGTATTTGTTACAGTAATTTCAGTGGCACGCAATAATGGCCTATAGAAATCATCAATATTTCGATTCTAATGAAATTAGGCTTTCCAGTGAAATTTCATAAAATTCAATCGAAACCGCGCCACAAGAATGTCCAGGATTCATTTCACCATGACCGATTCGATATCGACGAAATTATTAAACGCGAATGGAGCGAATGTTATAATGAAATTTTCATCTGAAACAAAAACCTACATTTCACTGTGCTATTAAATAGTCGAACCGGTCGACGGTTTTATTCAATTAGTTCGTGAAATAATAATTCCGAACGGAGTTATATATTTTTGTCGAATTTAATTCATCCCCCCACGGACGAAACCGGAAATTGACGTCGCAATCGATTAATTTATTATTAGGAGGTTGAGCGCAAAGTAATCATAATGGCGGATGAATTTTTTAATCGAATCGAAATAACGAACGGTATCTCTGTCACACGATGATTACATTTTCATTTTATGCATTCATTATAAATGTACGTGTTCGTAACAGGCCGTCGCGTCGTTGCACTTTTGAAATTCGAATAATTGCATCCTCCGGTACAACATTAATTAGGAAATCATATTAAATCCATACTTTTCTTTGACGAGTTTACGTTGAAACGCGCCAGTTTTTAATCGAATTTTTAAATTTTAAATTTGTTGAGATCGTTGGAATCAGCTGGTAATGAAATTTTACATTTCCATCAATTTTATAAGTTCACTGAAGTATTCAAACATTTCTATCGACGTACCGATTTAAGTAATCTTGCATTGCAGGGAACAAATTAATTGACAGGATTATGTAATTTCCAAATTGGACACATCAAATTTCAAAAGCTTGCATGGTTAACGTAATTAACAAGGATACCGTTGCGTTTAATAAATGTGTATTATATGTCTTTCAATTTTAATTTATAGTATTCGTTTGGTTATAGAATGAGGGTTGGAAACTACTGTAACCCTCCAACGGCTGTGCCCTGGGTCCATTTTGACCCGAAACATCAATTCAAATAGTTCAGCCAAGAAATTGGCTAAAAGGATACGGTAGACATTTATGTGAGCTGGGAAACAAGCAAGCAGTTCGTATCGTGTCATTTATTAACCGTTTCAGTAGATTTATTAGTGAGAATGGTCCAAGTACTTGTCAAGCGTTCTAAATAAGTTGTTAAAGTGATCTACCGAAATAAAATAAAAAGACACTCGTGAAAATCTACTTTAAATTATAATTGCAACGATAACAGAAGATGTAACGCATTACATGTCTACGAAGAATATTTAACTGTAGAGATTTATTATGACAATGTATTTGTTAAACAGTTCCCGCATATAAACCGCAAAATGTTATTCAGAATTCCGCAAGGACAAGACGCACCAAGAGGCTGCATTGAAACACGACTCAGAGGTTGTTTTTTAATTTAAGTATCGGAGATGAAAGAATTTATAACAACAAAGGACTCGGCAATTTTGTAAAGACGATATTGAAGAGTTACCATGAAGAACGTCCCGTGGCTTCTTTTTCAGTTTAAACATCAAAGATGAAAGAATTTATAACAACAAAGCATCGAGCGATTTTACCGAGTCGACCGGGAAAACGACAATGGCCCGCGAGTAACAAGGGAAATTGTATACCTACAATAAGTTAGCTATGAAGCAGTGAAATTCGTTTTTATGTTATTTCGTCCGAATTGCGAATTTAAAATTTAAAAATTTTACTTTTGAGATTTTTGAGATTTTTGAGATTTTTACTCGTTTATGAGATAAATGTAGAGATTGTACAAGATTTTATTTTGAAATTCGTAAAATATGTGAAATGTTTTAGACAGATGTGACAAATTAAGTAGAGAAATCAAAGCACTGAACTACGGGCACGTTGATGAGCTGAATTCCACTGAAAACTTTTGAAAAATCTGTTAAAGAGCTTTGATTTCTCAAGCACGCGATTCGATCAAGCTCGCTCGAATAACTAATTAATAGCAACGACGCGTGTGAAACAAAGCAGTCGAATAACGACGATTTCGCCGATAGATTTCCGATACAGAGATCGGACGATGTATTTTCCCAGCTGATCGAGCAGTCGCGATTCTTGCGTCAATCATCCGATTCCAGCAGCCTCGTTAAATGATCGTGGGAATCCAGCGCGAAATAAGGAGACGCTGGCCGACTTCTTCGAGACTGACTTCCTATTGTTCGGCTCCGACAAAGGTTCTTCTATCTCTGGGTATTAACGCAATTAACGGATGTATCCGTACAATGTGCCCTTCGGAGTCGGCACCCGAACGCTAATGCAATGTCGTCGGGAGCAAAGATACCCTTCGCCACGTCGTCCCTCACCGTCGAACGGTATTGTAATTAGTGTATAAAAGCGACGCGGCACGTAATTAACTAGCTGACAAGCGTCAATCTTCGGTCTCGGCCCATTTGTCCTTTCGAACGAATGGGATTTACGACGATATTTCGTGCTATCTCCTCGACATCGCTGTTAAGATGGAAAATTCTAATCCTGTATGACCTTGCAAGTCATCGTGTCACATATTCGTCTTGACCTACGCTTTCACATGACATTGAGAAATATATAGCATTCAATTAACCCTCGGACAACGGTCGATTTTTATAGCTAAACATCCAATTGGAAATGCTTAGGACCGTGCAAAGCTCTAATTAATCACTTAAAAAATTTACTTTCGATGATATCTCGTGTAGACGCATTAGTCTTTCCGATATGCTCAATGAAACAGATATTCGGTTAGTTTAATTGCCACAAATCGAGTACTTCAATGGCAATATGGATGTTACCGGTCAAAAATGACTCCCGTACAGCATTCGGAGGGTTAAAAAGAACTGAATGTCATCTTCGAGAAATATTGTAAATATAAAAGATTGACGTAGGTTATCGTGTAAATCCTCTTCCAATTTTTTTTTTAAATTCTTACTGTTTACGAGGAGAATATGCAGTTGGTGTACAAAGTATTCATACACATTTCAAAGACGAATAAACTCTACAGACACGGATAAAAAAATTTTTAAAAATCGTGACCTTTACTATTTTCTTCTCAGTCGCGACCAATAACGATTAAAAACAAATTATTTACACATTAGCTAGTATAAACTAATCGTTCTAACGTCTGAAAAAAGAAACTCAAGCCGTTGGGTCGAATATTGGAAAGGTTATTCGTTTTTAAAATGTGTGCGAAGATTTTCTGCACCCGCTGCAAGAAATAAAAAGGTTCATAGCGATCGGGGTAATCGATGAACTCCGAAGAAACCTGACACGCCCTGGAGCTAATTGTCGGCGGTCCGTGCAGAACAATCGACCTTCGACATTCACGAATCCTTCGATACGCAACGTTGAGCTGCATTTCGCTCGCAGCTGGGTCGCTCAGGATCCTGAGAACCGTGGAATCGGGATCGAGCTTGATCGGCAACGGGGCCAACAGGGTTCGCGGTAACCGAGTAGCTTTGATCTGGTTGATCGATCGATAAGACATCATAAAGAACAGGAAAAACGGGATATGCCCGTGTAACACGCCCTCCGTTCGCGCTGCACCGCGCTTGTACGTTTCGTTCGTGATGCACAGCAGAAGAAGTTTCGTGAGCGGAACGCAAATTCGTGTTCCGCAGCCACGGCACCGTTAAAAAATCGCCGACGAGCGTTGCGTTCTCTCGCACAAAGCTATCACAGGGGCGTTCGACACACCGTACTTTATGCTGGAAACGTTCCGCGTTTCGGTACAGGGGGAATCGAATCCGCGGAACGGAAACTCGCTCCTTTCTCTCCCGGAACAGAATAAGCGCGGGGCCGAAGTGTGTTCGAAGTGTCGGCGCAACAAAGGCACAACGAAATAGTGCACCGGCTGCGAAAAACTCTGGGCCGAGGGCAGCGTTTAATGCCAGGGAAATTCTATTCATTGAACATCGAACATTGTCCGTTGCATATCAAACGGTTAGCTTCTCTGCTTTCTATTTAGACTCTCCTTTTACCTTGTCGACGAGTTTGCCGGCTGTTATACTTTCTCTGGCTGAAAGGATTTCAGCGAACAAATCAAACGTCTCTGCCCGTTATTATTTGGAAATCGAACGAGCGATCAAAGTGGACTCGGAAAGTTCGGGGATGTCTCGCGTGAAACACGATAGAATTTGTTAGATTTATCAGGAGTCCGATCTCGAACGGTGAACAGATTTGTTGATAAAAGGAAGCACCATTTTAATCGGCGTATCGTGACAATGAATTTCGAATTTCTGATGGTATCGCGGTAGAATAGAACTCCTTGGCGAGATCGATCAAAAAGATTGAAACTAATTTGTTGATAAAAGAAAGGACCATTTTAATCAGCGTATCGTGACAATGAATTTCGAATTTCCGATGGTATTGCGGCAGAATTGAGCTTCCTGGCAGGATCTACCAGAGGTCTGATCTTGGACAATAAATAGATTTATTGATAAAAGAAAGCGCCATGTTAATCAGCGTATCATGACAATGAATTTCGAATTTCTGATGGTATTGCGGCAGAATTGAGCTTCTTGGCAAGATCTACCAGAGGTCTGATCTTGAACAGTGAATAGATTTGTTGACAAAAGAAAGCATAATTTTAATCAGCGTATTATGTCAATGAATTTCGAATTGTTGATTGTATTATGGTAGAATTGAACTCCTTGGTAAGATATATCAAAGGTCCGATTCGGAACAGTGAATAGATTTGTTGATAAAAGCGATCGTCGCTTCAATCAGCGTATTATATCAACGAATTTCGAATTGTTGATGGTATTGCGGTAGAATTGGACTCCTTGGCGAGATCGATCAAAAAGATTGAAACAGATTTGTTGATAAAAGAAAGCACCATTTCAATCAGCGTATCATGACAATGAATTTCGAATTGTTGATTGTACTATGGTAGAATTGAACTTCTTGGTCAGATCTATCAAAGGTCCGATCTTGAACAATGAATAGATTTGTTGAAAAAAGAAAGCATAATTTTAATCAGCGTATTATGTCAATGAATTTCGAATTGTTGATTGTATTATGGTAAAATTGAACTTCTTGGTAAGATCTATCAAAGGTCCGATCTTGAACAGTGAATAGATGTGTTGAAAAAAGAAAGCACCATTTTAATCAGCGTATCATGACAATGAATTTCGAATTGTTGATTGTACTATGGTAGAATTGAACTTCTTGGTAAGATCTATCAAAGGTCCGATTTTGACTAGTGAATAGATTTGTTGATAAAAGGGATCGTCGCTTCAATCAGCGTATTATATCAACGAATTTCGAATTGTTGATGGTATTGCGGTAGAATTGAACTCCTTGGCGAGATCGATCAAAAAGATTGAAACAGATTTGTTGATAAAAGAAAGGACCATTTTAATCAGCGTATCATGACAATGAATTTCGAATTGTTGATTGTACTATGGTAAAATTGGACTTCTTGGTAAGATCTATCAAAGGTCCGATTCGGAACAGTGAATAGATTTGTTGATAAAAGGGATCGTCGCTTCAATCAGCGTATTATATCAACGAATTTCGAATTGTTGATGGTATTGCGGTAGAATTGTACTCCTTGGCGAGATCGATCAAAAAGATTGAAACAGATTTGTCGATAAAAGAAAGCACCATTTTAATCAGCAAGATTGTTCTCCGTGGCAAGATTGTATATCCCGTATAAGGAAAGTCCTCGTTGGAAGTGGCAACAGCGTTGATTCCCAGGCCAAGTAGATATAGGAGGACGGCCGTCGATCGAATGACCGATGAAAGATGACTGCGGGCAACATCGGGGCGCATATTTCACGAAGAATCGCGAACACGTTTGCCGAGATGTACCGAGAAGCGGATCCCCTTAAGGATCCCCCTTAAGGTGCTTGTCATTTTCCGCGGGGGTTAAATCGTTCCATGGCGGAACGCGATCCATCGCGAGGTCCCGGCCTATCGATCGTGTCCTGTTCGCTCTCGGAGGTTCGAGGCACGCGAGGAGTCCCGGAACGGATGCACGATTAGCCGAGGAACGCGAAACGTTGCGCAAGATGATCCCGCGGTTTCTGTTATCAGGATACGCCGATCGGCCACGATGTTCCGATTACAAGCCGTTTCGCGTACACTTCGGCCGTGTAACAATCCCTGCGGAGCATGGGAACCGGTAACGGTACCCGTTGTTTTCCGGGAATCGGGTTGCGTTTCTCGGGACCCTACCCGAGAGCCACTACCTTCACCCTGTTTACCGCTGTTGTTTTTCTCTTTGGTTGGTTCGATCTCGTTCGCCTCCTATCAATGCTCTACCACCCACACTGCTGCCAATAATTATTCGGTGTTCACATATTTTTTGCAAGAAGTTTATTTTAAAAAGATCGTCAATCCTATTCTATTAGGTTGGTGGGAGAGTTCAAAATAGTTCTGATTCCACTCTCGTCGCCATGAATGATTATCAAAGCGGAGAAGAACCAACCCCATCGTTTCGGCCGCTTTTTTCACAAAGCAGGAGGCTCGATTTGATACGACTGTCCTCGCGAACCCCTACCGCGTGTACATATAATAACGAAACTCCCGCAAAGTGTACCATAGATCACCCGCTGGAAGGATAAACGACTAGATAAAAGCTGGACGAGAGATCGAGGATCAAAAGTGGATAGAAAGAGACGCATACTTGTTAGCGGAACAGAGACAGAGAGAAAAAGGCACGAGTCTCTTTCATCTCCGGGGTGGTAACAGTCCTCGCGACTGAATACGAAAACGTCATTTAATTCGTCGTTCGACGACAGTCTCTCTCCATTTTTCTTCCTTTTCTATTCCCTGTCTCTGTCTTCCATCGCCCCCGCTCTTCCTCGTTCTTTGTTCGCGTCCTTTCTTTTTTTTGATTTTTTACGACCAATCACAGCATCAGACACTTCCACGGAATATCGATCATACGGCACGCGGAGATCGCTGTCGGCCGGCGAAACGAAAAAAATTTTTTCCCGATATTCCCTCTCTCGCGGGGCGAATTCGCTTCAATTAGAGCTCGCTCGATGAATAGTACGTACAAAAAGAACGTAGGGGTTTGAGGGGGAGAGAGAGAGAAGTAAAATAAAATTGGTAGACCGGGGCCGAGTGTCGAAGGAAGGAGAAATTGAAGAGGCAGAGTAGCAATGACCGGATTCGGCGCAGCGTCGCTCTATTTGCCAAGTCGTTGCCCGTTCCGCCATTTTTCGGACGGCTGGCATGATTCGGCGACTTCCTGCCTGCGTGGGATCCGGTTCGTCGTTGTCTTTCATTGTATCAGGCACTTCAATGACTTTCTGCCGTTTACTAATTGATGTCGGAAATAACTGCATTTACTTTATAATTTCAGACGGTGTAGCGATAATATTATAACGAAACTTGAAGTCTTAGTATACGACGTTCGAGTCCGGTTTACACAGCAAGTGTTTTCATCAAATTGAATAAAATAAGCAAATTAAATATATAATTATTAACCCTTTGCACTCGAAGCAATTTTTTCATTCGAAAATCAAGACGAAATGTCTTTGTTTCAACAAAGATCATTTTTATTCTATGTAATCTTTTTTACATTGTGCGCATGAAAAACCAGTTTTCTCATGTAACAGTTGAGCTTTTCACAATTTATTGAAAACAGACGAATTTAATAATATTGGGTTGGCAAGAAAGTAATTTCGGTATTTTAATTTCGGTATTTTCAGCGATGAACTTTAATCAATAAAATATTTTCTTATTTATTCTTTTTCGCAAAAGATCTTCGGACAAAAGGGAAAATATCTTGTTCGTTAAAGTTCATTATTTGAATAAAAAATTCGGCTGTATTTCACCTGAAAATACCGAAATTAATTTCTTGCCAACCAAATTGTGTGGCAATTTATACTGGCATCTCAGAGTCGCCATTCGAATGAAAAGGGTTGAATGTACATATATTAAAGAAAAGTTGACTTAACCGATTGTATATTTGCTGGTAATAATAGATATTTGTTAAAGCCGGCTTCTTGAAGTCAGACCCGATTTTTCCCGGTCGCGCACCAGCGGCTATGAAATCGAAAATTTTTCATATTTCGGGAGCCCGTGATTTTCTGTTTCACCGTGGAACGTCGGACGTTCACTGCTACACGCAATGACAGTTTCTGTCGGATCGCATCTCACGACTTTTCAGAGGCACTTGTCACCAGTTCTCACTTTACTCGCAAATCAACGAAATCTTTTTTAGAATCATTCAAACGTCAGCGCGCGCGCGTCCGCCTGACAGCGGAAATTTGAATTCATCGCGTTCACTCGAATCTGGCACATCTGAAAAACCAGCGTGTGTTTAATACGGGAACAGATCAAAATTCGGGAACCGTTTTAACCGGGGATCGAAATGAATCAGATATCGACGGACCAGTGGAAGTTTTTAATCGGTTCTATTCGAAACACAGAGCATTGAATTTTTTAAATAATGTTCTCGCGGTATGCGTTGCAATGAGAATAAATAGAAAAAAGTTTCAGTTCGAATAGAACTGAAAATTTTATATGAAATATAAAGCGGGAGTCGTGAAGTTCTTGTTTCAAGAACAAAAGCAAGAGCGTGAGTTTTGGTTCGCGAGTTTCCAGAAAAACTGGAGAGTTTTGTTGTTACAAACTTGAAGTAACAAGTTCGTAAAACACTTTGAAGTTGAAAACTTAACAGAGATGGTAAGAGTTTTACATTTAATTTGACAGACTTTGTAATAATTATAAAATAATGATCTCGTCGCTTGCGGTCTTCGCGAAAGCTGGCAGTTTCTAATATCGCGAACGTTTATGAGAAAAATGGTTGTCCATAAACTTCCTGTCTACGATACAAATGACGCTACATTCCCAATCAAAAATAGAGGGGTGTACAAATGTCACAGCGATAGCTGACGATAATACTACCATTAGGAAGATTAGTATAACACGATCCCGGGACCACATCCTCAATTACGAAGTTCAAACGCTGTAGTTTTCTGACAAATACGCGAAATGATGGTGTATTATGTATAACCATCAATTTAGAAACAGTTGTCCCCGTTCTCTGCCTCTCGCATCGCGATGATTGTACGACAGCTATTTTAGTAGCCACCATTAAATCGTTATCAGCGGAAGCTAGATCAAGTTCTCTTATAACAATCGGTCATCGTTGCTTTTATAGCGAATAATTTCGCCTCGCGCAGCGGAATGACATCTCGTGTTTCCTCTATTTTACGACACGCGTGTATCCTCAAACTGCCAGGAAGATATACGACACGTTACAGCGCGTACTGAAAAATTATATGCTAAGAAAGTACGGGGGAATACAATGATCGAGGAACAGCAAAGCACAATCTTCTCCGAGCGATTTGCACGGAGAAAGAAAATTTCGTGAGAACAACTCGGACACATTTATTTAAAACATTTCGGCCTTCCAGCTAGGAAACGATTAACAAAGTCATTTTCACGAGGCTTGGCACGAAATAAATCATAAAGCGAGGGGTTAATCGACACAGCTCGTCATTCCATGCGAAGAAATATTAACCCTCATCCATCACTTGAGACAATTTGACATACATTTCTCATACATCACACGCGGGCTGCTTTATTATTTATAAACGTGCGAGTGCGCAGAAATTTCATCCTCGAACTTCTCGTAGAACCATCAGAAAATGTAACTAGATTTTCCGATCACACGAAAATTGTGAGTGAAATTCGTAACACTGGTTTTTACTAAAAGAATTTGTTCCCAGAGGTGGCGGTGTATCGATCCCGATCTAAATCCTGATTTGGGAGCAGTGCGTGTCGGGCGCAAGCGGCAACGAGCAATTTTCGATCGGACGGTGCCGTCGATTTTCCCATTTGGTCAATCTGGCTGTTTCTGCGACGTGCACGCGAGACGACTCTTTGCGAGGCGAGGGCCGTGATTTAAGTCGTTTAAGAGATTAACTTAAAAGGTCCTTCATAGCGTGACAACCGGATCGGTTGTGTGCCGGGCCCTTTGTGCCCTCGATTCCCGTGGCCCGTCAATGGAGCTCCCCGTCGAGACGCGATTCTTTGCAGAGGACGACGGGACGTTTCTCGCAGAGCGTGGCTCGCCCTGATCGTTCGGGTTTCGAGGATCGAGAAAGAAGGGTTCGGAAAGAATTTTGGTAGCGTCGAGGGCCCGACGCTCTTGATGCAAAATCGGTGCAACGGTGCACGCGGGCTCGTGAGCTGCATTCGAGAGGTCTCGACGCTCGCGTGCACTTTTCCGTAGAGCCAACCACCAAATTACGACGCGACGGAACGAGCCACCCAGACCTTCTAATAATCACCTAGCTTCCGAAAACGTTTAACCCTCTCAGAGAATACAGAACAATTCACTCTCGATTTTGAGTTTGTTTTTCGTTCTGAAAGCCTCATTTTTTGTGGAGGTTTTAAACGAAAGTTCGGGTAAGCATCCATATTATTACGGGAATTATAGAACTGAACGTATAACAGTTTTCTGAACGGAGATACCTGCAGTCATAATAATTCAGTAGAACGTATGCAATTTTTGTAGACTTCCCTGAAAAAGGAAAGGAATAAAAGGTGAGGATCCACCGTATACAAATATAGAAATAATATAACTAATTTGTTCAGCTTCTGCAAAGTATAGGTGGAAGGATTGCCGTCACCGATGAATAACAGTGGTTCAATGAAATACCAACAAAAATGAATAATTGTCGAATACTCCTCGGTGTTCGATACACTCTCCTCGAGTTTCTGTCGTTCATCCACCGGACATTTTTTTCGCCGCAATGCTTCTGTAATTAATGAAATTCGACGGTGTATCACGTTCCCGTTCGTTTCGATTGGAATTTACGGTTCACTGAAACAGCAGACGCAGCCAATTTGTCACTGTAATCGGTGCTGAAAATAATAACATCGATAGTAATCAGGCCTTGTTAAATATTGACGAGCACCAACGCCGACGCGGCACTTTACCGCCGCGGATTCCGTGTAATTCGTCGACGTTCGAAATACACAAGAGACGGCCGCCATTTCATATTTATTGCGAGTGTTCGCGGAACGAAAAGTAATGACAAACAACCGTGCGAGTCGAACGAATTGTTAGAGATGACAAATTGTATTTATTGTATACACGAATATTTTTATTTTAATGGCAATAAAACTTGGCTTGAGGACACAACATTTTCAGATTTTTTCATGTAATCTCGTAGATTTTGGCGAGAAACGCCAAAAATCTTAGTTTTGATGTTAGATATTCACTGGTTCAAAAGTTATTAGTGTTTAAAGTTCATCTGAAATTGAAATCGCTGAACTTTAAACGCGCATAACTTTTGAACCAGTGGATTCGTAACATTAAAACGTGGGGTTTGACATTTCCTCACCAAAATCTACACGATTAAAAAAAGTTAATAAATGTTTGGTTTCCTCGGGTGAAATTTTACGGCAAGGGACCGAATGAATGCTGAAAGTTTCTTTCGCACGATTGGTGGAAATATTTGGAGTGGCTGAGACAGTCTCGACATTCTGCATACAGGAAATCGGTTCCTATTTCGGTTCGCACGGCGAACAAGGCCGGCCAAGTCGACGATAGAATCGATGACGAACTTTCTATTCACGAGTCGACGGGAGAATTTTCTCGTCGCGATTCTCGGTAAGAAACTTGACAGAAATTAGATTAGAAATTCTGGAGAAAGGTGTCTGGGTGATTCTTGTCGGGGCCGTCTGCCCTTTAGCCGTCCGGAATCACCGTGAGAAATTGCCAACTCCGCGATGACTCCGGACGAACGTGAGGAGAGTGTCGTAAAAGATGAGGGAGCGAACGAAGACGGGCGAAAAACAAAAAAAAAAGAAGCTACCGTGGAAAGAAAAATTCACCGTCGCCTTGGAAATTGTTTTATAGGCGAACGTCCGACAAACTTGCCCGCGGTTCACGAACATTCTCCCACGGTTATCGAAATCATGCGACGAATGACAAATTAAATAGTGATCCGGGGACGCGTTATTGCCGCTGCCCGGAAATCTCGTTAGTGTCAGCCGTAACACACAATGACAAATTAAATAGTGATTTCGTGGACATAATGATCGCGTTGTCCGCTCAACTCGACCGTGACGAGTATTTCGGAAAATCTTGATCGAAGTTGGCAGGGTAAATTCAGGATAGCAAAAATGAAAGAGGAAATGAGACCAAGATAATAAGAGCATTTACCTCAAATAAATAGCACCGGTAAGGATTTGCCATTTCATTTCTGTCGTTAGAGTAGCGCAATGCGACGGTGTCGAAGTTTTATTTTTTAATCAATTCGCCTGTCGTCAATTTTACAACTAGTGGGTTTCCATAAAGCGCGGAACGCTTTCAGTTTTACATACACACGTGAACTCCGCGACAGAATTCGCCCGCATTCGCGCGGCGGGATGTGAAAAACGAACGGTTTTTCGTTGACGATGACCTGCCAACGGAAATGGTCGAAAACGCGTTCGTAAATAAAAGTCGCAATTTAAAATAAATTGTCGCGGTCGCTCGATTGTGACGAACGTTCGTCTATGACTGTCTTTTCATTAAAATGTTCTAGGAGAGAGTCGAACCATCAATGGCTAAATTGGTCACTGTACGATTTTCATTATATCGACCAAGGTGGAAATTATTAAATGAAGAAAAAGACTTCTTCATTTTTATTCTAATATCTTTTAGTCTGATAGTTTTGTAGAATTTGTGTACACCCTATACATCGGGGCTGTGATCAACCAAGAAGCTCCGTCTGGAACGGTTCGATCGTCGGGCAAGTGGCGTTTTTAATCGTTGTTCGGAGAGTGATCGGGCGACAGCCAGGGTGGTTTTCGAGTACCTTTGGACGGGAGTCGCACACGGGGGACGCACGCCGTCCATTACGTTAATTCGTGGCGGTCGCACGCGTCGCTCCCGAATCAATTCAACGTCGCCACGCGGGAGGGGACGTTCTAATTTATCAGCGTACAGTTTATTTACGCCTGGGCCCCGGCTCGTCTGTTCAGAGAAAACGAGAAGACCGGCCAGAACACAAAATTTGCACAGAGATGGACAAACAGATGAATATTCAGATACGTCTGCGAGACCGAGCTGATTAATAATGTCGCGCGATACACGGGGATGTCCGCGCCCCTTTCCGAACACCATAAGCTGGTGGAATCGAGTGTAAATTATACGCTAGACTGGGAAGAAAAGTTCGCCGAGTGAAAAGTTCCGAAAGTCCTCGTTAACTTTAGAACTCCATAACGTTCAATTCGTTCGAAAATTTATTTATTTATACAATTAATGTTCAATTTACCAACCGCTAAATATAATTAGTACTTATGTATTAAGAGAAACATGTTAACAATTTGGACAACTGTAAAATGATAAATCTGAAATCGCACGTTTTACCATTAAATAAAAGCAATTGAACTTTTCTACGAGGAATTTGATGCATGCACAATTTCGAAATATCAATTTGTTAGCTACGAGCAATGTTTTCTGCATAATATCAATTTAGCTGATCAAAAGTTGAATTTGGCAGTGCTCGATGAAATGAAATTGTAATAAAGGACGTGTCTTATTGTGTTCATACTACAAAGGATGGAATCTTTGGGTGTCCAACCGCAATATTCGGAGAACACACAAACAGTAACAGGAACTCGATGGTTTTCACGGAAATTTGATTACTAAATATTAACGTAATATTTGATCATTTGTTCGTCCACCGCGCAACTCTTTGGAAGGCATTAATATCGCCGTAGTAATAAGCGTGGAAATGGTCTATGTATCTCGTAATTTCCGCATTTTCCTTGGAAGCCTGGAATCGTATTGAAACACCGGACGATATTAATTTCCTACAAAAATGATTTCGCCATATTCGTTATTTATAACGATTATAAATTGCAGTATGATGCTCCATGACCGTCATAAATAATGAGCAAAACCTTTTAAGGAGTGCATAGATTATCATGGGTTTCGTTGATACATTATTCAGAGCATCTGTTACATTTTAAAACATTCCTGAACAAATATAAATTTATATATTCGTGCCAAATTATCTTGTAAAATATAATCTAACATTAGTTGGTCGATTTTTATGCGAGCTGCTATTTTCACGAGCTGCTTTATATACAATGGAATAATTGAAAAATCTATTTACTGAGATTCTTTTGATATTTTTATTTTATTCCAGAATGAACGAAACGGTGGGCGATGAATAGACTTTATGGCGTCTGAAAATTTTCAAGAAAGGATAGAATATTGAATTCGACAGAATTTAGTACAATTTGTATTTATTTCAGATCTGCAAAGGCTACTACCACCGGAAATAAGATTCTACTTTATCGCGTTTTCTCAAAATTCGTCTAGAAAAATTGAAAATTGCGTAAACATCTACAGTCCAGTGATGAATGATTTCGAGGACCTGAAACAAAAGATTCGAAGGGAAGTGCGCGTGATTTGTAACAGATATTCGTGGAAGTTAGTTCCGGAACGATCGGATCGCAGACGATATTCAACGTCGAACATCCAACGGCCGTTCGACGATCATTCGTCCCTCGATTGTAACGCAAACACAAGTTGAAACGTTACCGGCGAGCGAGTTTCGTTTTTCTGTGTATGGGCAAACTGCTTCTTTCAGTATGGTAGCAGGTTCTATTGACGAACAGAAATTCCTTTTACGCACAGAGACGCGACCAAGGAGCAGGAAAACTCGGGTAGGTCTTGGCAGTCAAAGAAATATCGCAACAATGTTTGTTATAGGCAACCACGACCGTTGCCATCGGTACTTGACAAGGAAAAAATCACGAGAAAACTAGTTGTTTCTCTTTTAGCCAACGTCGGCAACGTCCGATCAAATTTATTACTCTTGGCAAAAAGTATTCGTTCGAACAAACCATTAGAACTATTCAGAATAGTTTCATTCGGTAAAAATACTATTACTATAAAAATGTATATATCATTCAATCACAGAAGAGTATTAGTCAAGTATTAATTAGTCAAGTATTAATTCAAGTAATATTAGTCAGTATTAATCAAGCTGATGCTAAATGTGGGCGTCCATTACAAACTACAATCGATTTGTTCAATCTGAAAAGATAAACTAGTGCAGTAGATTCGTGTACAAAAAAAAACTAGTCAAAAGCTGACTAAAAATTCACAAATTCTTTACAATCACATGTAGAATATTTCTCTCGCGTGTGTGCAGAAAAATGGTGAAAACCCGAACCGGAACAAATAGGGAAAACCATATCGCTTCTACGGCTTTCCAGCAAATGCACCGATATCATCAGTTACGAGAAAAAGTAGCGCCGTATTGGGAGAAAAATGCATGGTTTGGTAAAAAGTTTTAGAACAACAAATTTATTACGTAAACAATATTGCGTAAATAAGTAGGTTCGTGTTGGGCAGAGGATATTAGCGACGAGCTAAAGTACCATTTTAAAAATTGGAGATAGGTTGCGACTATACAGGGTGTTCTAGGGCGGATAGTAGAAGCGTGCGTGCAGTGATTCTATTCGGCAAAGTAAGTAAAAAAACGAATCGTTTTTCGAAACATTTTTTCGGTTGACACTTCGTGTCCGAGAAAATCGAGTTTGAACATTCGACGGCTACGCGTGCTGTTGAATAGGAATCGTCTGACGCGTCTGATCATGGCCAACCGATTCTACTTCTCGCGAATGCTGGGACACGCGTAGTCGTCGAATTTCCAAACTCGATTTTCTCGAAAACGAACCATCAACCGAGAAAATGTTATTCGTTTCTTTTACGAACATGTTTTTCGATGCTTCTACCTAACCTGAGAAACCCTGTATAATTGAACAACAAATGTAGAATAGAAATTAAAACATTACCAATTTACCTTTCTTTACATTCATTTAATTTGATCTAACAAAATCTAAAACTCTTCTTCAAGGTACAGTCTGTTTCACAAGAACGTACTCTCGAGATCTACGAGGAAACCAACTTTATATAAACGATTTATAAATAATTAGAAAGAATATTTAAAGTACTTGTTGAAATATGTCAAAATTAATCTATTGTTCCACGCAAGGAACGATCGATACAACATCAGTTTATTTCAGTTTGTTTATGAAACCGTTGGTTATTTGTTCACAATATAATTGAATTTTTCGAACCCGAATGATCCTCACTTGACGTGGAACATTCAAAACGTAAAGACGTGTTTTGCTTGTGCTGCTTTTCTAATTATTAAATAAACTCCGTTGAGTGAATTCATATAAAGAGTGCGGGTTATTTAATAACATAATCTAATAGTACTATTACGCTCTTATTTAATAATGGGTCCAATCTCCTGCGTTTGCGATTATTGTTTCGCAACGTTTTGGCATACTTTCTGCCAATTTTTCAGCATTCGATACTGGCAGTGACCTCCACATCTTTCTTATTCGGTAACTTAGACTTTTCACGCTGTGAGTATGTTTTCCTCTAAGCTTTTGTTTCATGCAAGCCCACACGTTTTCAACTGGATTGGCATCCGGAGACTGAGATGGCCAATCGTTGAATCGCGATTGACATTTTCGCGAGCCCACGTCAGACGTTTTTCGACGTGTTTCGAAGAGAGCAACGGTTTCTTTATACAGGGTGAGTCGCGAGGGACGGACCAATCTCCAGGAGTGGACTGTACACAGGAAAATAATGTAAAAAAGCTCATATGTTCTTATCCGATTTTCATTTTATTTTTTCAATCAGGAGAGCAACAATCGCCCTTCGTAGACGAATCCGAGAATGTTTAGAGGTCAATGGCGGTATTTTCGAACATTTATTAAAATAAGAATATGATAACCGAAATGTTAATGTATGAAATTTTGTTTAATTGTAATCGCGCTATAAAATGAAAACAAATGAAAATCGGACAAGAACGTATCAGTTTTTTTTCAATATTTTCCTGTGTACAATCCACTTCTGAAGTTTGTTCCGTTCCTCCCGACTCACTCTGTATAACGAAAAACCGTTTCACTCTCGAAGGTTTTTGTTGGATATGTCTTTATAATGTGATACGTTATTTTATAAACCACACTTTCCGCGTATCCTGTATTTAACCGTCGTGCAAATAGTATAATGTAGATGAAAGCCTTTTGCTTAGTTGCGACTGCTTTGGCTAGCTGTTTCTACCGGACCGACTGCCAGACCAGGCTCTTGATTTTATGGCACTGCCTGTTGGATTATTAGTAACGATAATGCAACACAGTGCAAAAATGAATTTCGTTTATATGAGAAACACTGTAGGTTCTCTATCAAAGAACAATAGACCAGTTATATGTCACCGGACCCATAGGCCTGGTATTCGTCGTAGTCAAGGGCCTGTGCCGTAAACTATGCAGGCTGGGATTTTTCCTAAAAGTCAAGGGGGCGACAGATAAACTCTTCCTCCCCTACAACTATCTTTTTCTTTCTTCGCTTCGAGTCCGCTAGTCAAACAGACAAGTCGTCCTTCCGTGCTGTGTAATAAAATATTCTTAAAGTTAATTCAACAGTGTTCCTGTGATTTTCTTAACCCATTTCCAGCACTGCCTCTGTCCATCGGAGAAACCGCCCCTTGCGCCCAAATTCTTATACCTAAGATGCTATGGTATCGGTGAATTCCAACAGTTTCGAACACGCTAACGGATCTCTTCGGAAGCGTATCAGGGCGACCCGTTGAATGTTCATTTTATCATCTCGGTCGAAGAGTTTCTTCGAAGATGTTGGTCCGACACCGACACCAATCACCGAACGCGATCATCGCGTTACGATTCAGATTGGTGCGATCGTCGCGTCGTGGCAGCGAGTCGATCGGTCTCCCCGCGTTTTGTTCCGTGGCGTTCTTCCGGCACTCTCCGAGTGATCTACGCGCGTGCTTGACCACGCGCGCGTTCAGCCGCGCCCATACCTATCGTATTCGCGTGTTCCCGCATGAAATCGTTTTAAATACACAGGATTTTCAAGTTACTGCCAAACGGCGATCCCTTTAACCCTAACAGAAGATAACACAGATACAGCGGGTACGGTCTTGTGAAACAGACTGTATATGGATGTACTACTATAAAAACGAATAAATTGTTATTATTCTCCTGCGTTCACCTTTTATCCGTGAAAACTGTGTTAGATTGACACGAGAGCTGGACGAGGGTTAAGAAGCGACAGAAGGCCGAGGAACGAGTTGTGAATCGGAAAGCCGATTTCTGCGGAGCATTGGATCAGCGATAGCCACCCTCTGGGTCCGGTGCGATGTCGCGGTGGCGATATAAATCGCCGCGAGTACAAGCGCGGCCGATTTTTCCGCGCGTTGTGTTCCGTTCGAGCCTCCGCATCGGCCGCGTAGCTCTCGAAGTAAACACGCCACGGGGATCGTACGGGTGGATCGTTTCTCCAGCGAGCTCTGGTCGAACGATAAATCTGCCGTCCCCCGTACACGCGTAATCGCGCTCGCTTTGTACGTGCCCCGTGTACGCGGCCTGGCCACGCGAAGAAGCGACAAATCGGCCGGGGCTGCGAGGCCAGTCGACCAGCCGCGACTGCCACGATTAACGAGTCGAATTACAGAGTCTCGAAAACCACTTACCGGCGACTATTTAGCTCGTCGACACGGCAGAACCAAAGGTAATCCGCGCTGCTCGGACGCGCCCGCTCGCATTTGCGAGCTCCGCTCCGAGAAAGACATATTGTCGCTCGATCATCCGATTTCCACTGATTCTTCACGAAAATCGAGCAAGTACGATATCATCTCCGTAACTGTTCCCAGACGTCTCTACCGTCACTGTTAACGTCTTATCCCCACCACTTGGAACTAGTCATTCGGGAAACACGCTCGAGACAGCGTAACAAAAAACTGCAACTTTTCTAATTTTTCATTTTTTTATAAATTCAATTTTTCTAATTGGAATTACACCAAACACGATGTAATTACGATTATATACATGTAAAGAAATGGGGTGGTTCGGATCCCACCGTAATAAACAGCAGGTCCCGCTGAAAAGGCGATAGGGAGAGTGGAAAGAAGGGAGAGATTGATAAATGGATTTGAAACCCTGAGGGGACCAAATAATCATACCAATCAATCATGTAAAGAAATGGTACAGTAAAGTCGAGATTACTGTCCTCGGTCGACACCGGGTTCTAAGTCCAGTGCCTACTCATTCCACTGATGATTGATCTCGGCTCGGGTATATCGGTGTAAACACCACACACTGGCTCGAATGAATCGAAATGTTCGACGTTCTTAATTTTCCTTATTTTCTTTATGAAATTTCGCTATCGTATTTCTGGCATTTTTCTGATTAATATAAGACCAAACACGATATAATTCCAATTGTATTTAGTGGTTAAATCGACGATTCAAGTTTCGGTCGCAAGGAAGGACAACGTGTGGGAAAGAAAGAGACACTCATTCTGTCCTTCTCTATCTTCGGCTTCTCCTTTGAATTTCATTCTGTCCTTCTCTATGTTCGGACTCTCCTTCGAATTTCATTCTGTCCTTCTCTATGTTCGGCTTCTCCTTTGAATATCATTCTGTCCTTCTCTATGTTCGGACTCTACTTCGAATTTCATTCTGTCCTTCTCTACGTTCGGCTTCTCCTTTGAATTTCATTCTGTCCTTCTCTATGTTCGGACTCATCTTCGAATTTCATTCTGTCCTTCTCTATGTTCGGACTCTCCTTTGAATTTCATTCTGTCCTTCTCTATGTTCGGCTTCTCCTTTGAATTTCATTCTGTCCTTCTCTATGTTCGGCATCTCCTTTGAATTTCATTCTGTCCTTCTCTATGTTCGGCTTCTCCTTTGAATTTCATTCTGACCTTCTCTATGGTCGGACTCTCCTTTGAAGTAACAAAAATACGATCAAACATACCAACCTTACTGTCCACCATAAATACGGCCGTTGGACAGTAATATCGACTTTACTGTATTTCTTAAATTCAAATTTTACCGCGCTTCTCGTGTTGTAGAGTATCTACTGTTAGAGAGAACGGCTGGTAGAAGGGGATGAATAGATAGAGATTGCGTAACAGAGCACATGTCCATAAAGAGAGTCATAAAAGTGTAATTAAACAAGTGATATAGAATAAACTTTAAATGCCGTTTCTCTGTTTACAGGTAAGATTGTACATAGTGTAAATAATTGTTGTAATATAGGATAATAATTAAAGAAATAAACTCTGTTTACAAGGAAACAATTTCTAGGTTATTCCGAAAAATCCTTCATAATAGATAATTGTCTTATATACATTTTTAACCCTTATCTAGTTAACCAAAATGTATAGATTATTTAAAATCTTTTGTATTTAACATATTTGCACAAATTCTGATTTTGATGCTATACATGAATATATTAGCGAGCAAAGAATTGAGACTCAGAGAAATGTTGTAATATTTTTAGAGGAATATTAAGAAATTGTTGAAAGAAATGTAGTAAATGGGTACCCGGGTACTCGGTTGACTAAACGAGGGTTAAAAAAGTTTCTAATTTGATTTTCACTTGCACGCTACCACAAAAATTTATTTCACAATTTGTATAGGCTGTTCATGTGTTTCGACAAGAAAGAATAAAAAGAAGAAAGTTCTGCTTTCGGATTGAATTAAAGCGAACGGTACACGATGGTTAACGGTAACAGGGATAGTCCACAGTCTCGACATGCGATTTTTTTATTGGACCCTGGAAGGGAACACACCCAGCCCAGACACGTCGATTTTTATGTTACACGGGAGATAGTACTGTGGAAAATATTTGACACGTATTTTTTCATTGGGAATTGTCCATTGTAGAAAGAGTAGAAACAACTGTCGAGGTTTCGCGATGAAAACATATTTTTTTAAATACCTCTGTACGTAGAGGAAATAGGAAGCAGTATTCTTTTTTGATGGTGTCGTTTCAAATCTCAAATTTAGAACTCAATGATACAAATGAAGCTTGTTTTATTCGAAATGTCGAGTGGTAATTAACCTGTTACGACTGTATAGCGCACTGTCGTTTGCAAATTCTGGATTTTTCTCTTAATTTATTGCTGTTTCTAAAGTCCCTGTAATTTGCTGTTAGAAATCACCGTTTTCCATAAATATTCATGACTTGAATTCTTAAATAGTTTCGTTACCTTGGCAAGAATATGATAAATGCTATTACACCGCTTCGATTGGAAAACAAGATCTAGTCCGGAAGTTAATTAACACACGTTTTCGAAAACAATTATTCACTCGCAGGTAATTTCCTTCGTGGTACTCGACGGTACTTGAAAATTATTAATTCGAGTACATGTTCGAGTTGCTTCAGCTACTTTCTACAGTTTACCTTTCAGATCGGCTAGAACCTAATTCTATTACCAATCGCTCCGAAAAATAGACCAGTTCGCATAAAACGGTCCAGTTAGCTCTGACTTGCAGTTTCAATGCTTGTCAAAACTGTATAAGGCTGGAATCTGAATATTGAATCGAGTAGCATGAAAACACTTTATTCTAAGAATAGACTATTCAATTCATATCTAAAACGTCTTCAACAGGGGAGTTGATCGTTCTTCGAGCGAAACGCACGCAGGCTCTCGCGTGTACGAAAAAAGAAACGTCATTGATCTTCAGATATAGCTGACAAAAAGCTAAGAAAAGCGAGCATCCGGTTTACAGTCCCGAGTGAGAGGGTTAATCGGAACGATTTGTCCTTTCGTCGGCATGATCGCGATTACGGTCATCCGGAGATGCAGATTTATCGATGGAATCCCGATCACCGGTGAAACGAGCATCGTCTCGATCCACCTCCGCCGTTGACTCTCCTTTTTCAACCGTTCATCCTCTCGCAATCGAGAAACCGGTTCTCGGACCGCGGAATTCCAGGCTTTCCTTCAAAAGCGAACCCTCGTCTCAACCTCAGTCGCAAACAGAACCGTCCTTGCCGTTTCCTGCACGGAATTTCGCGGACCGATCGACCCAGATATTTCCGAATTCGTCCTGGCAATCTCTAAATTATTCACAAAAATAATAACAAAGCCGAGAGTCTCGAAATAATCATCGCAGAATCTCGAATAAATAATTTTCACGAATAAATGACAAGTTATAAGAGTATTTGCTGATTGTTATTGGAAATCACGAGACAAAGATGGTAACCAACGGAACACGACTCTGAATTGGTTGAAATTTGACCCAGATATTTTGCTTTCGGACGAAATCGATGCGCGCCAGAAATATTCAAAGGATATCGGCGTATCAGCGTTTATAAGAACGAAACCAGGTCTGTTCCAAGTGGCGTTTTAAATTCTCCGGTAATCCGTCATTATCGAACGCGAGATTTGAAAGGGGTGCAGGCGCGGTCGGCTACCGGCGAATACATTTTACCGGGTAAAATCCGAAACAAAACGTATTAAGTGCCCAGACGCGCCCTTTGCGCCGCGATTTAATTTCGTTATGCAGCGGGGTGCAAGGGGGTCGCATTTAATTGGCGACAATTCGTTAAAAAGCCGGCTGCCCGGCGAATCTCATCGTTCGAAAGCGATTTTAATTACCGAGGAGCCTGCAACGGTTGCAGACGTTGCGTCGCGGAAAATTCAGTTTTCTCTCCGTCATTATTATACAGGGTGGCCGTGAATGGCCGGATGAAAAAGGTCGTGCACCCATCAATTTGGATTTGGATCTAAAAGTTGGTTTAATTTCAATGGTATCAAGTGGTGCTGCAGGGGTTGATCATTTAAAATGTTGTTTTCTCTCGTAATTTTCAAGATCATTTCTTTTTTAAATGAAATTACATACATTTACGTGAAACGTTAGCGGTATCATAATATTTTTCCGTGTAATGTGAATGATATCTAGCGATACCTCAGGGGTTGTTCATTTGAAATGTTCTTTTACCTCGTAATTTTCAATATAATTTTTTAAAAATAAAATTACGTATATTTTCGTGAAACGTAAATTTCGTTTTAAGGAGAATTCAGGTTTCGCGAATGCCTGTAAATCTGTAGAAAGATATTCCGTGGATGAAACTCCAGTGAGACATCCTGTACATGTTTTCGTACACCTTTTTCGTTTTCACGGAGAGTAGAATGTGATCGGAGAATTCCGGCGTTTATTTCACGGCCATCCGGTAGATTTTCTTCGGTTTTCGAAGCGCGCGAGGCTCGCAGCTCGTTGGAAACCGCGGATCGTTTGAATCGTAGCCTGTCGTCGTGGTTCGTGGAGGGTTCGAATAATAAAAAAACAGAGAGAGGGAGAGGGTAAAAATAAACGATTTTAATCGGGAATTGGTGACCCGGACGATACGGATCGCGAGCGGAATACCAGGGGAATCAATAGGGCGCCACGGATCCCCGGGGTTAATTAAATTTCATTCAGATTTTTGGAATTATCCGGTGGCGGGCGTGCGCCGCAATATTCTCCGGCGGCCTGACACGATTTCCACGGTTCCCGGGCTATTACCGAAACACAACGCGTCACCGTGGAATTCGTTATACCGAGCACGTTTTCGCCGCGATCCTCCCGCGCCGTTTTTAATTGCGTTACCGCCGCAAGTGTTTTTTTTACGCGCCGGCCCGCGAGAAATTGAATGACGCCGCGCGCTCCTCCCGAAGGACTTTCCTCGACGCGGCGCACACTGTTTCGATACGGCCATTCGGTCCCGGAAAGAACTTTGAATTTTCATTTTTTAACATACACACTACCGGCCGAAAGTGTGGAATCACATGCTGATTTTTGTAAAAATCGAATATACCGATAAATTTTGAAATGATCCATCGGTATTATATCAAATAGTAACTAGGTGAATAATATTTCTGAACAGATTTCAGTATTTTCTTATGTCCATAATG